>JAJLTX010000010.1:0-319571 GCA_030568365.1 Myxozyma kluyveri | reverse complement strand
GTTGTTGTTGTTGTTGTTGTTGTTGTTGTTGTTGTTGTTGTTGTTGTTGTTGTTGCTGTTGTTGTTGCTGTTGTTGTTGCTGTTGTTGTTGCTGTTGTGATTGTGATTGTTGAAGTTGTGGTTGGGATTGTGATTGAATACCACGAGGAAGTGGATTTCCTAAAACAGGAGATCGCATCGATTGTTGTTGATACATTGCTTGTTGATATAGTGCAGGATTAATATTATTTGCATATTGTTGATTTTGATCAATTCTAAATTCAGGTTCAATTGCAAGTTGATCCATTTGATTTGAAAGATACGACATTCCAAAACCCATTTGTGAATTTCTTAAATAATCAACTGTTGCTTGATCATACATTTGACCTGACTGATCATACATTTGACCTGCATTAGGTGGGAAATAACCACCAGTTCCCATACTAATACTTCCTCTTTGTGATTGTGGTTGTTGTTGATCTGAGTAATGTAAATCATGATGTCTACCATTTCTACCTCGAGATGGACCATTACCGTTATAATTATTTTTACCTTGATGAGAAGGTGGTGGACTTGAAGGTGATTTTCTATTTCCATTAACACCAATTCCATTTGATTGTGATTGACGAGAAGATAATCCAACTTCATCCATTAATCTTCTATGAGATTGAGAAGAATGAATTTTTAATCTCATTAAAACTGATCTCACAACTGAATTTGCTCTTTGTCTAATTTCATGTTCAAGGAATGGTGTTGTTAACATTTTATAAATAACTGTTGAACCCTGAGCACCTCCATCTTGTAAAATTTCTTCAAGTGCAATCGTGTCTTCGTTAAAAAATAATGCGTCAAATATAACTTTTCGTGCTTGTGGTTCTGATCGATAATTAACAACTTTTAAAACTGTTAAACTAGCAAGCTTATGTGTACACAATGGTACTAAATATGGTACTAATCTTGGTGCAAGAATTTTATGTCGATTTGCAAGTGTACATGTATCAAGGAACCAGGTAAGTAACAAAGCACCATTTGCATTTGTGGCTAAATGAACTGCATGTAAAGTAATCACAGCAGCTAATAGCCGTTGTTGATCCTTTGAAGCATAATGACTTTCCAAACAAGCCCTCATTGCTCTTGCACCGAATCTACCTTGCGCAATTTCCCAAATTCTTGAAATCATGGTCTCAAAAATAAAATCAGAGAATGGTGGTCCAAATCTAAGACAACATTGAAGAACATAATTTCCAAACTGGTCAAGGAATAAATGAACTGTATATGGTCGTAATGCTGCTGAAATAATACTCATTTGTTCATTTGTTCTTGCAACATCAATTACTTTTTGTGCCGACCATGTTCCGTTCTTATGCATTCCTAATTGAGCAAGATAAGGAGCAAGTCGAAGTAACATTTTAGTCTTAACTTCTTCAGAACAGTATTCGAATAATTTTTGAACAACTGTATTTCCAAGATAATCACTTGCCAGTTCCACAATTTCATCAAGCATATCTAACGCAGCAGCCTCAATTTCTTGAACGGTACAACTTCCACTATCCATTCTATTACGAATTTCACGTAATTTGAGTGCATCATGAACTCGATTCGGATTGGGATCTGGTAACATTGGTAAATCAATAACAAATGAATTAAAGGAAATCGCTGAGTTTAATGACTGTCGTGTACGTAAAACGTCATCTTCTGAGGCTCCATATTCTCGTACAATACTTAATACATCGTATTGCATTTCGGGTAAAGTCTTTGTAGGCGTTGAAATTGTTCGCTCAACTCGAGCACGATCAGCAACTTCAGCATCTTTAGCGCCATTGAATTGAACAGTGTTAGCATCACTTGACAATGTCAGATCATTACTAACATTAAGAGCAGCAGGTTGAATAACTTTAGCAAATCCAATTTTTAGTGCACCGGAACCAGGTGTTAATTCGGAACCCGATAAAGCAACCTTGGCTTGAATGGCTGCATCAATTGTTGCAAAATTTATAAAAGCACACGATCGATTCGATAAAATTCTAGTGGATTCAACAGCTCCATATCGTGAAAATAAAGTCGTTAATGAGTTTAATGTTGCGGTTGGTGGGAGATTACCAAGCCAAAGCGCTCGAGTCGGACCGATAGTTTTATCGTCTAATGAACTAACAATTGCATTCTCATCAACAACCGAAACAATATCTTGCAATGGTGTGGAACCGGTACCACTGCTTGTTCGAGATAAAGCAGCAGCAGCAACTGCCTCCGCAGATGGAACTGATGCATACGGCGGTATCCGAGACTGTAATTCCGGACCAGTAGTTGTGCGTGATCTTGGCCTTGAACCAGCAAGAGCTGACCGTAACGAAGATGAGAAAACACCAAGTGATGTATGTTCATCTGCTTCTTCGAGTAAACCTTCGAGACCGCTTGTGGTTGCTGGGTCCTCGTAGTACTCTCCAGCATTGACGGAGTATGATCGAATTCGGTTAGCATCCGGCCGTAACCGTGTAATATCTGCGGGCATAAATGCTGATGTCGGTTGCGTTGAAATTGGTATGCCATCTAAAGCTGAAGAGCCAGGACCTGCTAAAAGAGGTGATGGTGATGATGAAAGCTGAGCTGCTGAAACTGCGCTTGTTGATGGTGCCATTCCGACGGCTGAAGCTGTGGTGTCGGCGTTGAGAGCGTCTGAATTTGCAGGTTCGAGACCAAGATAGTCGAGAGTACTTAATGCAGGTTGATGTTGGTCCGTACTTGGTGACGCCCAAATTCCGGACGAAGCACCAAGGCCAGTGATGGTTGTTGAAGAAGTATTCGCGACAGGGATGGCAGGTAAGTTTAGAGAGCCAGAACGGAATCGTGAGTGCAAATATTGATTTTGTTGTTGCTGTGATTGCGATACCGGAGGAGGAATTAATTGCGACTGCGGTTGAGCCGGTGCTTGTTGAGATGACTGAGCCAGAGATGATACTGAGGGAGATAATCTTGAAACACCAAACGGAGACATCAATTGACTCGCAACAGAAGGACCACCGAGGCGAGATGGCATTGTTCCTGCACGGGCACGAGCGCGAAATCCGAACGCTGCAGAAGACCGAGCATCTTGGTCGTTGACTAACGGCATTCTTGATTGCATGTCACTTTGCAGTTGAGCTGGTTGAGGTTGTACTTGCTGCTGCTGTTGCTGTTGCAATGGAAGTGATTGATCGATAGCGACATTGAGATCCATCGCAGAAGCGGACGATCGTAATTGATGGCGAGCGATAACAGCTGGTGCAGGCGGTAATTGTCGAGGATCGGATGTGAGTGGAGTAGGCACCGTTGACGAAGAGCCAGAACCAGAACCCGAGCCGGCGGATCCAGGACGCCCGGGAGTGACAGGCATCGAAGAATTAAAGGATCCTAGCGATGACGATGAATTGTTGTTCTGCGGCCAGAGAGGCGAGACGTCCTGTGGAAGACTATCGCGAGACCTGAAGGAATGGGTATGTTAGCTAGGAATGCGCTGGCAAGCGGACGAGGAGGGGCAGAATGGATGGCGGGTACGTACTGCGACGACATTAGCCTTGGATCGTAGGAAAGCGGCGGCGATGACAGCGGCATCGCGGCGCGTTCTGGAGAAGCGACAACAGTGACGAGGGCGGCACTGAGTAGTCAGGCTGACGGAGTGGAGGCAGTTGGTGAGCTCAGGAACGCTGGCGTCTTTTGAGAAGCGTATGCGGCGGGCAGCGGCGGCACAGCGATGCGCCGCGAGAAAGACGAGGAACAGCGGCGAAGATGCTGCGGTTGGTGCGGAGGACGAGAAGGGATCGGGTCGGGGAAGAGGAAGAGGAAGTGGCCAGAAAAAGAAGGGAAGAAGAGGAGGAGGAGGAGTAGCAATGTGGTGATGGACGCGGGGAGACGGAGCCAGATTGGGGCGTCGAGCAACGCTTCGGACACGGACTACATCTACAACTCCAGCTAAGTCAGCGAGGCGAAGCGCAGGCGAACACGGAGTGTCCATTAATAGAGCACGCAGCTCGCGGTGGACGCGTGGCCCGTATTGAAGTGATGGAATGCGAATATGTGACGCAAATGCGAGTGCAAATCACTGGAACTGGTGTTTACGAGCGGTTTGTTCACTCCCCTACGCTCCTACGGCTACAGATCGAAGTAATGGTCAAGTAAAAGCACTGTATTGTTCTCTCTTCATACTAAAAAGTCTCCAAAAGGAGACGAAAGCAAAAATTCTAAAGCCCAGACTACCCGAAGATAGTTGGCAGTCGCAGAACGCCCGCGCAGTGCAATGCAGGCTCCGCGGCCAGTTGTCAAGAATTCTTGAGCTCCGACAACGCTTTCAGGTAAGTATGAAGAAAAGAAAAGGAGAGAAGAGGAGAAAGAGAGCGCGGGCGTGCCGGGGGTTTATATATTCACGAAGCCCAGGCTTAGGGCAGGGCATAGCCCTACTCGCGAATGCTGACATCGTTCTGAGAGAGCGAGGGGCGTGTGTCACTACAGCGCTATCGCAAGCACTCCAGATCGATCACGATCAAGCGAACGACCAACAGCAGCCGTGTTGTTGACTACTGACCACGAACGGCAGCACACAAACACCGGCATGGCCCTCCTTCAGGAGCGCGCCTTTGCGCTCTTCTGCGTCCGCAAGCGGTATCTCGACCGCACCGCAGACGGTCCTTCTGCCCGCGTGATCCACATCGACGACGGCCTCTACCGCTCAGCATGGTACCCCACATCTTCAATCGGCACAACTTCACAACAACCGATTGACAGCGATCCTTCAGTAGCGATACTGCATGCTCGGCCAACATTGCAACGAGAACCTCCACCATTTCTCACCGAGCAGCAATTCTCGCCGCCAATTTCAAAATTTGTTGAATCTTCCGCGCGTGCAACTCGTCGTGGCGGTAGAGATGGTGGTAGAACTAGTGCAACTGCTGCAGCTGCCGCAGCTGCTGTTGCTGCTCACAATGCTGAATTGGAATCTGGAGATAATAGTGCGACTAAAGGGCGGCGAAGAAGGCCTGCGTTAAGACATCAAAGTACCGAATCGTCCAATACGACTACCCCTGGAATTGACAAAGATGACGACGACTTATCATATCGAACACTGTCCTTCTCTGATTCGGATGGGTTTGATCTTGATTCAGATGAATACGATGATGACGATGCTGTGGAATCAAACAATACCGGTGTTCCTGAAATCACAATTAGTGCATCTCAAGCAGACGGTGACATTGTTATTGAACAGCTAAATAGAGCAGCACGACAAATTAAATTTTCGAAAATGCCTGCTCGTGATAAGGATTTAGTCAAAGACGTTGATCAAGTTTTATCAAATTATATTCAAGAATCAAATAAAACTGCAACTGCTGCAGCTGCCGTGCCTACTCAAGTGTCATCTTCTCCTATCTTGGAATCGGATTTAACTGATTTAAATCAACATAGAAGACATCGAAGTCATTATAGAATGGATAGTGGGCATGATAAATCGACTGGATTGGGTTTAGGACATCACAGAAGAACATCGAATATGACAGCAGAACAAGCAATTGGATTAGCAGGAAATCCAGATAGTAGAGAAGGAATTACATTTCTACAATCATCATCATTTAGGCGTGCAGTTTCGTTCGATAGAAGATTTAATTCAATCTGGAGTGATATTTCAATGGATGAGGCGATTCTTGATGGTGATCAAGACACTGATGAAGATATTACTAGAGCGAGCTCTCAGCAGATTTCTTCTTCTTATGAAAGAACTGGCTTGTCTTTAAGTAATACAATTCTATCACATGAATCAACAACATCGCCAACTGAGCCTTCACAGCCTTCACAGCCTTCACAACCTTCACCACCACATCCGTCACAAATTAAAGAAATAGTTCCACCAATATTATCATCAAATTTAACATCATTGATTCGACAATCACAAGCAGTCGAAAAGAATCCTTTTGAAAAATATACAATTGCATCTGGAGGTGGTGAATTACAAAGTTTAAAATTACAAATTTACTTTCCAGCCTCTAAAGATCCAAAGAAACCAATTGAAGTTATTGTAAAACCAAATGCTTCTGTTGGTGATACAACTGGTTATGCATTATATCGATACGTTGAAGGTAGTAGATTACCTAAATTAGAAGTATCTGATGAAGGTAATGAGGATATTGTTTCAAAATGGACTTTAAGAATTGTTGAAGATGATGGTGAACCTGATGAAGATTTCCCTGCATTAGATAGAAATCGTATGATTTCTGCGTATAGTTTTGATGAATTTGCTGTCGTTAAACGATAGTTATTACATTATATTGCATGCATGTACTATTATTTTATAATATTAATCGGTTGTTTGGTGTTGGCATTGGTATATATTACGGCGCAGTTTTATTGGTTTATGAAGTAATATATATGGAATATTATTATAAAAATTAATACAGTATCGTAGCTCAATTATAACTAGTTCGTACGGTAAACGATTTTCCAGCCTTTTCACACACACCTACAGACTACAGTACAGTATATATATCCTACCAGAGTAAAGCTGGATTTGAGCCCGTCGAGGTTCGAGCTTGCACGGTTTGACGGTTTGTATGAGAGAGAGTAAATAGAGTTCAGCCACCGTCAGCTTCACGCGTTGCCATTCACTGCATGTCAGTGATGTCACTCACAGCAGGTTACATGTGACGTGGTCGTCTGAAAATCGAAATATAACGTCGATAAACATTGATGGTTTCATCCAATTACGTGTTTAGGACAATAGTACATAAGAATATTTTTCAACGTCATCAAGGCGAACTTTTTCTGTTTTACAGACTTGAGCCGAAGCTTGTCCAATTCCGAAATGTTGGCAGGGCGCAGATTGAACAGATAATACTCGTCTGTTATTCATTGGATACGCAATCTTCAGCTTCCTACTGGTGGTCAAGATATTGTACAGGAATGGAGAATAAGTTGTGATGCGACTGCAGATATGGACACGGTGCGGACTTCGGTCGATGATTTCACTACGGCGAGACAGAGCAAGATCTCAGTTAACTTCAAATGGCATTATGTTGTACACTGTATGACGCTTGATTTCAGTGGATGGGAGCCTGGGTCGGCCGGGATTGGAAGATGATGGTACAGAGTAGGCCGCTTATGTTGCTGCTGGCATCTGTGCGAGCTCACTTGAAGGCTTCATGAGTTATGATGGTTCTGACGAACTCATTTTTAATGCATCACTTTATCTCTCCAGGTATAGTTATCAGTTCCTAACTAACTGTATGATGTTAAATTAGTAGCCTAATCTAAGACATCGTTGTTTAGATCAACAAAGCACATTTATTTGTCGGTCATCCCCAAATGGGAGATCATTGTGGCATTTGCTATACTGGGTATGGGCGTTTGGACCTGTTGGCTCGTATATGACCGAAACAGGTATTTATATACATTAGGAGCTATTTCATTATAAAAAGTATATTCATATTCACTAATTTGAACAACAGAAGTATTTGCAACAAAACAGCACGTGAAAATATTCACCACAGCATGGGACGGAACGCTTCTGAAGATGTTATAATCCATATATATGTCTTGTCAGATCTGCCAGCGACAACAATGACGAAGATGTGAGCTATACCGTCGTTTTTTTCTCGAGTGTACTTTTTTCGCTCTCAGTGAGCTTTGTGGAATTAGGCCAATGGCTTATCAATTTGCAGCCTCTCGACGACCAAGAAATTAGAAGGTACTGGGACTCCAGTCCGGAGGAGAGAGTTGGATTTTTAAAACTCTTTCCACGAACGTATTTCGTCGGGATATTATTGCGATGGACAGGTCGAATGGGACTTATAGGATGTACCTTGTTCCTGGCGGGAAAGGCTGGCTCGGAAGTCATAAAGCCACTTCGAAAGTGATGGAGCTCTGTTGAGCAAAAAGTTGTATGTTTAGATTGTTGTATTTTCAATTTTTTAATTCAAGGTATTATAGTTTTATACGGTGTTGGTCCCAAACGTAATTGGTATCCAAACAACAAGCCATCCGGCGGTCAGAACTCAGAAGTAGTCTTACATGAAGTTCTTCGTGTATTGTTGTTCCTTATCAATTCTGCTCCTAATTATAGCAGCCATTATATGACTACTTTATGTAGCAATGGCGCGATGCATTATATGAGCTTAAAGGAAAGGTGCAGGAGCGGAGGTAGACTTATAATACTATACTATATCAATATGTAGTAAGACAGTCAACAAGTTTAAGCATCATAATTCAAACAAAATGAAATAAATGAACCGAAAGTTATATCCTCCTATAAATTTTCGCGGTAAAGTAGTATCAGTCCGAAAAATAATGAAACATATTCGCTCGCCACGACGTAAATAATGTACATGAAGTTTTATTATTACAATACAAATATATACAATTATACTTATTCTTATTACGTTGACGATTCTGTAGATGTAACTTGTGGCTGAACAGGTTGAATAGACGATACTGTCGATGAAGACGTAGAGGTTGCAGCTTGTGTCATGTCAGATTTGACCTCCTGTGAAGCACCTTGTGTCATTATTGGTTGTGCTGATTGTGTTTGTGTCGGTTGTGGCTGTGAGGATTGCGACTGTGAATCTTGTTGAGGTTGTTGTTCTGGAGGAGGTGATGGTGCATTCGCGGCAGCTTCGATTGCAGCTTCAATTTCTTTCATGGCATCATAATAATACATTCCATAAGCAAATTGAGAATTCCACGGCACGCTCTCACTATCCTCTTCCTCTTTTTCCACCTTGTTCTCATTCTTCTTTCCAATCTCCATTTCAATTTTCTGCAAATCCATTTCTTCATTCGTCTTAACTTTTGCCAGAAGTTTCCTAATTTTCTTGAAAGCAAATAGATCCGCGCTCATAACTCCACTAACTGGATCAAAATATTTAACTTTTTTACCTGTAATTGAACAGAAATGTCTCACCAAAGATTTCTCATCAATATTAACTTTAGCACTACTTGCTTGTTCTCCAAATAGTATTTTACGAACTAATGGAGCATCAATATCTTCTTCTTCTGAGAAATTTATTAATGAGATTGATTCAGTTGATCGTCGAACTCGTGGTCTTGTATCTTCTTCAATTGGAAGCGTTGGTGTTGGCGACTTTGGTTCTCTTTCATCATTATTTACTTCAGATTTAACATCTTCTTGAAATGAAACTGATAATTTCTTAGATTCGGGCACTTTTTCTTCAACATTCTCATTTGATTCAGTAGTACCTTCAGCATCTGGCCCTTCACCATTTTCAGGCTTTGGTTGACTGTCACCTTCCTGTTTTGACTCACCGTCACTTTCCTGTTTTGACTCACCGTCACCTTCCTGTTTTGACTCACCCTCACCTTCCTGCTTTGACTCACCGTCACCTTCGACTTTTGCAACCTCACCGTCGGCGGTTTTGGCTCCACTCTCAGTATTAACAATCGGTTTAGCTCTTCTTGTATATTTTCTCTTTTGTCCAACAAGTAAGCCATTCAAATTCCTAACCATACCTTCACCGACTTCAGGTTCCTTAAATGATTTCGAAGCTGTTTTCGGTAACGCCACAACATTTGCATCACCATCACCACCTTGATGTTCTCCACTTTGTACTAAACCAGCTTGCGGAATTGATAAAGGTTCAACCAGTTTTCCAATATCACCCATAAGTACATCAGAAATATTACTTTTCCACCTTATAATTGGACCGGTCATATCACCTTTATGAGCGAAGATTGCACCACGTTGAGTTCGTTTTCTAACAACTTCTTGCTCAAAGAAATTCTTCAAGGATTCAATATTTGCTTCTTCAATTAATTTAGCTCGCTCAATTCTTTGCTCTTGTGTAAGAATTTCCTTAGGTTGCTTGACATGCTGAGGTGTTGTTGCAGATTCCTACTCTAATTAGTACCAAGTATACAGTTTCACAAAGAATCAAATAATTACCCTTCGTTTCCGAACAATTTCCAACCGTTCTAAAACATCTTTCTTATTCTGAACCGTAGAAGATCTCGAACTAGTTCTGACAACTGCATTTTTTACTCTTTCAGCTCTAGCAAGGGCATTCGCAGCTCTTCGTTTTTGATCTTCCAATCTTCTAATCTCTCTTTGTTCATCATCTTCATCTTCAACAGCGGTAATATTATTATTAAAATTAGACCGTTTGTTTGAATCCAATCCAGATACAAAGGTAGCAGTACGTTGTTGTTGTCGTTTTCGTTTTAATGTTCGTTGCTCACGTTCTTCTGCTCGAAGTTGATCTTCCGCATCTACTTCGTCATCATTAGCTTCATCGTCATCTGATGAAGATGAACTGAAGTTCTCGTCTTCATCGGCTGCGGTTGTTGGACGTGCTGTTTTATCGTCAGCATCTTCATCATCTGCTTCAACTTCCTCGCTCTTCTGCCTCCGCTGAGTTCTCGATTTCGTGCTCTCCTTTTCGTTCTCACCTTCCTCCTCATCCTCCTCCTCTTCCTCCTCTTCCTCTTCATCCTCCTCTTCAAACTCCTCATCATCATCCGCCTCCGCAAAAATATCGTCTAACTCCTCATCATCTTCCTCTCTAGCACCCTCCTCCAAGTCAAGTAGCGTACGTAATCGATTTCCAGCGGTTGCCCGCTTCTCGCGTCCCGCAACTAAAAGCTCGACGGACGCGTCGGAGTCAGAGTCAGAGTCAGAACCTGATCCGGAACGTGACTGTGGACTTGACCGAGACCGTTCAGACAAGCCCCCGTCTGAACGAGACGCAGATCGCGCTGGCGAAGCCATTGCACAGGTGCTGAGCAGCGTTGCAGCAGTTGTACATGTATCGTATCAGCCAAAGTGATTTTAATGGACTGAAATTGATGTAATGAAGCGTCAGCACTGCGCGGCGCGGGTGCGGTACCGCCATTCTGCTGACGTCGATGATCGGCCGCGGGCTTCTCGAACAAACACGGCCAGTTCGGTGGCCGTCCCCGATGCCCACTAAATTCCACTCAATGCAGCTCGGCGTCGAAGCAGTTCGCTCTGCTCGCTTTCTCCTCGCTCCGCCGCCCGCAACTTCTCTTCACCACCTCCCGCTTCCCAATCCGGCCACCGGGCCATGTCGCGGTTTCCTTCTCGTCCTCGCTCTCGTCCTCGTCATCGTCCTCTGCCGCCTCGCCGCTCCTGATCTGCTCGGTCCTGCTCTGTCCGCCTCGCCCACCCTTGCCCCACCATGGATCCCGCCGACGACCGGCCGCGAAATGTCCCCGCGCACTTGCCGTTGTCGGCCGTCGTCCAGGGCGACTCCAGTGCCAGCGCCAGTGTCGCCGCCGTTACTGGTATCACTGATATCGTTAACGTCGACGATGCCGTCGATATGACCGACATCACCACCGTCTCCGCCAACGGGAGCGTCATGCCGTCGCTCGGCGCTCCTCTGCCAATCACAGTCCATGCCCCGGATCTGGACGCATACCCACTTCCACCCCATCTGCAGCCATCGCCACCACCTAAGCAACAATTGCAACACCTTCAGCATCAACCTGCACCGCTACAATTCGTCAACACGGTAGCTGCACCGTCATCAGATCACGATCAATCGTCAAATCCGACGTCAAGTGACCCATCTCGTCAATCGGATCCCCGTGAAGCCGTATTCACTTCTTCTGACTCCTCACCACACGAGTGGGATGGATACGAACCAGATCATGCGTCTGATTCATCATTGGGCTCATCCGGCATCGATAGTGTGCGCTATCAGCGAAATTACAACAGGATGCGCCAATCGATGAACTCTGATGACAGCGATGCTAAAGAGACAATTTCAGCTCAGCGAAACTCAAGTACTAGCAGCAGTAATGCTGAAGCTGTTTCTATGACATCGATTTCACCACCAACGACTCGTGGATCAAGGTCTGATGACATAATAATACCAGTACACAGGGAAGATGACTCCTATAGAGTGGTCACTAAACGAAAAAGTCATCGAAAATCCAAGACTGGTTGTGCAACATGTCGACAACGACGCGTGAAATGCGATGAACAATTACCAGTTTGTGCTAATTGTATTCGACATCACGTTCGTTGTGACTATGAAGATCTAAATCCCAATGAATTACAGGATCGTCATTTAGTGCAACTTGTTCGTAGAGCTTCTTCTTTATTAGCTCATTCTTCGTTGCAAACAATTCGACCACTTGCTTCATTACGCCCCGTGCAGTGGTTAACAAATACAGATATCAGACTACTTCAACATGTTTCAGAAATGGCAGTTCCTTTCGTTGCTGCGCGATCAGAACATGCTGTTATTTATAAAGAAGTTGGTATTCAAGCAGGTCAACGTGAACCATTCATTTTACACGCACTTCTTGGACTTGCCTCAGCACATACAAGTTTCCTTGTTCGAAGTCCAGATTTATTTCGAGTTTCGTTAGAACATACAACAATTGCATTACGAGGAACTCAAGAAGCAATCACGAATTTCACACGCGAGAGTTCTTTATCCGCATTTCATTGTTCAGCAATTCTATCTTGGCAATCATTTTTCACTGAGGATCGTAATCCATCAGGCGGTGCAAGATTTGCAGTATTTGCACATGGCGCATATACCGTATTAGCAGCAATGGATCCAACATGGCGTGCAGTTTCTCCTGCGGCAAAATTCTACTGGTTTTCAATTGGTGATCAGTTTCGACCTCCGCCTCCACCGCCTGGTGATTTTACAACACGACTTGCAATTTTGAATGCAGTTCGTGTTCATATTGCGAGATTAGAACCTTTAATTCAAGATGATCGAATTAGAAGATTATGCTATACTGCATTATTACGCGAATTGGATGCACTACTTCCACTTATACAGGCTGGTGCATTTTATTCAATGCCACTTGCACAGCGAATGCGCGCAACAGCTCCATTTGTTACATGGCAAAACTGCTTTGCGCCAGGAGAAGCAACTTGGCGTGAACATGCTGCTGGTAACGAAAATGATATTGTTGGTGCAGGTGCAGTCTTAGGATTCAAGAGTGATGATACGACTCCATTATCAAATATGATTATGCGGGCTTATGCAACAGATCCACGTACTCGATTAATTTTTGTGTATTTCTATACTATCGGATTAGTGATTGATGAACTATGGCCAGAGGTACGGAGATCAGGATCATTTTTAACACGACTTGGACCAATTGAAACTATAGTCTGGGGCCTTCAATTTTTCCCAGAATGGAAAGCATCACTTGTTGGATATGCGTTTTTTGCTAGAAGAGCAGTTGATGCATTTAAATTACAATCATTTGCGCCACTACTTGATTTGGGAATGCCAATTGAATTACCTCCTAGAAGTATAGAGGTCTTATGGTATGGGCCAGATGGAGTTGAGGGCACGGACTTCCCTGTACCATAAGTCCCTACATAATGTGGGGTTATATTAAAAGAAGGAGCAGCATGCATTTACTTATCATCATGCAATGAATTGTTGTACATACAATATATACAGTATATGAATTAATTATTACATATGTTTATTACTATTATTATTTTTTATTTTTTATTTATTTGATTGCATTTTAGAGACGACGCTATTTATTGGTTTTTATATTTTTTTTTTATGTTTTGGCTGGTACATTACATTATTTTAAGGTAGTTTTGGGGGTTATATATATACATAATTTAATTAATTGGCTCTGGATTCTTTGTATTTGAGATAATATAATTCATTTTTTGTCTTTAATACATGTAATTTGTGTGTCCTCATTTAACTTACCCACCCGTATACGTATCCAGTATCCTTGTACTGTAATCGCAAATTGCCAAGCGGACTTGATGTCATCAAGTGTAAGACGCCGAGCAATTAGAAGACTAATTCACGCTGTAAAATGGCTTAAATGATCGCTTATAATGTACACAGTAAGTTACAACTAGTTATATATGAGTCATAGAAAGACAGAAATCGTGGAATTAGGGCAGTTGACTCGTGTCTTGGTTCGGCGACTGAGATGGCTGGAAATGGCGATTACGCGATACCGGAGGACGAGCTCGGGTGGACGAAGGACCCGGGTCAGCGGCGACAAGTGAGACAGCGGTGAGACAAGGGATTTGTGCTGCGTGCTGTGCGGTTTTGCAGAAGCCGGCGGACACGGAGGCTCCTGCGCGGATCAGCGGGTCCAGCCGGGTCCAAACTGCTGGTCTGACCCGAGCCGCCCGGGGGAGTTTAGCGCCGCGCTATCGAGCAGCAATCAGTTAACTCGATAAGGCGAGAAGGTGGACCTGCGAGCAACTGCCGCGACGGAAACGGTTGATGTGCAAACTGCAGCAAAAATCGACAGAATACGGCAGGCAAGCAGCAGAGCATTTCGCTTTAATCGCAGAACACAGCGCGGTTCCGTGCCTGGAGACCGACCAAGATCAACACGAAAGCGCGAGCAGAGCAGCGGCCACGGGCCAGTCCACAGAGGCACAGATAAAGCTTACAGTTTGGCCGTGCGCTGGACTGGCTCGGTCACGGAGCAGGGCACAGTGGCACACGCTTTGTCGGTTGTGCGACGACGGCGAGCCGGGAATATTTTCTCGCTCGGTGCGCGGCGTTGCCATTTATCTCCACGCTCGTCTTCGTCGCCAGGGCCGGTAGGCCGGGGAGCCGTCGTCGTCGTCGTCGTCGATAAGCAGGCGCGGAGTGGCGAAGATGCAGCTGTTTCGTATATTTATCTCATTTGTCACAGTATTTGTTCTTACTGCGCTGTACGTAGGAGATCCATGTTGCAATTGCATGCGTGAGTGCCAAAGTCAATTGCACTTTAACAGTTTCCCGCTTCGCTCGGTTTCTCTCTCGCTTGCCCTCCTCGAGTCCTTGTTCCCAAACGTGGTTCCCGCGGCTTTAAACACTTCACCTCCCTCTCACTCCCACTTCTACCACTCTCCTCCCCCCTCCTCCTCCCCATCGCTCTCTCTCTTCGTGTCCCTTCGCGTCGAGCATTCCCGTGGTTGGACCACAAGGACGTCCTCAGGGCGAGTTTTTTCCCGTGGTGCCCTGCTCGCATCCAACGCACCGCTTAGTTCTGCTCCGTCGCCGCCGTTCATTGTTCACCGCTCTCCCGCCGCTTGCCGGCTTGTTCGCTCCCTCCAGCGTCCGTCCTCCTCAATTCCCTCCGTACTTGAAGTCACACACTATCGCCAATGGATGCATTCAGATGCGCAGACCCTTTCTGGGACTACGACGACTTTACTCTGTGCTTCAGGCAAAAGTAAGTCCAATCCAACTTCTATCTCCGGCCCTCGTGACCGCTCTCTAACCACTCTTATCTACTCCAGGTTTCTTCAAATCCTCTTTCCTCTCTTCGCCGTTGGTCTCTCTGGAGCTCTTCTTTTTTCAGGCACTCTCCAAAAGTGGTGGAGTAGCCCTGAGCTCGCCAGCTACCGTACTCTAGGTGAAGATGAAGATGATCGTCATAATCCATTCCGTGACGGCCCCGAGGCTGCTACTCTAATGGACGACGACGACGACGAAGCCGAAGATTATCAAATCTACCGTCTTGCTACCACCGATCCTAGCCGTATTTCATCTGAGTCAAATCCATCTGCGCCTGAAGAACAACTTGATGGCGAAACAATTGCAGTTGGTGATGATGTCAAGATTACTGTTTTCAATCCTCGAGGAAGCAGTTTCAAGATTGCACTTGAGGAAATTTTCCTTTTCGCTGAAATTTCCCTTCATGTTCTCGCAATTGGTTCTTTACTTTGGTACAGACCTGCTCGTGAAGATTGGGAACACTATGGTCTTCGTGCTCTTATCGGTGCTTTATTCTGGATTTACGTACTCTTCCTTGTCAACCTGCGTTTATCCAAATCAACTGATTTTATTCCGCCTCACTTATGGGCTCATATTCTGTTCATGTATAATCTTGCATGGCTTTCGGCAATTGTCTCATTCCGTTCAGCAATTATTCACCCAGCCAATTGGATCATTGATTACGCCTCTTACCTTGACTTCATTCTTACCTCTGCTCTTTTAGTCTGTGGCTTTAACATGAGCAATGAAAGTAAACCATTAATTGTTGAATCTCGTCATGGTTATGATCCAAATCTTGAACCAATGGCATCTATTGTTTCAAAAATGTCCTTTGCATGGGTTTGGCCTATGATTTGGAAAGGTTATAATAAAATTCTTACAATGGAGGATTGCTGGGATCTCCGTGATAAAGATCGTTCATCACGTATTCTCAAAATCTTTCGTAAGGAACTGTAAGTTTTAATATTGTTATTTATTTATTTTTACTTTTAGGTATATACTAACATCTATAGACAAACAGCAACCTTCTTTATCAGTCTTTTACGTTTTTTTAAGAAGGAATTGTTAATTGGTGTTGCATGGTCAGTTTTCCATTCATTCTTCGCCTTCATTCCAAGTATCGTCGTTCGTGTTATTCTTGAGTACATTGAAGATCCTGAAGCTCAACCTAAGAGTGTTGCATGGCTATACGTATTCATGCTTTTCATTAGTTCATTCCTTAATGCAATGGGTAATGGACAAGCTTTGTGGAACGGCCGTTTAATCTGTATTAGAATTCGCGCAATTATCATCGGTGAATTATACTCCAAAGCCTTGCGACGTAAAATTGCTGCTACTGTTCCAAAAGCTGTCAAAGAAGGTGAAAAGGAAGAAGCTGAAGAGCAAGATATTGGTGGAATTATCAATCTTATGGCTGTTGATGCATTTAAAGTTGGTGAAGTTGCCGCTTATATGCATTTCCTTGTTGGTGGCTTTTGTATGGTTTTACTTTCACTTGTACTTCTTTATCGTACACTTGGAGTTAGTGCAATTGCAGGTGGTTGTGCACTTATTGCAATGCTTCCAATGCACATTTATTTCAGTAAAATCTTTGGTGAATGCCAAGCTGATCTCATGAAAATGACTGATAAACGTGTTCACAAGACCAGTGAAATTTTCAATTCCATCAAGATTATCAAATATTTCGCTTGGGAATCTCGTTTCTTTGATGTTGTAACTGAAGCTCGTGCTGAAGAACTTAAAGTTCTTCGTCGCCGTTTCGTTATTTGGGCTCTTTCTTCAATTGTTTGGTATGGTGCTCCAATTTTTATTACCCTTGTTACATTTGGTTTCTACACCTATGTACTTGGTCAAACAATGTCAACTCCAATTGCTTTCAGTGCACTTGCTCTTTTCAATCTCATGAGAATTCCACTTGATCAACTTGCTGAGATGTTTACCAATTTACTTCAATCCAAGACTTCAATTGAACGTATTGCTGACTTCTTCCGTGAATCTGAGACTTCAAAATACGAACAACTTAAGACAAAACCTGCTTCAACCACTGGTGAACCATCAACCACAATTGGATTTGAAAATGCAACATTCACATGGGGTGCTTCATCAGGTACTCATGAATTTAAACTTGAGAACCTCAATATTAATTTCCATATTGGTGAACTTAATCTTGTTGCTGGTCCAACTGGATCTGGTAAAACTTCTTTACTTATGGCTTTACTTGGTGAAATGACTCTTGTTAATGGTAATGTCTATCTTCCTGGTATTACTAAATTCGGCGAAGAAGCTGCTGTTGATCCAGAAACTGGATTATCTGAATCAATTGCATATTGTGCACAACAGGCTTGGTTACTTAATGATACAGTTCAAGCCAATATTACATTTGGAAATGAATATCATGAGACTCGTTATCAAGCTGTTGTAGAAGCATGCGGTCTTAAGCGTGATTTTGAAATTCTGGAAGGTGGCGATCAAACTGAAGTTGGTGAACGTGGTATTGCATTATCTGGAGGACAAAAGCAACGTATTTCACTTGCTCGTGCTCTTTACTCACCTGCTAAGCATTTACTTCTTGATGATTGTCTTAGTGCTGTTGATTCTCATACTGCTGTCTGGATTTATGATAACTGTATTACTGGTCCATTAATGCGTAACCGTACTGTTATTCTTGTTTCACATAATGTTGCACTTACACTCGCAGGAGCAGGACATGTCGTATATCTTGAAAAAGGACAAATTGTTCAACAAGGCCCACCAGAAGAATTAGTTAATGCAGGACTGTTTGGCGATGACGAATTAATTAAAGCCTCTGCATCAAAAGCAGCATCAAGATCAGTTTCACGTTCACAATCTGTTGCAAATTTACAGAAACAAGTTGAAATTGCTCATGCAATTCAGGTTGAGGAACAACTTGAAGCTGCTGAAGCCCTTGCAAATGGTCGAGATGGTGATTCTTCTGGTGCAAATGCTGCAATTATTAATGCTGCTTTATCAAGTGCTATTCCTGGTAAAGATAAGAAGAAATATAAATTAGTCTTAGCTGAAGGTCAACAATCTGGTACTGTTCAATTTAGAGTTTACTTAGTTTACTTGAAGGCTCTTGGTGGCTCTAAATTTTGGTTGAGTGTTGCTGCTGTTTTCGCTGCTTTCCAATATGCTTCTATTGGCCAAACTTGGTGGATTCGTATTTGGGCTGCCAATATGGAGACCGCATCAGGTCTAAGTATTGCAAATACATCAGTTAGTGGAACTATTCAATCACTTGGTCCATCAATTCGTTCATTTGCAACAAATTCAGCGTCAACTCTTTCAGTTGCGCGTGAATCGGTTATTGAATTACGTCAAGTTGGTATTGCTGGAGTATCTGGTCGTTCAACAACTTTCTATCTTTCAGTGTATGGTGTCTATACGATTTTCTATTTCATTCTCGTATTCCTTCGTGATATGGTTCTCTTCTTAGGAAGTTTAAAAGCTTCTAAAGATATATTTGAAAATATGTTGAAACGAGTTATGCGAGCCAAGCCACGTTTCTTTGATGCAACTCCAATTGGACGAGTAATGAATAGATTTTCCAAAGATATGGAAATTGCAGATCAAGAAGTTGCAACTGTTATTGTTGCGTTAGCAAATTCAATTCTTAATATTATCGTCGTCGTTGCAATTGTTACTTTTATTATGCCAACTTTTGTATTCGGTGCTGCCTTTATCGCTTTGTTATTCTGGATTATTGTTACTCTTTTCCTTGCTCCTTCACGTGAACTTAAACGTATGGACGCAGTTACAAGATCACCAATTTATCAACATTTCGGAGAAACACTTGCAGGTGTTTCAACAATTCGAGCATATGGATATGAAGACAGATTTCTCAAAGAGAATGAAGAAAGAATTGATAATAACAATAGACCATTTTGGTCAGTTTGGGCATGTAATAGATGGATGTCATTTAGAGTTGATGTTGCTGGTAGTCTTGTATCAGCAATTACAGGTTCATTTGTTATCTTTTCAGCAGGTAAAATTGACTCGGGTCTTGCTGGACTCTCATTAACTTATGCAACTATTTTCACTGAAGCTTTACTTTGGTTTGTTTGGTTATATGCAATCAACGAAATGAATTTAAATTCAGTCGAACGTATTGATGAGTATATGTATATTGAACAAGAACCAGATGAAATTGTACCAGATAATAGACCACCAAATGGCTGGCCATTAAAAGGTGCAGTTAAAGTTGATAATTTATCGCTTAGATATGCTCCTGGATTACCACAAGTTATCAAGAATGTTACATTTGATGTTCCACCAACATATAAGATTGGAATTGTTGGACGTACAGGAGCAGGAAAATCAACGATTGCATCTGCATTTTTTAGATTCTTGGAAGCTGAAACTGGTAGTATTACAATTGATGGAATTGATATCTCAAAGATTGGATTATATGATTTAAGATCTTCAATTACAATTATTCCACAAGATCCAACACTTTTCACTGGCACAATTAGATCAAATCTTGATCCATTTGAAATGTATAATGATACAGAAGTTTTTAGATCTTTATTACGTGTTCATCTTATTGATTCAATTCCAAGTCCAAATGAAGGTGAGCTTGATGTAACTGAAAGACATAAACGTCGTACAATTCCATTTTATGATTTATCAAATCCAGTTACTGAAGGTGGAGGTAATTTATCACAAGGTCAAAGACAATTAATGTGTCTTGCACGTTCACTTTTACGCTCACCTAAAGTTATTTTACTTGATGAAGCAACTGCATCAATTGATTATAACACAGATGCTCAAATTCAAAATACAATCAGAGAAGAATTTGCTGATACTACAATTATTACAATTGCACATAGATTAAGATCAATTATTGATTATAATATGATTTTAGTTCTTGATGCTGGTCAAGTTGTTGAATATGATAAACCTCATACTTTACTTCAAAAATCTGATTCAATCTTTAGATCAATGTGTGAAAATAGTGGCGAATTGGAACAATTAGAAGAACTTGCTGTTAAGGCATTTACTGAACAAGCTTCACCTTCTGGAAGTGCATCATCGCTCATATAAATAACATACATCATACATACATACAAATAAAATAAAAAACTAAAATATATGAATGAATGAGAGTATGTATATATAGCATTATCATAATTCGAATCAATCAATCAATATTGTATTGTGTTTGTTTTTTTGGAAGTAATTTACAGTAATTATGCATTCTTATTTATATTTATTGTCTTGAAATTTCACTTGTTTATAAAAGTGCTTGTTTGGCATGCTTTTGGAATTATTAAATTTATTATTATTATTATTATTACATATTGTTATTATTATTGTTGTCTGAATTGCAATTATTATTATTTTATATTTTTTTTGATTGTGTATACATATTTTCATATACACAACTTATTCAACGACATAATCTCTTCATCTGTAACTGACCACAACACAAAGCACAACAAACCAAAACTAATAATGCTGCTCCATGACTCTTCGTCGCCAAGCATCAAACTTTGTCTAGCTACGTATCTCATCTAAGCAAGCACTTGAATCTTCTGACTTAGTAAGTCTATTTTTAATTCATGATACAAGGTATTTTGTCAACTTGAGAAAACTTGTGAAGATTCTTTGACGGGTGCGTTGTGACTTACAGTACGAGGCTGCGTGATCCGGGAGACGTGTCGCGTAACACGCTGGCCGCGTTCCCCCAGACGCGTCAAACCGAGCCGCACTCTATCAACCAACCGAGTCGACCCTAATTTGATCCATTGTCAAAACTTTTCTACAATCGATATAAATCATGATTCTCACAATACCAACACCGCCAATGAATTCAAAACAGCTAATTAATATATACCACCCACTCCATAACGCAAAATTACATTTTCTCAAATCACATCGACAATACCAGCTCGTCTTTTCACAATCCCATGGGCCTCAATATTTTCATCATTAGTTCTCTTACGTTTCCGTGACTCATCCTCTTTGACAATGCTATTTTCTTCTTCTTCATTAACGTCAGTCATAACTACTTCCTTTTGCAATTTCATCGACTCACCTGTTTCTTTGTGTACTTGTGGAACAGCTATTTCTCTCAGAACTTGAGAAGTAATAACCATATTCCTATGCGCCTCATCTATACATGATTGAAAGTCTGCATGCCAGTTATCCCTAACATACATATCACTTGGTTTCCAGCTCATAATTTCATAGATTCCCCAGGAATCATATCCATACTGTAAAGCAAATTCAATTCCTCCGCCAGATTTAAGAGGAAACGCGACTGCTGCGTAGTACTTGTTATCAATAAACGCATAACCTCGATTAATGCAAAGCGTCTTCACAGCACGTATTTCTATTGGCCAACTATCTTCTGCATTGGTATTTTCACGTCCATAAAGATAATTGTCAAAAACAGAGCCGTCAGACTCGTTTACTGTATCATATGCGGACTGTAACAATGAAGTAACATCCTTTCCTCGAATATTCAAACTATCTATTGCTGTTATAAACGGATCTTCGTCAAAAATAACATTATTTGGCATCATTGCAATTGGTCTATATCCAAGAACGGACTCTCCCGCTACTGCATCAATGTCGAATTGCATATCAGGCCAACAAAATACTTTTCCCCAATTTGTATCTTCATTCGGATCTCTGCCATATAAAGCTTCCTTATGTTCATCTTTCAGTTTTGAAAATCGTTTGCTTGACCCTCTACTCATCAAAATCTCAAACTCTCTTGGGTCTTTAACAATATCTTTTCCATAAAAATATTGCTTTTCTGCTCTTTTCTGTCCATACCCTGGGATATTTCTTAGTAGCCTCACAGTTAATTCGATTGAGTTAGGTTCAGAAGGCGGTTGAAGTCCAACATAACCCGTTACTAAAGATGCCATACTTGTAGCAGATTTTAGTATTTTTTTTATTTTGCTTTGGTCGATAACCAGGCTTATTTAAGAGAGTAAGAGAAGCAAGTTACAGGTTGCGCGACGCGTCAACCACGCGTTTAATAACAGTGGAGCCGCACGCGTGAAAACACGCGACCCTGAACCTGTCTCCGTCTGCGAAGCCCTAACTCCAGCATCTACACTACGTACCGTACATAGTTCGGAATTACTTCAATAGTGGTTATCAGTTTATAGTCGTTTATATAAAAGATACTGTAGGTTGCCAAGCTGGGTCGCGGGGTCGATAACAGTATTGTATTAAACTACAGTATCATTTCATCTGTCGATCGTACACTACAGTAATGTCGCAAAGCTAGCTAGCTATTCATTCGATCGAAGCGTACTTATTTTTAACTTCGATTTCATTTTCATTGTATGACTTCGATGTTGCTCCAAGTACTGAGTCTCCTTCAACAATATAGTCGTCGTATGAGACATGAGGCCAACAAAACACTTTCCCCCAATTTTCATCATAATAAGGGTCACTATATCGTCTGTCCCTGTCTTCACTTGTAAGGCTTTCAAATCGCGACCTCGAATCGTGACTCATTACTTTAGGAAATTCATATGAGTACTGATAATCAAAGTCGTCTATATCACGATAGCCATGATATGGTTTTGCACTTTCTGGAATATTATTCAATAACTTCGTGATTAATGCTGCAGAGTGAGGTTTTTTTAGGTAGCTTATAACCAGAAGGAAATCCTGTTTGCTCCATTTTTATCAATAAATCAAAAATATGAATCCATTTTCTATTGAGAGAGACCTTGGGGGTCGCTTAACAACGCGTCAGCAACGCGTACTGGTCGATTATTGTTTACCGCCGGTGCGACAGCACCGTCATTGGGAGTGCGAGGTGTCTCGCCCTAACCTTTCGACTCAGGATATCGTAACACATTACATGATCTATCGATAATAGATAATAAGCATGCTGCAGAATAAACCATTCGATATATACAAATACTTTCAAAGCAACATGTTAAGGAAATTTTTGGATATACACTATACAGGGGGCTCACTCCACTACATGCAATGCAGAAGAAAATATACAGTAACAGCCATGCAAGATTTGAAACAGCAAAATCTGATCAGATACAATCACTCTAATGATTCACGAGCAAGTACCAAAAACTCCTCTTTACTGAGTCCAAATCCTCTCGATAGCTCATATAAACTCTTGACACTTGTTCGTACATGAGTTGCTACCGCTATCGTATGAGCAGCGTCAGATGGTTCTCCTAACGGCGATTCAGAACTGACTGGCTCCAAGTTTTCAGTTTGCGAGGTTTCTTGAGTAGTTTCTGTAATAGAATTCGTTGGTTCTTCACTTGGAATCGCTGTCGCCACTGTATCATACTGTTTGTAGTAGTCATCATCGCCCATCTCACCGTCCCCGCCAGCAGGTCCGGTTGCAGATCTAGTATTTGACTCGTCGTCTTCCTCTTCATTCTCCTTCTTCTCCATAGCTGTGTCGTATTGATTCCAATATCCATCATCATCGTCATCTTCGTCCCCTTCATTGCCATTATCATCTATAGCATAATGCTGTGGTGCCTTAGGCGGTAACGATCGAACAGGACACGATTCTAGATCTGGAGACCAATGTGTTCGTAAATCGCAATCTCGTTCTTCCCACTCTCCAACTTCGTATAGTTTCCATTCATTTTGCTCCGGCGCCCACATGAATACTACTTCGATTCCTAATCCATTAGGATCGTCAAGTCCGGTAACTGCATAATACGTCTCAGGATCTGGATGGATGTACCCCCGTTCTGAAAAATGTTGAGCAAGTGCAAACATAATATCTTCTGCATCATCTGATACCATATGCATGCTAATCTTAATTGATCTCACCAAGCTAGCAATATTCTTCGCTCGTATTCTCTCTTCCTCTACCGTCACATTTCGTTGATCCAACATAGATCCTAACCCGCCAGGAGACGGCCAACAAACAAAGACAGCCCAATACTCTCCGCCTTTTGTGCCGTTTAGAATCTCATAAGAATATTGTAATCGTTGACTGTTTGCAATACTTAGTTGTGCTGTAAACTCTTCAGGAAGGCCACGGTGTAGCTCATCATCTGGCGGTGGTAAATTCAGAAGGAATTTGCTCAGTAGAACCGGAAAATCTGGCTTTGGTGGTCGCTTTGAAAGCGCAAATGGCGCATTTGTTGAGATTTCTGACATAACTTCCCTTAATAGATCTCCAATATCACCCCAGTGAATTTGCAATTCATCCAGCGTTTCAAGAGCAGTTCCAAGACTGACTTGCTTTGTGGAGAACTAAGAACTCGACCCGCGATGAGCCGCACCATCACGCTGACGGCCGGCAAGGCAAAAGCTGAGCCGTTTGAAATACCGGGTGATCAATTCTGCAGTTGCCTGGCGTTGCTGTACTCGACGGAAGTTGAATTTGAAATGGCTTTTGGTGCTCCCGGTGCAGGTATGTGTTTTCATATAAGATAGATTGCTCAATACTATTAAGCGGTGTTAACTTGTGAATAGGTAATGTCTCGTCTCGACCGCTACCTCCCCAACGAGGCTCGTTTCCACTTGACCACGATGGTTAGTTGACAGAATTGAACTTTTCGAGAGTCGAGCTAACATATTATATTAGGCGAATGTACCGAAGCTATGAAAGCATATATGCAATGTATCAGATCCGGTAAGTCGTCTGACGGCCGGATACCGGTAGACTGCCGACTTCTTGCTCAGGATTATCTCAATTGCCGTATGGAACGTGGCCTTATGGTTCCAGATAGCTGGAAGAATTTAGGATTACCTGGTTATCGCAACTCTACAAATTCTACTGATAAAGACAACAACAAGCTGTAAGACAGCTAGAATTGAGCTTCATTCAATACGGCTCGGGAGTTCATCATTTTCATTTACAATATCTTGTACATAGTATTTATGCATTGAGTTAACTTCTATGCCTCTCCTATACATCAGAGTCCATGTAGACAATTCTGCTAATTTCACTCATCATCGCTCGCAGACTCATCCTCAGATTCATCGAACGCACTTCTTCGCCCTCCAGCTCGTGTTGATCTACCTGAACGACGCGCCCGACTGTCTCTATTATGGCTAGCACCTGAACTTCCCAAACCAATTGCGGCCATAGCGCGACGTCCTAAACTCGCTTGTACAGGTGTATCTTCATCCATCTCATCTCCATCCTCAAGCATAGGTCCAGATGGTACAAAGTCTTCCATCATTTCAAGATCCGCTGGAATTCCGCCTCGTCCACGAATGCCAGTCATACCACGACCCTTACGTAAAAGATACTCTCGTGACATTCCGATCCGTTTATCCGCACTTACAAGCATTGCATTCATTTCACGAACACGCTCAAGTTTCTCCTCCAATTCAACAATCTCTTTTGCCGAAACTGGTTTTTGTAGGAACTTAAGCACCAGACCAGCTTTCTCATTTTCGACAATCTCGGCACTCAGTTCTGAAGTTTCGATCTAAATAACCCATTAGTGACATGTATATTACACTATTTCAAGGCTACATTTGCTTACCATTTGCCGGACAAGGTCGTCCGCAACTGGCCCGCTCTGCAGAATATCCACATCTTTCTCAGTGATGTAACTCATTGGCACGGTTACGAATGTGCTCTGTAATCTCTGTACTGCTTGTTTTCGGAAAGCTGTCATGGCCAAGCATGCCAACGCGTAAGTACCATCCTATTAATGTGTTAGTATCAACCTCTAATCAATCAAAGCATCAAAACTAAAAACACTTACATCTTGAAAGTATTTGAAAACTTGCGGCCATACATGAGCGAGAATCTTAGAGTCTTTCGATACGTATGCCAGTGCAAAAAAATCATGTGGTTTACCAAACACACGAGCCGAGCTGGCTACAACATCGGATGTATATCGACTAGTTCTTGAAAATTTACTTCCGAAAAGAATAAGATGCAAGAATACAATCCGCTTGTAGGCTTCAATCTGGAGAATTGATATTCCTCTACTTGGAGTACACAGTACCACTTGTAGAAGCTCATATGCTCTTGCAAGCTGTCCCTTGTGAATGAGGATTAGCGCTGAGTAGAAGTGGTAACCAATATGGTCAGCATAGGTCACTCCGTTTGACTTGTGGAATACATTCACTTGAGCATCGATCAATTCGGATGCCGAATCAAGCTGTCCAGTATACAAGCATAATTTAAGGAAAGCGGCGTGAGCTGGAGAAAGAACGGACAAATCTGTCGAGTAGGCTCGAGCGACTGCCATTAGAAGTTGTAAACCTTGGTTGATCTATGCAATGTGGCGGTTAGCTGAAGTCAACCCGCAAATTTTAAGAAACAAACATACCTGTTGTGTTTTCTCGCTTGCTGTAATTATCCGACTCATTAAAACAGAGACTGTCATTGTTAGAACAGAAATCACGGTTGCCACACGCAAATATTGGCACTCACACTCTGATTTGGTCAAGGGCGCGTTGGAGATAGAGACTGCATCAACCAACTGACTTGAAAGCATTAAAAGTTGCATATCATCTATTTGTGATGCGTCGTATAAAGAGTTTCTGTGATCCAAATTATTAGCAACTGCACTCTAACAGTGGAAATAAAAAGGGAAACTTACATTGCCGACACCCACTGTACAAACAGATCTTTCGGAGCACTCTGTAGTAAGACATCTTGAGCTTCTTTAATGGACATCTTTGGTATCACTTTCTCTTTCTTCTTTGATTTTGCCTCAGATCCTTCCACATCCTCCATAGTGTCATCATCTCTGTTAGTTGATCCATCATCTGTTGGCTGTAACGCCGCTTCTGCTGCAGCTGAGATATCGAGAGACAGCGATCCAGCCGAAAACAGCATTGTATTCATCGACTTCATCAACGATGTAATACTTTCGCCACTTGCTGGCATCCCGATTTGAGCCACCATTTTGAATACTGTAGTCTGATGAAATCTCCTATCTCCGGTCAATGGTAATTATGATTGCCGGTGATATAGCCTTCAATTGGATGCTGATCAATGGTGGTACCAATTATTTTCCAGGATCAATCTCGAGTATACGTCTGTAAGCAAGTTAGGAATAAGCCCGAGGTACTATACGATGATAATATAGCAATAAGACTTTAGGTGGATATACGTAAGACGTCAAGCTGATGCGTGTCTATCTACCGCTTACCAGAGAGCTGTTTGCCCCGCGCGATATTAGCACACTACCCTTATTTGCTTACAAAAATACAATCAAGATTGCTCTTCATCCCAAACATATTCCAAAAATGCCATTAAAAATACAAAGATATATGACTACAATTTAATAGACTGTATGACAGATTTCAGCGTTTGAATATTATATCATATACTGTGCATATGCACTTCAATCACTGCGGTAATAAGTCACTGCTCTATTCAACCACTCTTCCTGTCGTTTCCTTTTTCTCAGTTGTTCCTGCACAGTCTGCAGCATTACAGAAACACCTACAAATTCATCCTCTCTCTGCAGCAGAAATCTTGAGACCACATATGAAGCACGCAAAGCTTCGTCGGCTGTCACCAATCGTACTACATTATCGGCATTATTTTCAGAATCCTCCCCAGAAGCATTCTGTAACTTCTTCTTTTCCAAGTTCTTGTTATTTGCTATTCGTTGACCAGCTTCCTCCAAAGTTTTCGACGCATCCTCTGGAACGAAATCATCAGGAGCATTGACAAAAAATGTAATTTTCATGTCTTTTATTCTTCTCGCGTCGGTATAAGGTAAAGATGCTGCCCATGAGTGCATTGATTGCTCTACACTCTCCCAAAATTTGATATTAATAGACACTTCGAACTTGGGACCGGTCTGTCGGAAAGCTCTTCTGAATGAATTATGTATAAATGTTGGTGTAATATCCTTCATCCAGGCCAAACTTCCCCATTTTATCGCATGTAAAGCTGTTATCGATTTTCTTGGATCATTCTCGTAGTTTGTCTGACTGGCGTGCAGTAGCATGAAGGCAGCCCAATGTTTTAGCCAATGCAACTTCCAAATAATAGTAAGTTTGCGATCAAAAGGATGAAAGTTTTCGACTGGATCATGAGGCAAGAAACTGATTCGAATATTTTGTAACGGATTTCCACTTTCTTGAATCAAGTCCAAAGCCTCTGCATGTCCAGACCAATTGTCCAACAAAAGAAGAATTTTTCGATCAGCCATATCTGTATCTAACCTTCGCAACCATTGAATCATCATATTAGATGTCAGCCAAGCATTCTTGTCGCCAATCCAACCAGATTTTAACGACTTCAGATCCACTTCAATATCAGAGTTCTGATTTGGATACGAGGTGCGCCCGACGAACACTATAGGTAATCGTTCAGATCCATCAAAATTGCAACAAAGCAGTGCTGTGAGTCTGTTCTTGTCGCTTTTCCTATCATCTGCTGTATGCTCAGAGAGGAAATCTGTAGGTAGTAATCTGTATGGTAGTGAAGTTTCATCCGCACAAAATACGTCTTTTGGCGAATAAGTCGAGATCAGGGAGCATATGACCGATTTTTTAGACTCGGCATTCAAATAATCTGGTTGTAACTTTTGTCGAATTGCTGGATAAATTGGAACCCTGTGTAACCAAGCATTCGAGAAGATTGGCGTAGGCTGACCCTGGTAAGCATCCAGTTGACGGTAGAGTTCAGCTGCATTTGCGTTTATACTGTCATCTGTAATTGGAATATAGTGTCGTGCACTGTTTATCCATTCGATGAGTATTGACTCAAGATCTGGGAGCCTTTGATCATCTGTAATCGGTACACCGTCGACTCGCGGACGTTTCTCTGGCCTGCCGGGTTCGTAGACCCGCGCCCGAGGAATGTCAGGATGAGCAGACATGCTGGACCTAACCATCTAGTAAACAAAAAATGATGCAAATACAAGCGCCAGTTACTCAATTGAAGCGTCTTTTAACGGTTATATAAGCGCCATCGTAGTCGGTACTGCAATTAACGGTTATATAAGCGCCATCGTAACCGGTACTGCAACATGGATATCATCCACGCGATGCTCGAGACGCGCTGGCGGTTTGTCGCGTCGGTAACGCGTCGCTCGACACCTAACCCAAAGCGGATTTGTGCCTCAACCCTGAATATCTCACCGGTCACCACCATACAAAACATTCGTACGCACGTACGTACTGTTTATGCCAGCCTCTTCATCTTCACAGTCTTATACACACATCTAGCAGACAATGCAAGCTACGCAGTTAAGTTCTACAGAGCAGCGAATGAAGCTGAGACTTTGAGGCGTACTACGTATAACAGAGTTTGGGCTGTTGCCGTATTTTAAGATGCGACGCGTCTGTGATTGACTGCTGGATCGGTTGGTTTAACACTTCGCAAAACAAGAACAGCAGTATGCTACCATTACATACCCAATTCACTTTACAAGTACATCTTATACATAATTGCATATGATTTTATTTTGTTAAAAAAAGACCTGAAGAGACGAGATACGGCTGGACTTATTGATCTATTCGCTGGATCCATTGATATGATCGTCTTTGTGTAACTTGCCAAGCACTGACGTTGTCAATAGATATCCGTACGCATTTATGCAATAACTATGGCGAGCGACCTCAGGCAAAGAGGCTCACAGATGAATATAAGTACATGGATTCCCTTCAGGTTTTCTTGAATTCCCGACGAAAGGCAGGAGCGTCACAAGTTCGTAAGCTACTACTGACAAAATGGCGATTCTTCTAAAAGCGAATATTCTCTCAATATTTCTCTCCATCTTCTGTGTGATCTCTCAGGTCTACGGCGGAGTAGTTGACGATCTTTACAAGCTTAGTGCCGTTGATGGAGTCAGCACTTACGGTGAGATTGTCAATGTTTACAAAGCAGCCCAATCTATCATGGATACTACAGAGACAATTATGGATTTAGCTGAAATTTCAAAGAGCTCAATTGGTGGACTAGTTACGTTTGGCATTGGTGCAGCAATTGATATTGTTGATATTATTCTCAAGGCAGTACAGGACAACAAAGATGATGACGCACGCTTCCTTTCCTATGCTTCACTCATGACCTCTCTGCACTCTAATATACCTGTTCATTTTGCTGTTTTCCGTGATTATCCAAATTATAGAGGTGATATGCTACGAGCTGAAATTGATCTCGGCGAAGGTGTCTTAGCTTTCGTGCTCGTCTCTACTCTGGACAGAGAGTGGGTTGTGGAGCGACGCAAAGATGGTGGCTATAATCATTGGATGTTCGAGTCAGCCTGCTGGATTCGTTTTGGCAAGTACATTGTGTTCAGAAATCCTGATACCACTGGCTATCCATTTGAGTGCAATACAGAGCACGATGAAGATGAGTTTCCTGGATGGGACACGGTTGATAGTGGAAATTATCGCCAAACTATTAAAGATAATTATCAAAGCAATTATCAATATGGAAGCTCTGGTGGTCCGGCAGTTGCATCTGATTTTGCATTCAATGCCGCCATGGCTGGTCTTCGCTATGCTGAGAAGTTCTCTGACAATTCCGTAGACAATGCAATGGTATACATTGCTAAGGTAATGCGCACTTATGGACTCAATGGTTATGTCACCAAAGGTAAATCAATTATTACTCCTCCTGATTGCAGTTTAACGAATGATCCCGATTGTGGAAGTAGCAGAATTCGGCATACATCTTTATCTCATGGTGGTGATATGCTTAGAATTGTATATTCTGATCTTGATGCTCCTTGGACTGCTGCATCTACCGATGGTAACTATCTCTATAACATTGGACCAACAAGTGAATGTGGAATGAAAGATGGCGGTTGCCAGAGAATTACAATGTGCAATGCTACCATGTCGAATGATCTGTGTCAGACCGAATCGATTGATGTGGATGTCCCATACAGTGGAATCACTCAATGGACGCAAATCTACTGATCTATTTGTTAACTTTTATGACACGAGCTGCTTGAATATCCTGAACTATAATTTTATTTGCTATTTATCTTTTATGGAGTTACTGGCATCGAAACATTACCACAGTATTTGTGATTTCTCACGTATATATTTAGTTACACTTTTCGATGCCTCTCTTTCTGTTATGGCCTACGTACAATCGTAGCAAATTATAAAAAGTGATTTAACAATGCAAGATAAAGATATTATTACATATACGCCATTCAATCTATCATACAAACAAATGCAATCCTTCACGCCTCAACAGTCATTACTGCATTTTCATCACGTTCACTAAACACAGCATGAACTCTTCTTTGCACTCTTTTTCTAGCAAAAAGCTCATCAATTGCTTCTTGTTCAATCTTTAATCTATCTTGATCTGACATTCCCATTCCCATTGCAAATTTACTTGGTGTTCTTTGCTGACCTTGAAATGGAGATCCTGTATTTGCCCATGCTGATGCAAGACTTCGTCCACGACGATGACCAAGACCACTACTGCTACGCATTGGTGTCATAGCCATTGAACCAGACGAAGTCGAAAATACTCGCTTAGGAGTACTTGAATGAGGAGTTGGACTACCGACGCCATCAAATGACATATCTCCAGCAAGTGTTTGCGCAAGTGGTGACATGAATGAATTTCCAGCAGACATAGGTAACGGAGCATCGCTCATAGATTCTTCTGGATCTGAAAACAACGATATACTAGCAAATCCTTTTTGAAGTGATAAAACATCTTGTGCGCGTCTTCTTGCAAATTTAGTAATTCTTTGTAATGATCTCTCAACGCCTTCAATTGATGGTGTTCCTTGTGTTCCATTACCATCAATAGCACTTGAAGAATTAGGCTGTTTAGATTGTAATTGACGACCAGGAGTTAAGAAACTTAATCTTGATTTAGCTTCTGTATTACTTTTTTCAAGAACATCAAGTTGCTGAGCAACATAAACTAATTGAGTTCGAAGTTGTCGTTGAAGTTCAATCGCATCTTGCGGAAGAGCTCGAGTACGTAATTGTGTCATCCGCTTTGGATCTGAACGTTGTCGTAGTAACTCTCCAACAGTCGAGAGTTTCGATTGCACTAAATGGTTAATCATTAGCCCATATCCCCAAATTCAAAAATAAAAATCTAACATACTCTTCATTAAAATGAGCTCCAAATTATGAAGTCCAAGTTCACTAACCACGTTCGCCTCGTTAACCTTTTTAATCCTTCCAGTCAATTCTGAAAATGACTCTCCTAATCCCTCTGCATCACCAAGTCTCCAATTTTCAAGATTCTCAATCTCTTCTCGAGATCGCGACTTAATTGACATTGAAATATCAGGATTTTCTTCAGGTGCCGCATTAGAAGCGATATATTGTCTCAAAGAGCGTGCATTGTACTGTAACGTCTTAAGTTCATCTTCCACGGAGTTGTAAATATCAACAAAGATTTCAGTCATGCCATAATCAGGATTTTGTTCTTTACCGTCTTCGACAATTTCAGGCATGAGAGCGTACTCAGGAACATTAGAATCAAATACCACACTAACATTTACTGTCTCAGGCTCAGGTTCAGGTTCAAGAGCTGCTTGAATTTCCTCAATCTCCGGATCTTCATCTTCATAATCATCCTCAGACTCAGAATCGTCACGCTGTGCTTGTTTCTTAACATGTCGCCTGGATTCTGCCATTAGCTTCGATGCATTAGATACTGAGGTCTTAGCCTTCATTGCGGCAGAAAGATCAGTAGCAGAAAACATAGAAGCATCAACTGCTTTTCCTTTAAGTGGAATTTTGGTCTTGGTTGCAGGCGATGATTTACCAAAGAGTGCAGGTTGTGGTAACTCTATTGGTAATTCATTCTTCTTAGCTGATGCTGCAGGTATTTGGGAAGCTGGTGATGCGGTTGGCCCACTTGCGAGAGCTGGCGTTGCTGAGAATGGAGAGGGAGCAGCAGGAGTAGTAGAAGCAACAGGCGCACGAGGGGCAGTAGGAGACGTCATCTTGGAAGCAGGTACAAACACATGTGAAGTTGAAGGATCTCCTATTTTGACGGGAGAGGGACTTCTAAAAGAGTTAACTGGTGACCTAGAAGGTCTAAACTCAGATGAACTTGCAGGATTCCCCATCTTTGAAGCAAAAGGAGATGGGGGCTTAGCGGCAGGTTGAGTGATAGTTGGCTGCGGACTTCCTGAAGCATAAGATGCAAACGCAGCTGCGACAGAGTCAGAGGCTGAAACTGATTGCGGTGCTACTGGAGGTACACTAAATGGAGAGGACACTTGGACACCATATTGAGCAGGATATTGAGCGCCAAATTGAGCAGGTGGTTGAGTAGCCAATGGTACAGCTCCGAATGGGGTAGGGCCAAATGGAGTTGCAACAACACCAAAAGCTGCTGGTCGTTGAGATACTGGTTGAACAGTAGCAGTTCCAAATCCACCTGACGGAACAAACGGAACAGACGAAGCTGGATTGCCCAGTTTTGTAGGTGCTCCAAATTTGGGAGTTGCAGTTGTTGCTTTGGGTGAAGTTGATGGAACGAATGAAGCTACTGCAGCGGGATTTCCAAATGAAGATGAAGATTTGGAGGTAGACATTGGAGAACTATGTGCAAATGTTGCAAAGGGCGAAGGAGCTGAGGTATTGTTATTTGGAGCTGGCATCTCTGCGTTTGAACTGTTAGTGGGCTCCATAGCAACCGACATCTTGTCCAGTCCGCTTGTGATATGCGGACCTGCAGCTGGTATAGGCGTTGGTTGTTGTATCACTTGTGATGCAGGAACAAATCCTTCTGTTCTTGATGGCTGAGCCTCCTCAGTTTCGGAATGTGACTCTTCTTCCTCTTCTTCTACTTGATCGTCCACATCATCTTCTTCAACTCCTTCTTCCTCATCATAATCCTCTGAATCATCATATTCTTCTCCATCTTCGTCGAGCCCATCAGGATCATATTCCTCTCCACTTTCAGTTTCGTATTCTTCATATTCTTCATCGTCACTATCACCTTCGCTACCAGATGCAGCTCGCGGAGAGATTCCTAATCTTGCACCAAATGCAGCACCTGCAGGTGATGATTGAGAGTTACCGCCAAACACCGGTGTTCCTGATGTCGCACTGACGGCTGCAAAAGGTGACGCACCAGTTGTACCTGCAAATTGACCAAATGATTTTCCAGCATTTGAGGTAGATGAAACGGCTGAGGATGTCGTTGGAACGACATCAGGCCACTCAAACATAGGCTTGGCTGGCTGAGAAGACGTTGCTGTGGGTGTTGAAACCTTGATCGAGGTTGACGAAAAGAGCGATGATGGCGTGGCTGGTTTGGGAGGCTCCTCTGTAGGCCTCGATTCCTGCGCAGGCCCGTTGCCGGTCTTAATGACAGTCTCTGGAGTAGCGCGAGCTTCCCGCTTGGGAGCTTCTGCAGGTGTAGCCGGAGCAGAAGGCGACACTATTGGAACAGCAGCTGGTGCAGCACTCTGCGCCGGGAGCGACGCAGGTTGTGCTTTTGCAGGCGTAACTGGCGGTGGTGCAGGACTTTTAATTGTGAGTCCCGGTCCTGAAGCTGCTTTAGCAGCTTTAGCCTGCGCAGCTTTTAATAAAGACGTCACACCAGTAGATTCATCACGGATTCCATCTGTCCAAATGAATGACCATGCCTTAAGTGTTCCCACGTTTGTCAACAACCATAATTGTGGCTGTGGCCCGCACTTTTCGACTCCAATCGTAGGAGCAATTACATCTTCTGTAACTGCAAAATTAAGAGCCATACCAATTGGTGAAGAGTCTCCGCCTCCTTTTGTTGCAAGCGGAAGACTTGCACGGGCAGTATCTTCAAGCATGTAAAATGTGTGGTCCGCTGTCATTAAAGTAATATCCGAAGATGGCGTACTTGCAAGAGCAATTAATCTCGAGGGAGATGTCGCTGTCCAATTTTCAAGGACACATGAATACCAGAAACCTAGCTTTGAAGTGTCACCGTATGGTGGACACGCTTCAAGAAGACGAGAGAAAGTTGCTTTTTTGAAATCTGGAGAGAGGATTGGTGTTTCAAAAGTGATCAGGAAGCTGTCGTAGTCATGAGATTTGGGTGCTGGAGGAGCCGAGTAGATTGCGAGTAATTTTGACGGAAGAATCCAATTAAGCGCGATGACGTACGTTTCCTTTATATCAGGTGGAGCTGAGATCGTGCGGATAGGAGAGCCATTCACAGAAAAGAAATTTAGCGTACCATCAGTGCAACCTATACATAATGTGTTACCTGATTCCGCCCATTCAACTGTCCACTTGTTAGTATAAAGCTGTAAAAAAGTCACAAACAGTACATACAAGATGAAGCATCAGAGGTAGAGATGCGCTGCAGTCCCTTTGTTGGTAGATCAAGAAGATACACATTTTTATTAACTTTTGACAAGAAAGCCACTACACGCGATGAACCGGGCGATACTTTCATTTCTAGTAAAGGTCCAACACGTATAAATCCAGCGGGTCTCAATCCTTCCTTAGCTGCACGTAAAGTATCAACGACATACCATCCAAGAATACCATTCTCGCCCAGGACAAGCAATCGACGCTCGTCTGCTGTGAATGACAAGACTTGAATCGTTTCAGGTACTTTATGAACAAATGATGGACTATATTTCTTGTCTGAAGAATTGAATTTTGCAAGAATGTTGGGAATCTCGTCAAACACGAAACCTATGACTGTTAAACACGAAGCTTTTAAGGTCAATTTAATCTAGAAGCATACCTCCATTCACAGCCACCGCAAAAACTCCCGCAGTGCTTGCAACTGCTAGTAGTCGTGAGAATGGTAGAGGATCTTCTATCGCACCATCAATTGTAACCACCGCATCCTTGCCTAATGAGCGGAATCCAAAAGACTACCAGACGTTAGCCATTTGAATTTTTCTCCTGCGTAAATCGACTACACGTACCTCCGTCTCCTCCTCAGCCAACTCATCCACAACAATCTCCGGCGCTGGCATGGCAATCAACTCAATTGGTTGCGCACTGATTCTGATTCACGACTTGGCGAATTGCAACGAACGAAACCTCCTTTTTTTTTTTTTTTTTTTTTGTTGAAAAGACGCCGGATTGGATCTAACTTCATTTCATGATCTCCGCGTGCTGAAGCCGCAAATTTGGATCTTAATTACAGACACAAACCCCGCAATCTCTCCGCGACGCGTCAGGAAGTTCACGATCGAGCGAGACTCGTTGGAGATTGTTTCTGTCTTGCTCTGTATGAACATAGCTAGAGTGTAAAATGAGCGATATTCTAAACCTCACTCGTGCTGTATATGTAGAAGATTTGTTTTATCAACAAACAGGCCTAATTTACATTCAGAATCAGACTCACAACAATTCCATTAAAAAGCTTTTAAGCCAGTCTGTTTCGACTGGATCAGAGTAACTCCGAGATTTCAACAACTACAAAACAATTTTGCGGAGTAGCCTATATTACTTATAGACTTTATTTATGGTATGAATTGCGTGAATGCTAGAGCAGAACATTAACTGACACACTATAGGGAAAGAACATCATCAGTTCCCAACCCCCAAACGCTAATGCGATTCGATCTATAGCACGCAAATCAATCCGCCAACTCGTACGATAAGTCGATAATGCAATAGCTATACATACATGTGCATATAGAGTGACTAACACTCCATCACTCACGCAATCACGCAGGTAATAAGCACTAAGCACTAGCCACAGATCGGATCGAGTTAGATAAAAGGGAGCAAGCGATGAGAGGAATCGGATGAGAATCGGAACATGCAGTGAATATACGACTAGCCGAAACTAACAATAAATTCTTCTGCAGTGAAAATCAATGTACGTATATTCTGCGAGAGAATTGTGACGGGAACTCCGGCATTGTGACGTCGATAGCGTCCGTTGCATTGCGGGAGTGATGAGGCGAGCCAAGAACGCAACAGCGCGACAGCGCGAGATACTTTTGCCATTTCTGCAAGTAACAAGCTCATTTCAACACGAACAAGAAGAACTGCACTATAGTTACGCAAGCTTGAAGTGCCGAGGCGTGGCGGCGTGCCATGGTATGCCAACAGCGATCCGGGGTAGCGCTGGCTTAATTGAAAATGCGGGGTACAGTTGCAGATGAGATTGGCTGTGAAAAATAAAAGGAGCGGACGAGCGGTTGAAATAAACCATCAACCGGAGCTGTAAGTTAATAATTAATTGACCGATTGACCGATGTTAAGATCTGCAGAGTATATATGGCGCGTTTATTGGTGGTCTTTCAGAATGAAAGAGGGGGGAGGATTGCTGAGAGAGGCAGACCGACAACAAAGATTCGCGAGCGGGAAAGGTCGGCGCCGCACCGGAACGAGTCGATTCCCAGCAAAAATCAGTCAGTCCCTGGACTGTCAGGCTGAGCGAGAAATAAAATTCAAACAGCCTCTTCTGCTTGTTCGATACCGCTTTTAATTCTGGCTTTCCCTATATACTGCCAGAACAGCGCAGTGCGGGGTCGGTGATACGGCCGGCAGGCTGTTGAGCAAATAGGCAAGCGGCGTGGGAGGAGCGGAGGAAGTTGCACGCAGCCGACGCTTGTCGGAACAGCGCGCGGCGGGGCTATATGTCCCGACGCGGCACGACAGCAGTCAGCACGAGAACGGGAACGGGAACGCGAACGACGAACTGCATCTGCCTGCACGGCACGCTACACGTGAAACACTGCGCAGAGTATCAGACAATATACAGAGAAGAAGAGCGTCACCTCAAGCTTTTGTTACCGATCAGACGAAGACGGCAGTCGGTGTGGTGCAGGGGGAGGGGCAGAAAGAACGACGATATCGTGGCCGCGGGGGTAACAGACACGGCCAGCGGCCAAAAAGGAACAGCGCGAGAAGAGCAGCGATGGCGCGGGGCAGCACCGGCGCCCATGGCTATATAAAGGCAGGGCCTTCCCCCGCGTCGCCGCTGGTCTGCCAGACCGGCGCTGTGCCTCGTCCAACATGAAGCGTTTGTCTCCTGTGCTGAAGTGCACTCTGCAGGTCCTCTGCGCAGCTCTTATGCGTATCTGATCCTGCACTGCTCTCGTGCTATGACTCCGACTCTGGCTCGCCTCCCTGAAGGCGCGTGACTCGCACCACGTGCCCCTCACCTGCTTACCATGCAGCACCAGTCCCTCACTCGCATTTGTCAGCATTTTGGTTTCTGCGCCGTTCCAGCGTTGGGGCGCGTTCTGCGGACTGCGCGCGGCCCGCAAACTGCGCGCCTGGGCTTCTCCAGCCAATCAGGTGCTGCTGCATGCGTGGTCTCGCTGCAGTCCGCGATAGCCGGCCTTGTGCGCTGGCTGCGGTGGATTGCTCACTCCACGCGCAATCGCTCAGCGTGCCGACTCTGCCGGTGCCGCCAGAATCACGTCTCTGGTCGCGATCTGCGCGCTTGTCTGAAGGGCTGCGGTGGTCGCCGTCTTGTGACTCTTCTTCTGCGCGAATGCCTGAGAAGAAAGGGCAGGGCCGTCGTCCAATCACGCGCCTCGCGCGGTGCCTGGCGATGGCGGTGTGGCGCAGTGGCTCGCACAACGCTGTAGTTTGTAGACCTGAACGCGTAAAAACCATTACAGGCCTGGGCACTGCGCTTTCTGCTGCTCCCGGGGCCTGCAAGGCAATTGCTCTTGTCGCTGCCCCCAGCCGCCCGGATCGCGGGATCTGACGATGCTGCGACCGAGTAACAGGTCCGCAGATCCCGGATCCGCGCTCAGCGACTTGCCAGGCCACAGGGGCATCGCGCCACGGCGGGGCGAGTGTGCGGGAAACAGGGAAACAAAGCACGGCCACTGTGGCGCAGGACGCATTACTGGCGCTGACGTCGGGCCCAGGGAAAAAAAACGCCATTCGTCCATCGTCACTGCTGTGCGCCGCGGTCTATTTAATCCTCCTCTGGCCCCTCCTGCCTCCTCTGCTCTCTTTCTCTTCTTTTTCCCACCATCTCTTCTCTATCTCCCCCACACTTCTCTACATAATCCCAAATCTACTATCTGCAATGGCTGTTAAGGTTGGAATCAACGGATTCGGCAGAATTGGCCGTATCGTACGTATTCTCCATTCTTATTTTAATTGATTTCGGCATCATCGCTAACTTGTTTCTCTCCAGGTCTTCCGTAACGCACTTCTCCGCGACGATGTCGAGGTTGTTGCCGTCAACGATCCCTTCATTGGCCCCGAGTACGCCGCCTACATGTTCAAGTACGACTCCACTCACGGTCGTTTCAAGGGTGAGGTCACCCACGAGGCTGACTGCTTGATCATCAACGGCAAGAAGGTCAAGGTCTTCGGTGAGCGCGATCCCGCTGCCATCCCATGGGGCTCCGTCGGTGCCGACTACGTCGTCGAGTCCACCGGTGTCTTCACCACCTACGACAAGGCTAAGGCTCATATTGCTGGCGGTGCCAAGAAGGTCGTCATCTCTGCTCCTTCCTCAGACGCCCCTATGTTCGTCGTCGGTGTCAACCTCGACGCCTACAAGTCTGAGTACGAGGTTGTCTCCAACGCTTCGTGCACCACAAACTGCCTTGCTCCCCTTGCCAAGGTTATCAACGACAACTTTGGTATCGTTGAGGGTCTCATGACCACTGTCCACTCCATCACTGCCACCCAGAAGACCGTCGATGGTCCCTCAAACAAGGACTGGCGTGGTGGCCGTACCGCCTCTGGCAACATCATTCCTTCGTCGACTGGTGCCGCCAAGGCCGTCGGCAAGGTCATCCCCGCTCTCAATGGCAAGCTCACTGGTATGTCCATGCGTGTCCCCACCACCGACGTCTCAGTTGTCGATCTTACTGTCCGCATCGAGAAGGGTGCCAAGTACGACGATATCAAGGCTGTCATGAAGGCCGCTGCCGAGGGTGAGTACAAGGGTGTCATTGGATACACCGAGGACGATGTTGTCTCCCAGGACTTCGTCGGCGACACTCACTCGTCAATCTTCGATGCCAAGGCTGGTATCTCCCTTAACGACAACTTCGTCAAGCTCGTTTCGTGGTACGACAACGAGTACGGCTACTCTGCCCGTGTCGTTGACCTTCTTGTTTACATCGCTGGCGTTGACAGCAAGTCGGCTTAAGTCACTCACCTTTTTACACGCAACAACAAGTCACGCTTCTCAAAGCAATGCTTTGAGTAAGTCGTTTCTCTTCAATTCTCCTCAATCATACTTTTACTAGCATTCCAGTCGCGCTGGCGCTTTGATAGTTTTGCTAGGTTTTTCCTTGCGGCTTGTTTGCGTATTTGTTTGTACTTTCATTATTATGTTCTACAGTCTATAAAATTGTTTCAATGAATTATTTCTGCATACCTGTTTGTATCTTTACCGGCTGCGCTGTGTCTGGATCGTCAGGTATATTAATCAAAATATCGTAGAATTGCCAATTGACTCCAAAGATCAATTGGTTGTCAAATTTCAAACAAATCTTTGCTGTGGGTCCATCTCGCTTGCGGTGTCTGATCTGCAGGTGCAAGCAGGGTCTTGTGCACGTAAGCCGCCGATGACCGTGCTCGTGCGTTTATTCGCGTGCCCTATCGTTTAGTAAATACACAATCAACCACCACTCGATTCTGTTCTTCCATTTTACGTGTGTTCGATACTAGACGGCTATCATGAACGGTGCTGTAGCCACGAGCAGTGCTTCGGCATCTCAGCCGGCCGTCAAAGTGGATCAAACAGCGTCCGGTCCAGCATCCACCGAGACAGACAGCAAATCTAACGGCGTTCTTCATCTCTCAACTTCGTCAGTATCAACACCAGACAGCAAGTCGCTCATAGGCAAAGCAGATCCATTACCATACGTTAGTTTGCGAACAGGACTATGCTATGATGTTCGTATGCGGTACCATGCGAAACTCGTCACAACTGCGCAAGATTACACTGATCCACACCCGGAAGACCCGCGTCGAGTTTACAGAATTTACAAAGCGTTGGCTGAAGTAGGACTGGTTCCACTTGCGGGTGCAACTGCGATTCGTGATCATGGTCATGTTCCTACTGGATCACCATTTGCGAAAGATATTAAACAGGATACAGACGAGGTTAGCAACAAGTTGATGAAGCATATACCGGCACGTGAGGCCGCCGAAGAAGAAATCACACTTGTTCACCAGACTCAGCATTGGCAATTTGTTCGACGTACAGCAACTATGACACCCGAAGAGTTACTTCATGAAACTGCAAATGGCGACTCAGTATATTTTAACAACAGTTCGTTTTTCTGTGCTCGGTTATCTTGTGGCGGTGTGATTGATACTTGCAAGGCTATTGTGGAGCAGCGCGTTAAGAACGCGATTGCTGTCGTCAGACCACCGGGCCATCATGCTGAACCAACGAATCCTGCTGGATTTTGCATGTTTAACAATGTCGCTGTTGCATCTCGAGCAATGTTAAAAGCATATCCTGAGACTATCAAGAAGATTTTAATTCTTGATTGGGATATTCATCATGGTAATGGAACTCAGCGTGCATTTTACAGCGATCCAAATGTATTGTATATTTCACTACATCGATACGACGCTGGAAAATACTATCCTGGAGGTACATTTGGAAATTATGACAAGTGTGGTGAGGGCGCTGGAGAGGGATTCAATGTTAATATTCCCTGGCCGTGTGGTGGTATGGCTGATGGCGATTATATTTATGCGTTTCAACGAGTGGTGATGCCGATAGCGAATGAATTTGATCCAGATTTGGTAGTATTGTCGTCAGGATTTGATGCTGCTCCAGGCGATGAGCTTGGTGGATGCTTTGTATCTCCTGCGGCATATGGCCAAATGACGCATATGCTCAAGTCCCTTGCTTCAGGAAAACTTGCAGTTGTTCTCGAAGGTGGTTATAATCTCGACTCGATTGCTACATCTGCTGTTGGAGTTACTAAAGTTCTTATTGGTGATGCACCAATGCCACTAAAGAATGTGTTTGCTCGACCAGAAGCTGTTTCAACTGTTGAAAAAGTAATGACTGCTCAAGCTAAATACTGGAAATGTATGAAAATCGGACATACAATTCATGATCAACCAGGAGCTCCTGCTGAAGCTAGATTGCATGATATTGTTAGGAGATATCAAAGTGTACAATTATATCGTAAGATGGAGATGACTGCTTTGCCAATTTTCAGAGATCGTATCTCAAGGTCATTTGAAGATCAAGTACTTGCTACACCAAAGTTTCAGAAGAAGACAACTGTCGTGGTTATTGTACATGATGTACCTGAGATCTGGACTGAACCTGATCCAACAACAGGATATTTGAATCTTCATGAGACATTTATTAAAGATCCGGTGGTTAAGTACATTGAATGGGCTACAGGCCAAGGATATGGTGTTGTGGATATCAATGCACCCGAGTTATTCACGGATCAAGAAGAAAGCGGATTCGATCCACCTACTGCAATGCAAGATTTATGTATCTATGTATGGGATAACTATCTTGACCTTTCTAATGCGACCAATTTCATTTTTGTTGGAGTTGGAGCTGCATGTGCGGGAATAGTTTATCTTCTTGGTCATAGAGAAGTCCGACCGCGAGTTCGTTCAGCGATTTCATTTGCTGGGAAAGAGCCACTTTCAGCTATTCAACCAATTATGGATGAATTTATTACAGATTGGTATTATAAGAATTCACTTGTTTTAACATTTGCAACTCATGCAATGTGGACTCCAGGTACTTCAAGTAGTAAAGGTACACGTAAGAAATTTGGAAATATTCAAAAATCATCCTGTGATAATATGTATGATTTAATGAAGAATCAATTTCAAATAGTTGTTCAATTTGTTGAAGATGATTTAGAAGAACCTGCAGGCTTAACTCCGGTTCCTGGTAAAGATGAAGATAATTCAGGTTCTGCTGAACGAAAGAGGAAGCGAATTAGAACTGAAAGTGCTAATGGAAGTGGGCCTGGAACTCCAGTTGTACGTGAATTAACACCGGTTGGTAAACCGGCTGTATAGGTTGGATTGGATTATTGGTTGGATTAAATTTGTATAGATTATGAATGTGTGTAAGTCTATAGTTTGTATCTTAATGATGATAAATGTCTGGTCACTATAATAACAATAAACCGCTGCTTAATCTTCGGATTAAAAGTTTGAAACACACCGGCAATAATACAAGCTTATATTCCCCACGAACCCCAGAAATTCACGGGCCGCTCATGTGCGCGGCGCTCTTCCGAAGTCTCAGACCTCTTGTTTGCTTCAATACTTACTGCAGGCTTGCAGCTGGCTCCGCTAAACAGATTTTCAGAAATGAATAAAGTCGGATCAAATTCGCATGTGTCTCTAATATTGAGATTACTGCTTGTGAAAAACCTAGGCGTACAACAAGAGTAAACGCTTCTATCCAATTAAGCCAGTTAGAGGCGCACGTGCGGCTTGGCAACTTGCTGCAGCATTAAAGAATCTTATATATAAATATACACGGTGCATTTGTATGAATCGGAAAGAGTTGATATAAAAAATTTCTTTGGCATGTGAAATATAGACCACTTTTCGACGTGTAAACTGCATGATAACTGACACGAAATCAATTCATTTCAATTTAAACGGCGACTTACACAACAAACACATGTTCAGGGTTATTCATAAGTTGACACTTGCGTCTTTCAATAATCATCATTTTCAATCATTTTGCAGACTAGAAAGTGATTGTTAATTACTGTTTGCAAATATGCCGGCTATAGCTATTACGAACTTCAATTTGGTCGCTATTTCAACTGGTGGTTTCATTCTTCTCTTTTGTGCGACATCAAATATCTTGCGTGAGTCACTCTTTCTATCTGAAGCACGTATGTTACCACTGATTTTTACTTTCTGATGGGTGTTTTTTTCTAACAATATCACAGTTCCTTCTTTAATCTTTGGTGCGATATTCCAATCAGCAACAATTCTGAAACCAATCGAATATGGAGATAACATTGATCAAGTAACTCGAGAATTTACTAGATTAGTACTTGCAATTCAATTAGCGATTGCCGGTGCTCAATTACCTGGTAAATATATTTATAAAAATTGGTTTAGTATTTCAGTGTTATTGGTACCAGTTATGACGACCATGTGGATTGTATCTGCGTTAATTATATATTTGTGCATTCCGGGGCTGAGATATGTATGTCATATCTATAATTAATTTAAAGCAGCTAGTACTAACTATACAGCTTGATGCATTAATAATAGGTGCTTGTGTTACACCAACGGATCCAATTCTCTCAAATGCACTTATAAAAGGCAAATACGCCGAGACTTATATCTCTAATTCACTACGAAATCTTATATCCGCTGAATCTGGTGCCAATGACGGCTTCGGATATCCGTTTCTTTTCCTGGCGTTATATATATTTCACGATAGAGGTACAATGATTGCAAGGGATTGGATTGTTGAGACAGTTGTATATCAAATTATATTATCAGTTGTGTTAGGTGGAGTCATCGGAATCTTGGGAATGTGGAGTATCAAATGGTTGAAATTTAAAAAATTTATTGATCATGAAGCATTCTTAATTAGTATTTTTGCAATCGCAATATTTATTCTGGGATTAGCTGGTATCGTTGGAACTGATGATTTACTTGCTTGGTATGTTCTCAAGTTCTACTGAGTTTTTGTCTCGCTGTATATTAACATATAATAGCTTTGTGGCCGGATGCACGTTTAACTGGGAGTATGTCATTTTATTCATCCTTATATGGTGTTCAAATATACTAACAATACTAAACAGTGATTCATTCCGTATTTCAACTTTGAATGATACCGTACAGGTATAACATATCATCTCTCATTTTCTAACAACGATGAAAAACTAACAATCTCAAGGCTACCGCTGATTTGCTGCTAAATGTCTACATATTCACCTGGATAGGTGCAATTGCACCATGGAAAGTACGTATTCCCTAAATGATATTCATGATGAATTCACAACTAACAAATAGTAGCAATTCTCAACTCACGATATTCAAGTTTGGCGTTACATAGTAATGGGGATCGCAATGATGTTATTTCGTCGACTTCCTGCCGTCGTTGCATTTTATAAATTTATACCAGAAGTACGTTCTTTTAAAGAAGCTGCATTTTTAGGGTACGTAACTTCATATACTGTACTGCAGTCTCATAACTCAATCTCACAATTTTTTAGATTCTTCGGTCCTATTGGCGTTGGTGCTATATTTTATCTCGAAGTGTGCATTGAAACACTTGATTCTTATACACATGATGATCGAATTGAATATATAATATCAGCAATTCGACCAGTTATTTTCTTCCTCGTCATAACAAGTGTACTCGTTCATGGATTTACAATTCCAATAATGTATTATGGAAGTCGATTTGTAAACTATTTGACATTTAAAAGACAACGGATTGAGTCTGAAAGTCAAGTTATTGGTATTAGTTTTGATAGAAATTCAAGCTATGAACTTAGAACTGAAGATACGAAGGACATTATTGAACGGCAAAAGAAGGAGATTAAACGAATGATTAGATTAGATTAGATTAGATCTCTTGCGGTTTTAGTCATGTATTATATTTATCTTTTACTTTTATATCATGTAATAATACACTAAAGATGATTTGATGTCGTACACTAAAAAACAATGAGTTGCATCAGCCGCAAATAAGCGCTAAGGCACCAGGGAATTAAACAACAGCGCATGATCTAATACCGTTACGACGCCAATCAATTGTCTAACTGCAGGACTACAGGGAATGTAGCACTTTGAAGTATTGCTGTGTAGACTTCTAACTTTCTTAATTCTGCAACGTGTACGATCCAATTTTAATTAAGGCATTTTTATTCCTCACTTTTAATCTCCTCCTTAACCTCCTCTGTAGCCTCTTCTTCAGCCTCCTTTTTGACTTCTTCTTTCTCTTCCTTCCCATCACCGTTTTCTTCAGCTTTTTTACTTTCCAGCTTATCCAAAGCGGCGTTAACTTCTTCAGCATGTTCTAAAATCTCTCTCCATACTTCAGGTTTAAGACTTATTCCCTAAATCAAACAACAATTAGTTCCTTCTCTATAACTTTCCTCATAAGTATTAAATTTTAAATATGGTATAGAACGTACTTTACGACCAGGAAGCCAGGTTTCATTCCCACTATCATCTGTCTTTGGATAAAATTCACGAATACCGACATACGGATTTCCCCCAAATTCTTGTACACTAAGTCGCTTCCTAGTTCCTAACTATAAGTCATACAAATCGCGTCAGCAACACTATTCACAGATGTTCGTGATACAGTATACAGGTATAGATTCATAACTTACCTCAATTTCAAGATATTGTACAGCTTTATCTTCTTCATTTCCAGCCTCAGAAGTCTTTGGCCGTTTTGACCAACTTCCACCACCCCGTCCTCCAAATCGTTTTGGTGGCATCGTTTATAGATTGAATATATTGTGAGTCTGTGAATAGACTGAACCGAGGTTTACTAGAACACGGAACAAAAAAGCAAGAATATCAGTCTGTGGGAATAAAAAATCAATAACTGCAATACTGATTGCAAAGCAGAAGAAATACAATGGGTGGAACTGTATAAGGAGGAAAGAAAAGGTACGTTCATGCTGCCCGATCGACGCGTTGAATTTGTTTACTATGCGGTTCTATACCCATTGCTGACAATCTACGCGATGAGATGACGTCCCAATTAGGTCACCATCACGGCCCGTTCGCTCACGCTCTAAGATTCCTGCAGTTACGTAGACTACAGACTGAATAGCTTGGACTCAAGTAATGTGAGAAAGCAAACGCAATGAAAACATCAAGACGATTAAGCTACCATCATGACTCTAGTAGGAGTCGTAGTAGAAGTCGAAGTCGAAATCAAAGTCGAGCATCACAAGAACAAAATTCAAGAAGTAGTAGTATATCACCTCAAAGATTTATGACATTGGAAGATTTTGGATTAGTTTCAAGAGGCGGCGGAGCTGCCGAAGATAGACTACAAAATGATGAATCACTACAAAAACGGTATTTTGTATTATTACAAAGAGAATGTATGTCGTTGTTTGCAGAAAGTAGTGCTGCTGCTGAAGCTTTGACGGAGGCGATCAGGTCATTGGCTATTTCAAGTGGAGATGCAGACAAGGAAAGTGCAAAAGTGGTGCTAGTTGAAGAAGTTACTAGAGAAGCTGAAGATGCAAAACAACGTGCTACAACATTTGATCGAGTGTTACTTGGAATGCGAAAGTTACGAGAAGCGGTGATTGCATCTGGACGACCAAACAAGTTCGCGAAAGCAGTGTTCTTGTTCTGTGTCCGTACTACGGCAGTAATGGGGCATCATACATCATATATGCCAGCGTTAAAATGGTTACTTGATGAAATTCATCCAATTGTCCCATTAACTGACGCAGAACGATATGAAGTTGGAGGACTATATGTTTTACATCTTGTTCATTTTTTAAATGATGTACCAGAGGCATTAAGTGCGATGCATAAATATGATTTATTCAGCGATACAACACTTCGACAGGTTGTAACTGCATGGTCTGATGGAGATTATGTTCTTTGGAGAAGAAGATTTCAAACTGAATCAGATGCCACACGAAGAAAAGTGATGGAATTTGGAGAACGAAAGATTACTATTCGTGCTTTGAAAAGAATTGCATCTGCGTATTTTTTCATGCAAAAAGAAGAGTTGGAAAGAATAACAGGTTGGAAATGGGAAAGACTTGTTGATGAATTGAAATGTGGGTGGAGGCTCGAAGATGGAGATCGAGTTATTATTCGAGATAGGAAACGGAAGACTGTTGCGCCGACAACTGCGACCGCAATTACAGCCGTTGTGACTGGTGATGCATAGGAATTCTATTGGCGTTGGTGGCATAAAAGGCGTTTATTGTACATTATAGTTCATTGTAATATTATCCATGCGAAAATACTTTGCTGTATCGTAGCTGATTTCTAGAGATCAATTTACTTTTTGCCAGACCTGCACATGATGATTAGCACAACTGCTTATTGATTCAACAAGAAAAACATACTTCTTGATACCACCGCCAACGAGAGGACCACCCTTAGAAGCTTTAGCAGCCATTTCCTTACGAGCTGCAGCCTCAGCTTTCTTCTTCTCCATAAAAGCCTTATCTTCATCATCAACTTCCTTGCGCTCCTTCTTTGGTGCCTTTAAAGCTATACCACACAAAGACACAGTTAATATTTCAACTCTGTTACTTAAAGCACAGACAACAAGAAGACATACGCTTTGCTTTTCCACCTTGCCGTCCAGACATTTTGTATATTTTTGCTATACAGTAGATCTAACTAGCTGTACTGCGGGATAGTTGAATTAAAGATAATGAAATGGCCTGAAGGCTTGCTGGGAAAAATACTGTGATAGTGCACATGTGGCACATAGAGTGTGACTTGCGGTTTCAAATGCAGATAAGCTACCGCAGTTGTGCACAGATTTGGATTGGGCCAAATGAGGTGTATAAGAATAGTGAACATCTTGATACGCAGCAGTTTGTTTTCTGTATCTGAGTACAGTAGTAACTCACTTTAATTCACCAAGTGCTCGAGCTGTTACTTGAGCTAGCTCAGACCGACCTCTTTTTTTCCTCGACAGTTCTTTGGGTCCCTCGCAGCCAGAAAGCAGCCTTGACTATCAAGCCAGTAATTGGCCTTGTCTCGCCCGCGTCATTCGAGGTTTTGTGCAACCTCGTCCGCGAGACACTCCGCCAGCGTCTTTACCTAACCTATTATTCGCCCATCTCGCGTTTTCTCTCTGAACACTTTTACTGTAACTGGCCTCTCCCCATCCACTGATTATTACTTTCAACTATAGCACGTCTTTGCTACTGCTATTGTATTTGAAAGTATCAAGTGGTATTTATCATTCCGTGCACGTTGTTAACTCATCTTCGCTCGTGTTTGCAGAACTTGTCTTCTTTACAGGATTCGCATCGATAGAACCAGCAACAGCTACGCCGGCATCATCACGATTGAGCTTCAGCTCATTAAATACATCTAGGGCAAGATCCACAATACATACTACAGATTATTCTCTGGAAGCTTTATTGTTGATACTTGTTACTCTAGAATTACATCCAGACCCTCGCTTTGTCGTTGATAATCTATCTATCTCATCGCTTATCATCAACCGTTCGAACACCCCATCATCTCGTTACGTTTTCTTTCTATTTTCTATTAATCGCTAAATAATGGATCGCTCTGATAGACAATCATCTGATCGAGATTACGATAATTCACGGCAACGATATAATAGCCATTCATCTGATTCAAGTCGACATAGACATTCAGACCACCATCATCATCATCGACGTCATCATGATAGAGATTACGACCGCGATCGAGGTAGACAAAGATATGATGAAAGAGATACAAGATATCATAATGACGATGATCGAGATTACAGATATCGCGACGAAAGATACTATTCTTCTAATAATCGATACAACAGAAGTCGAAGTCCTCCAAAGACATTGATTGTTAGGGAAGTTCCAAAGATTATTGAAATAAGACAGGCAAAGTATGTTGGTGATAGTAACAGTGTTAAACGAATATCTGAAGAGGTGAAGAAGAAGCCTACTGAAGTTTCTGAACCAACGCCTGAACCATCTCAGGAACCTGTCGCCGAGCCATCTGCTCCAGCTATTGACGATGATGAAATTGATACTTTTCTTGAATCAGTTAAGAAGCCACGATTATCAACAAATTCGACAAATACTGCAGCAACTCGCAAAATTCAAATTAAGCCTGTACAGAGTCTGGCATTCAAACCGATCAGCTCACCATCAATACCATTTGTTCCAACATCAGTTATAAATCGTGCTCGACCCTCATCAGCGTCAAGAAGTCCTAGTCCAACTCGGATACGATTCTCGCCTATTGTTCCAGCTACAACCACTGTTGGTGGTGTATCTACCGAAAAAGTAGATCAGGATCTGGTCGGGAAGGAACGCCTGGCCTCGGATGAGAATGGTGCAGAGAAATCTGGTGCTCCGGCAATTGGATTGGGTATCACTAAAGTTGCGCTTCCGACAGATGAGTCAACTCCCAAGCTTCCAACACCCGAGCAAGAAAAAGATGAATCTGTTGCTCTGAAAGATTCTGTAAAGGCACCCACCAAGGCACCAGTTCGCACTCCTTTGACGACGCCAACAGCTCCACAATTTGATGACGACAGTGACGATGATATGTTTGCAGCCAGTCCTGAAATCACGAACAAACCAACCACAACAGGTGTCGCTCGACTAAATGGCAAACGAACCACAGCAGATGAACCAAGTCTTGCTTCAAATTGGGATGATCATGAAGGTTACTATCGAATTATAGTTGGTGAAGTATTTGAAGAACGATATCATATTATAGCGAATCTTGGAAAAGGAATGTTTAGTACTGTTGTCAAAGCAGTTGATAATTTAGATAACGCGAAGGTCGTGGCTATTAAAATTATAAGAAATAATGAAGTAATGTATAAAGCTGGATTGAAAGAAATTGGTATTCTTACAAAATTAAATCAATCTGATGCTGATGATCAAAAGAATGTGGTTCGTTTATTAAGACATTTTACATATCGTGAACATTTATGTCTTGTGTTTGAGGGATTACAGTAAGTTTCATCTCTCTAATTTTTAGTGAAATAACAGTGCTAATGTTAAATAGTAATGATATGCGAGATCTTATCAAGAAATCCGGCCGCGACACCAGAACAGATATGACGACAGTACAGCATTATGCGCGACAATTATTCAGAGCATTAGCGCATCTTGAATCGAATAATATTTTACATGCAGATATTAAACCTGATAATGTATTCATTTCAGAAGATAAACGAACTTTAAAACTAGGTGATTTAGGTTCCGCTTCTGATATTTCTGAAAATGATATTACTCCTTATTTGGCTTCTAGGTTTTATCGTGCTCCTGAATTAAGTACGTACTTCTTTTTCTTAAACTACATGAGAGTGTATTGCTAATTGCGAGAATAGTAATCGGTATGCCATATGATTATTCAATTGATATATGGTCAGCAGGGTGTACATTATTTGAATTAGCAACATCAAATGTGTTATTTCCAGGATCGAATAACAATCAAATGTTAAAACTAATAATGGATTTAAGAGGTAAAATTCCACATAAATTATTGCGACGAGGAATTTTAACTTCAAATCATTTTAATGATCGATTAGATTTTATTTCAAAACAAATTGATAAACTTACAAATAAATCATCTACCAAAATTATTTCAAATTATTCATTAGATGTTGCAACATCTAAAGCTAAACAAGAATTAAAATTACGAGTTATTTCAACAAATTCAAACTCAAGTAATAATAATAAAAACATAGGTAACGAAGGTTTAGTTAATTCGTTTGTGGATTTATTGGATAAATGTTTGAATTTAAATCCTGAAAAAAGAATTTCCGCCTCTCAAGCTTTATTACATCCTTTTATTGCTTGAAGTTGAATCTTTTATGAACTTTCAGATTTGTGAATACTCTATTTAATGATTTTTTATTTTATCTTATTTATATATATGGTTCTACTGAATGGGGTTGTACATATGTTACGTACTGTTATTTACATTTATTAAGGCTATGGTATGGTATGGTATTTATATGGCATTTTTTTGTTTGATATGGTGGTATATGGCTTTGTATGGGTTAAGGTAAGGTTGAAGTTTATACTAACGAAACTAAAAATAAAAACAGGGAACTTTTGCAGATAGGTAGCTATTTATTAGCTACTGTTGTAATCTATATTAATTTTAATTAAACAAATGAATGCAGTTACAACACATCTTTCTACTGTAGATTTAAATTTATGATTGATAGTTTATAAGATATGATTTATGAATAAATATAAACAATACCAATGCATGCAATAAAATAGCTACAGTAATTCCTTTGAGAAAAATAAAAAGACCCATTAAGTTCGCCAAAAACAAAGTGCAATATACAAAAATAAAAACAAATAAATAAAATAGTATATCCCAACCTTAAATCTAGTAAAACCTTGCAATAAAAAATTAAAATAAATATAAAATAAATGCAAATGAATAAATAAAAAAATGATTGTAATTTGTAATTGTAATCCCCCTTTATTCCCATACCTTAACTAAAAAATTTCTAATTTTCATAATATAATAAAATCATTATTTACATTTCTTGTCTTGTCTTGTTCTTATCTTGTCCTAATAACCATTTTCACCAATAATACTAGGAGTTCCAATATCAGCATCAACCTCAATTGAATCTTTAGAACGACGCATTTCAACAAATCTTTCATATTGTCTAATTATTGAATTCCATTCTGATATAGCATGTCCTATATACCTTGCTGCATTTTGATTTCCTCCAAATATTGATTTAGTCGCTGTTGTTGATGATGATGATGATGTAGTGATTTGTTTTGAAAGTTGTGGAAATTTAACTCGTGTTGGTGAAGTTGGTGTTGATGATGATGATTGTGATGATGATGTTCTAGGTGATAAATGAGGTCTTGTAGTTCCATCACCAGATTGATTTAAACCTTTTCTTTGAATTTGTGATCTCGGTCTAACACTTGAAGTTGATGAAGAAGAAGATTTTGATCTTGATAATTGTGGTGGTGGTGTTGGTAATGAAGGTGTTATAAATCCATGCTGTTTACTAGCTAATATGATTACAGATTCTTTAACAAATGGTAATCTTGGTACAGGAATATGTGAACCTTGTTGTGATAATTGTGATGGAACAGATCTTAGTACTGGTCTAGTTTGATTGGATTCTTGTTGTTGTAGCTGTTGTGGCTGTAATGATAACGAAGATGATGAGTTAAAATTTCTTCGATGTTGATCTGTCGGTTGTAACATAAAACAATACGATTTTTCGCTACCAAGACTAAGTTTTTGCGAAATTGGACGTTGTGATAATGTTGACGTTGGAGGTAATTGTGAAGATGACTGTGATTGTGATTGTGGTTGAGGTGACATTGTTAATGCTGAGGCATTCGTAATTACTGACGTATCAGAATATCCCGAACTTGATGAATTACGACGCATGTGATGACCACCAATTGAACTTTCTTCTTCATTTTCTTTAATTGAACCATCTGAAATGTTCGTTAAATTCATTTCACTTGTAGCAACAACATTTGGTTTAAATGATTTAAGTCTTCTGAATACTGAAGCTAATGCTTTATTACTATCATTTGAAGTTGATGGAATTGGTGAAATTGTTGTCGGTGATGGTGCTGATGATGATCTTGTAAATGACGGTACAGAAGGTGAAACAATAAAAACTTCTTCATCATGAACATCATATCTATTGGCAAACCAACTTCTTCTATTCCCGTTATTTCCATTCGGTGATGACTCAATTGGGCCATTATCAGATCTAATAATACCATTTGAAGAATCTGAAATCGCCATAGCTGACATTGAGCTGATTAATTCTTGTCTCCATTTCATTGATGATAGGAAAAATTTATGTGCAGCTGTATCACGACCTGAACACATAATTAAAGCCATACGTCGACCTGGAACAGGTGAACATGGAGCAACACCAACTTGAATACCTGCAGCAGCTAATCTTCTAAGTGAAATATACATTGTTGCTAATAATTCAGCTAATCTTTCAACAGCATATTCAGATCTTGGTGATGTTGACCGAATTACTCTCCAGCAAATTAAACGCATGTAATAAGCTCGAAGTAATGGTGCCCAATGACAGAAATATTTGAACCACATTTCATCTGAAAGAATCCATTCAACTGCATCATCACTTCCATCACAAGTCGAGGTTGCAATTGAATCCCAAAATGCATAAAGAAATGAAATTGCACGAACTTCTGTAGCTGAATTCTCTGACGCAACCATCTTTTTAATAACATCAAGCCAAAATGACCAGTTAAGTTCCTCACCTCTTGAGGTACCTGCTAACACAAACAATGCTGCTTCAGAAAGATCACAAAGCATTGCGCATGCATCTCCGTCATATAAACTTGTTCGACGTGCAGCTGCATGAAGTAATGTCGATTCGAAAAAACGTGCATATGTAAGTGCATATGCAGTACATGTTGACCCTGAAGATTCTAAAATTTCCTTGATAGCCAGTAATACACGCATTCTAGATAGTTGTAGAGACGCTGACGAAGCAGTGGCAGCGGACCGTAAAGTCGCATTTACAGTCATTTCGCTACTTGTCGAACGCTCAATCGCATCGTTTTCAGCAGCGCCAAGTGCAACTGCTGAAGCACCTGTCATCATTACGGATCGTGAGCGAGTGTCGCGTCTATGAATAATCGATTCGAAAAGCTGGAGAACTGTCGCATGGATTAAGATGATACCAGGCGCAGAAATGATTGCTTCGTCAGGTGTGACTTCACCTGTTGTAGCAATGGATGCAATGTGCTCAGATGTGGTGATGTAGTAATGCTTCAGAAACGATGCAAATACATCTCCATCCTGAGCACCCCACCAACGATGTGACCATGCGCCATATATGTCATCGCGCAACTCAAGTGAAACCTCTGGTCTAGGACCTTGCGACAGGTCAGTGCATAGACCGACTAGGGAAACCAAGTGCGAAGGAAAGACAGTCTTTGCAGCATGAGCAGTTGTCTGCATGAGAGTTGGAGAAACTGCGCATTGCCTGCGCACACGGCTGATTCCAGAACGTGAAGGCCGTAGTAAATATAGCAATGCTGGCGCGACTTCAGGAACGTAGAAGAATGCATGTGCAAGCACAGCACCAGCGAAGACTGCAGCAGATACTGAGACGGGCTTGAGCATTAAACGGCTGAGCGCAAGCTTGATAGTATCAGTCATTGCACTGCGATAAAGAGCAATGAGCGATTGACCAGACACGAGTCGCCATTCTTGTCGACTGAGAAGTCCAAAAATAGCCTCAAAGTACGCAGCACGGTCAGCAGCAGCAACGGCATGGGGTGGACGTTCTCTGAATGCTTCAATACAGGCAATCCACCAGCGATGCAAGATGCGAACACGGCGGTCTAATTCGACGACAGATACCGTGCGTGAAGTAGCTTCACCGGTTGACGAACGCAGGAACGGGAGTAATGATATACGTAGCACATTTGCCTTGTGCAGCATAGTACGAGTTGTGAACCTGTAACGTTAGCTCTGCAGCCTAAACAACTGAGTAATGGGTACATACTTTTGAAAATCAGTTTCCAAAACTCGAAACTCTTCGTTCCAGACATTATGAACCGTTTTGTCGATGCCTCGTCTGTTCAGCTGTGGTGAACTGTATGCCGTGGTCAATGATGATGATGATGAAGCTGAAGTGAATGACCACAGACTACCAACAGATGAAAATGCAGAAGTTGAGGATGCAGATGACGATGAAATTGTTGACGGAGGCGACGAACGAAAGAAAAATGATGAAGCACGCGAACTGGAGACGCTTGATGATGAAGCTTGCGAGAGAGCGGATGATGAACGCGAGCGTGATATGTACTGACGCGCGTTGGCGACAAATGCAGATGCTGAAGACGGGCTCAGTAGTGAAAGATCTGGTGAGGCAGTATTTGCAGCCATGAATAAACCAGCGTCACTGTCGTCGGATGCAGCTTCAGAAGGCGGGCCAGAGTGAATGAATGGATCGAACTCTGGAGTGGCTGAGAGGTTCGGAGAATGCGCGGGAGATGACGAAGAGGACTCTGGTCCGAGGAATTCGTCACGCTGAGCCAGCTGCGGCGATGACATTATGCGTGAGGAACCTCGGCGCAGCAGGACTGAGTGGTGCGCAGGCAGCGGTTGTGTTGTGGTGGTAGACAGCGCCAGTGAAGCAGGCACGGCGGCAGCGGGAGGAACAGTCATTTTGGAGACACGCGGTGAGGCCGGGTCGGTGAGTCCTGCGACGGAGAGCGTGATAGGAGTGGTCGGCAAAGTATTCTCTGATTTGACTGGCGTCGAGAAGGATGTTGTGGTTGCTGCGGTTACGGTTCGCTCGCTTGATGTAGAGCTTCGCGATGAAGGCGCAGGCGAGGATGGCCGAGAGGCCGCGAGATTGAGGCCGAGACCGAGGCCCGTGTCGGCGGCGACGTCGATTCGCAAGGCGTTGCTGGAACCGGATGCGCCCAGGGCCGGGACAGAGCAGCGAGCAGGCTCAGGCTCGGCGAGCGGTGGAACGGTCATGCGGACAGAGGTGGTGAGAAGCGAGCGACGACGAAGCGGGACGGGGAGGTCGCGGAGGACGGCGGAGTCCAGCGACGGAGCGGTGCCTAGAAGGACATGGGGAAGTGGTGAAGTGGTGAAGAGGCGGGGAGGAGGAGAGGCGGCGGCGGAGAGCAGGCCAACTTGGTGGGAAGTGCGAGCCAGGGCAGAAAACCGCGAGACCGGATCGTGAAGACGGTTTGGGCGAGGCCGAGGACAAAGCAAAGCAGAGCAGAGCAGAGTTAAAGCAAAACACGCATCGCGTCGATCGCTGAGAATAGAAAAGCGCCGCACGCCAGCGCCCGCAGCGGCGAACTCTGCTCGAACTCTATTTGGGCTCCAGCGCGGCGCGTCGCTGCGCGTCTCTGCGCGCACGGTCTCGGATCTAGCCTGGCTCGGCGTAGCGCTGCGCCGTTGCCGGATCATTTAATGGCTCCCACGATCATGACCTCATGGGCTGGCGGAGACCGGAGTGCCAGAAGGCGCTGTGTTTTGGGGGTGCGGTAGAGCGGAGGGAAGAGGAGGGTGCCGAGGAAGCGAGAAGAGGCGCGATAAGAGAGCTGATCTCCGGGCCTTCTGAGCAGGCAGAACAGGGCAAAAAGGCACATCCAGGGCCTGTATTTCACGCGAGGATCGGAGATTGCACTCGAGATCAAAATGAATAAAACAGTTGTACGAAGACTATACATATCTACTGCAGCGGTCTCGTCGTCACTGTGCGTATGGTACGAGTACCAGCTCGACTGGGCCTGCGCAGTAACACCGCGCTGGAGTTGCGGTTGCCGAGGTGCACTACTATAGCAATCAATGGTTTGTACCGAGATGGCACTCACTGTACGTGCTTTTATTTATATGTGATCTTCTTGAACTCACCGCCGAACTGTGCCAACTGCCAAATAAAGTGTCCCGTGGAGGCCGCGTGGACCGATAGAGTTCCGCGTCGAACAGTCGTTCACTCGTTCTTCCGTCCTTTTAATTCGCGCCGTGCCTGACCAATTTTAAAGTCTCCGCGGTTGGACCTGAACCGCGCTGGCCGCGTTTTACTGCGCTGCGAAGCGCCGATCACGTGCAGCATTACTTACCCGGTTTCTTTCCACTCCGCGCACGTGATCTATACAACCCCCAGCCCATGCTCGGCGCTGATTCGCCGGCTGGCACTGCGGGTGCAACGCCTGCTCTCGATTCTCGAGGGAAAGAAATTCGTGGGCTGCTTCACGACTTGACTCTCCACCGCCACTTTCTCTTCCCCAGCAGTCGCGTTCTCATCAATCACAATGCTCGGCCGATCAATTCGTCTTGTCCAGGTATGGTTTATCGACTTTATAGTGTTGTGCTGTTCTTGGTGGCGTGGTTATCGAGGTTTATACACATTGATATGCTCACGTCCATCCGCAATACGCGCATCATTACGCTGCAATTCATCCAATTCGCATCACTAACAATCCATTAACAGAGAGTCCAGCTCCCCGCTCTGCGACGGAGTTTTGTCACTTCGCTCCCCCGTCGTGGTTAGTACCCCCGCATTCACTCACTTTCACCTTCACCCCTCACTCTAACACAACCATCAATAGACCTCTTAACCGACCTCTACATCAAGGAACTTAAAGCCTACAAGGCACCAGCAGTTAAGGCAACTGATTCAGTTGGACAAGTCAAGCCATGGGCTACACCAGCTGCACCAGCACTTCCAGCAGTTGAGGCTGCTACCCCAGTTGATTTATCTGAATATGATTCTCAAATTGTTGAAGTTGAAGGAGTTGCTACTTCTGAAGTTGAAGGTGAACCTACATCTGATCTTGATGATTGGTTCGTCGTTGAACCTCTTCATGACGCTGCTCATTAAGTAATTTAAAAAAACTCAAATTTTTATTATTCATCATTTAATTATCAATCAAATTTCATCTTTATCAAAACCAACATCCACAATCATCCACCAATAAATTTAAAAATTGAATTAAATTGAATTGAATTGAATTTAAATTTGAAATGCACCATTATTCTCAATTTGGTTTTTAGTTTTTGCGCTGTATTGGTTTATCATTTGAATACATTTCATTATAGAAATATTACTTCGTAGTAATGGTGAATTATTGTTCCTACGTTCTTCGTCAATCCCACGATCTCACAACCCTCTTCTAACTTCACGCGATAATTTACAATTCATTTACAATTATAAATAAAAATAGATGAAATTGCAATGAATTAAACTGTGCTAACTTAACAAGATAATAATAACTATAGAACTCAATTTCGACTAGCAAATATCAAATAGATCAATGTTAAAATTCTTAAAAGTTAAAATGATAACAAATGACAATTGATATTAAATCTTTTTAAAATATCAACCACATTGCACACTGGCACACACGCGCACACACACAAACCAATATATATAAAAACAAAACATACGTAGCAGCATTATACTTATAAAATAGTAAAAATCAAACAAAAAAAAAAATCAAATAATTGAATTGAGTGCATGACATTCAATTTTACCAAAACAAAATTAAGATGAATAAAATATTAAAATTAAAAATGAATTGATTACCAACTGATTTGATCAAATCTTTCATCTTCTTCCTTTTGTGCATTAATATAAAGTAACGTACGTTGGAAATGTTTCTTTGGAGAATCATTTGTTGAGGAGTCAATCGTATTTGATAAGTTTGAATTGATTAATGAAATTAATCCATTAACATACTTAACAGTAACAACTTCACATCCTCTATCAAAATAATAAACATATCGGTTAAGAATCTCAACAAATAGTTCAATTGAAACTGCTGCATCCATGCATGCATCTGCAACTCTTAGTGCTCTTTGTAAGCATTCCAATACTCTCTTACCGTCTCTATATAATGATGTCTTTCCTTCTTCTTCACCTCGAGTTGGAATTTCAACTGCCCACCATAAATGACTTGCAAAATAGACTGCCCGACATTGATCTGGTTTCTTGAGTAATTTGGATCCAAATAATGCATTCTTGGTAATCAAAGTTTCATAGTTTTCTTTAGTAAAGTTGCGTGATTGATGTAACGCACCTGCAATAACACTAAGAGCCTGGAATTGTGCTCTTGAATCTGTCAATGCTTCTTCAAATACAATATACGCTTGTGCGAAAAATTCATATGCAACTTCTTCCGATTCAACTTGATCTGCAATTTGTCCACAGAAAATGTAAAGCCTTAAACAAGTATCTGCTGATGCACCTGAAGTATACATATCACTAATTAACAAATGAGTATATTTGAAAACCGAAACGATTTTCTGTGCGAATGAATTATCAAGAAATCTTCTACTCCAATAAGATTGAACAAGTTTAACTGATGATGTAACAAGTGCTGGGTAAGTATATTTAATTCTATCACCACCTTCAGCAAATGCTTTCTTTGCAAGTTGTAACATTCTAAATTGAACATCTGGAACATCTGCGTCAATAAGATGAACTAGTCTAGCAAGCCAGCCTTGTTCTTCAACTGTATCATCTGTTTCTGCATCTTTACGTGGTTTAGTTCCACTTGACGCATTTCCATTTGTACCTGGTGCTGCAGCTTGTTGACCTTCCTTGATAATAACTTTTAATAATTCAGTAACACCTTCAACATCTTCAGGTGTTTCAAGTCTTGTATAATTCTTAAGAATTGAATGTGCAACTGCCGCTGCAATTGACCTCCGAGTTGCATATGGTTGAGCATGAAGGAGATGAAGATAATTCGGAATTGCGAGAACATTAAGAAGTGATTTATATGACGAAATAGGTGCAAGTAATAATGAGAGAATATTACCCTTTGCAGGTGCAGAATGTAAATCAGCATTATCACGATATTCTTCAACTTTTTCAAGAGTGAATCCCATAATTTGATCAATGTAATCTAATTCAGCAGGATAACAGTTCAAGCAAAGATTTGTAAGAGAGACTAATAAAGCAGTAACATCGCCAATAGGTAAGTCAGGTCTAGCTTTAATTAATAATTGAATTTGTTCAAAGAAAACTTCAAATAATCGAATCTCTTCAAGTAAGTTTTGCTCGGGTGCTGGAGTAGCTGGAGCACCAGGTGTCCTGGATCCTCTAGAAGATGCAATTGGTGCCATTGAAGAAACTGGCATATCAGGTCGCTCTTTGATAATTGGTGGAGCATCTCCAAAAAGATCGGGTTCATCGTCCTCTGGTTCATCTTGAAGCTCTTGCTCTTCTTCAGTAGTTGCGGAAGTATCAGTCTCAGATGCAGATGCTTCATCATCCCCATCCTCCTCAGAGTGTGATTCCTCATTGCTATCAGCTTCAACGTCAGCTTCAGCACCGGCGTCAACCTCAGCCTCAGGTTCTGCAGGAGCTTCATCATCACCCCAATCACCATTAAGAGCTGGTGGACCATTATCGGCAGGAGGAGGCATTGTCATTGGAGCCGCAGAGGGTTTAACAGATTCAGTTTCACCTTCAGCTTCCTCTTCCTCTTCAGCTTCAGGTTCAGGTACTTCAACAGTATGATCTCTAAATAAACCATACTCTTCAGCAACGCTTGATTTGAATCTAATACGCTTAACAGCAGCAGCAAGGCGTTTCATTGCTGCATCCTCACGTTCCTTACGCACAGCAGGATCCTGCGCTTCTGCTTCACGAGTAGCGTATGATGCAAGTCTATCAATCATTGAAATAACAATATTCTTGACATTAACGCCAGGGTTAAGTTTTCCAGTTGCAGAAAGGAAAAGGTCAAGTGTCTGTAAATGGAATTCGTCTGGGAAAACTTGAGTAATGACTTCGAGAAGGTACTCCTGAGCGAGAATATCACGGCATTGAACCACTTGCTCGAGAATAGCAGGAAGAATAGCCTAAAACACCGTTAGCATTTAGCAATTAATAAAAGAGAAAAAAAAATTAACATACAGTCTTATAAGTCTCAGCATCGATACCATCAAGCTGACTGAGACGAACAAGGTTGCTACCGATAAGAATCTGCAACTCTTGGCGTTCTCGCATACGTTTCTCCCTTTCACGACTGTGACCTTGATGTTGTAATCTAACCCAAAGTTTATTCATTTCAATGAAATTGGTAATAACAAAATGGATTGAATCTGTAACATTACCCTCTGGTCCCTCGCTGTCACCAATTGGCAAGCAGTCACGAGATTGACCGGAAAGATAGTAACGAAGGAAAAGACCACGAATAGGATGTTGAACACCACGGCACATCTCCATCATGTCCTTGAGAATCTCCTTGACGGGAGCATCGGGGACAGACATGTACACAGTACCGACGGTGACCATGAGGTACAATCGTGGCAAGATATTACCTGTTTCACATGTTAGTCGTCTTATCTCTAGTGATAAGCGAATTTAGAAAAGATAGACATACCAGCATACTGTACGAGCTCGTAGAGGTCGGCAAGGTGGTTATTAGGATGATTCTCCTTAAGGTACATTGACAAGTTACGCATGGCGTCAAAGACAGACATGTACAACTCGTAGTACTGCTTTGGACCAAGGGAAGAAGTGCGAAGTTCCGAAAGCATACTTGAAGCATGCTTAAGTGCATCCATCAATTTACCCTTTGACTCGAGATTCTTCATCATCATGTTTGACTGAGTTCGCACAACATTGAGTGCTTCGTCAAGCAAACGAGCTTGCTCCTCCCGTGATGGAGAAGGCAAAGGTGTCGACATGGTTGCTGATAAGAAACTATGCTGTTGTTGTTGTTGTTGCTGCACTAATTCTTATAAACGGGTGCGAATATGTCCTTCACGACGACACTTGGTCCCCAATTCCTTGCGCGAAACGATTACTATCGGCCTTTCCGATAAAATGGCGATTAGTCCAGAGAAATGGAAATGGGTGTCACAGAGCCCCGCTGCAGTACACTGCTGAATACACACGGGGACACAGCGAGTTTTCAACGCAACAATCGGGCGCAAAAAACACCGGACTATATGAAAAGCAGAGCAGTCGCAGAGCAGACACAAAGAGCGCCGGGTGCGGGTGCGGGTGCTGGTGAAGGCGGGGGCGGGTATGGAGGAGGAAGCGAGGAGAGCGGAGAAGAGTGAGCGATTGAGTAGACGCGAGCGAGTGAAGACGGCGCGGCTGCGAGAGTGCACTGAACTCGCTGTCGCTGATTAGCGCTCGCCCGCACAGCGACCTTCAAGCCGCGCGGCCGGCTCCGGTTCGCGCCCTCGCCACCGCTGCTGCTGCGCTGTTACGTGTCTGTGAGAGGGCTATTGGCTTATGTCGACGGTCAGTATTATTTACTTCACGGTATAACGAAGTCGCAGTTCGTCTTTGCTAGAGTGGGCGCGGTGGAGCTGCGATACCAGAGTGGCTGGCTGTAGATAAAGACCGCACGTGACGCCAGTCACGTGAAGCGCTTTTAGTATCACTGCATCAACGCTTTAAAGATCACTCCGCCTGCAGTCAGCTTAAAGCCGCGGGTTTTGTGTTTGAGCGGACACTGCGTAAATCCAAAGTCGAGAAATGCTTGGTTGAATGTGCGCCACTTTGTAACACATCCTCACTTGATTTACAACTGTTTTCATCTCGTCTTTGTATATTGTTGTTTGATTACTGCATTATTATTTGCATTTACATTATTTTGCATACTAAAGCTATCTGATCACTGCGCAATGGGTATGTTTGCATTTATTCACTATAACATCAACTCCACAATCGCTGACAATCAATCACTCAGGTGTTCCTAAATTCTTTCGATGGATCTCCGAGCGGTATCCACTCATCTCTCAACTAATCGAGGGAGACAAGATTCCAGAGTACGTTTGAGTTTTATTAATTTATTTGTCGTTGAATAGAGAAGCTAATGTAGATCAGATACGATAACCTATATCTTGACATGAATGGTATTCTTCACAATTGTACACATAATGATTCTCACGATGCAGCATTTCGAATGACAGACGAAGCAATGTATATTGCTATTTTCAGTTATATTGAACTATTGTTTGATAAAGTTAAACCTAAGCAGCTTTTCTTTATGGCTATTGATGGAGTTGCGCCTCGTGCTAAAATGAATCAACAACGTTCTCGTCGTTTTAGAACTGCTCTTGATGCTGAAAAAGCAAGAGAGAAAGCTATTCAAGAAGGGCTTGAAATGCCTGAAGAACCTCCTTTTGATACAAATGCGATTACTCCCGGTACTGACTTTATGGCAAAATTGACAAAACAACTAAACTACTTTGTGTCGAAGAAAGTTTCTGAGGACTCAAGATGGCAAAATGTTAAAATCGTCTTATCAGGTCACGAAGTTCCTGGCGAAGGTGAGCATAAGATTATGGAATATATTCGATCTGCAAAATCACAACCTGGATATAATCCTAATACGCGTCATTGTCTTTACGGTCTTGATGCAGATTTAATTATGCTTGGACTTGTTAGTCACGATCCACATTTCTCGTTACTACGTGAGGAAGTTGTATTTGGACCGGCAAGAAATCGAGCCCCGAAAGAACTATTTGAACAAAAGTTCTTCTTATTACATTTATCACTTGTTCGTGAATATCTTGAACTTGAATTTAAAGATATTCAAGAATCACTTCCATTCCCATATGATTTTGAACGAATCATCGATGATTTAATTTTGCTTTGCGTATTTGTTGGAAATGATTTCTTACCACATTTGCCGCAACTTAATATTAACGATGGCGCACTTACATTTATGTTTGAAGCATATAAAAAAGCACTTAAAATTAGTGAAGGTTATTTTAATGACTCTGGAACAATTGATTTTCAACGTTTAAGATATTTTACTAAAGAGTTAATGTCACTTGAATTTAAAATTTTCGAAGCTAATAATGATGAAGCGTTATACTCCAATGGAGGAAATGGCAGAACACGAGCAAAGAAAACAAAGAAACGTCGTGGTGCTGCTGCAGCGGTAAGCTCAATAGCACCAACAATGACACCTATGCAAAATATTGTTTTTCAAAATATTGAAAAATACGTTAGTTCTGCTCTTAAGAGTGGATCGAATAGCGAATCAGGTACACCAGTACCACAATCACAACCATCATTCAGAATTAAAAAGGCACTCGTACAATCTGAAATACCATTCATTACTGAATTGGTTAATAAGTTGTCGCTTACAATGGATACTGTTATCGGTTCTGACGGTGATGAAGTTTTAACTTTACATGTTGAAAATGATACTTCTGATGAAGAAGCTGAATTTGCTGCACAAAGAGTATTAAGTCAGTATAGATCAGCTACAGTAGATCAATCTGCGCCTGAAGCAGAAGAAGATGAAGAAGAAGGAGACGAAAATGAAGAAAAGAAAGTTAGTGACAAGGTTATGAAAAAATTCATCGAGTGGAAGGATGATTACTACAAGGAAAAACTTGAGTTTTCATATCATGATGAAGATAAATTACGTGCTTTATGTGAGAATTACGTTGAAGGTTTACAATGGGTTATGGGATATTACTATAAGGGAGTTCAATCATGGTCATGGTATTATGGATATCATTATGCACCTCGTGTATCAGATATTGCTAAGGGTCTTGAAGCAAATACTAAATTTGATTATGGACGACCATTTAAACCATTTGAACAACTTATGGGAGTATTGCCAGATCGAAGTAATAAATTAATTCCGGCAGCATATCGACCATTAATGAGTGATGAGAGATCACCAATTTTGGAATTTTATCCAAAGGATTTCGAACTTGATTTGAATGGTAAAAAGAATGACTGGGAAGCAGTTGTTAAGATTCCTTTTGTTGATGAGAAGAAATTACTTAAAGCGATGCGTCCGTTGGAAAAATGTTTAACGACTGAAGAAAAAGAACGGAATAAATTTGGTACAATGAAACAATATGTATTTGATGCGTCACGATATAGCGTTTACAGATCTTCATTATCTGTATTCCCAGATATTGAACGAAATTATTGCGCATTAGTTGATTTCGCATTCCCATCAATGAAAGGGAAAGAATTCAAGAGTGTACTGTGTGAAGGTGCTAAACTTGGAGCAGATGCGTTAGCTGGATTCCCAACGTTAAAAACAATGGATTTTGATAGTGAGATTACAATGCGTCATTCAGTTAATATTTTTGAACAAGACAGTCGAAGAGAAGCTATGATTATTAATTTATATAATAAATATGTTGAATTATCATCTGAAGAAATTGCCGATTTAATGTTACATGAACGAGTCTTTGTTTCGTGGCCATATCTTCAAGAAGCTCAAGTTATTTCGATTTCAGATGAATTATTCAAATATGAAAAAATACGTACAGGCGGGAAATTTACAATTGTTCCAACATCTCATGAGGATCTTGCGTTACGTAATTTTACAAAACAATGTGGTGACGCAAGTCGAAAATATGCAAGATTAGGTTGTGAATTAGGTGAAGTTGAAACCATCTTAACAGTTCGACCACTTAAAGGAATGAAACAGTTAGGAAATGGAGCATTAGTTAAAGATTATGATACTAATGTTGAACATGAATTATATATTCCAATTCAAACTGTTGTTTCAAAAGTTAATTCAGAAGATGAACGATATATTGAGAAAGAAGCACCAAAAATCGAAGAAAGATATCCTCCTGGTACAAGAGCATTTTATGTCAGTCCAGAAAATTTTGGTGCACCAGTATCAGTTACTGGAATTGCTGATGCAAGTCATGTTAATGCACAAATTGTTACTGGATTATATCCTAAAGATGTTACTTTTGCAAGTATAATTAGCGGAGAAGAAAAGAAGAAGACTGAGTATTTTCAACCATTACAATTATGTCGAGAGATGCATATTCCGGCATTGTTATTGAGTAAACTTACATCATATTTAAGAGTTGAACTGGAAGATGGTAAAAGAATGAATGTTGGATTAAGTTTAAAATTTGAACAAAAGAAACAGAAAGTTTTAGGATATACAAGAAGATCTGCTGCTGGTTGGGAATATAGTTCTAAAGCAAGAGATTTAATTGGTGAATATATTGCGAGTTTCCCTGATTTAATTAAAGGTTTACAAGCAAATTTACACTCAAATGATGTTACCGCAACTGAATTACTTGGTGCTAAAGCAACTACTAGATCAGCTGAGATTAAAGAATGGCTTAAGATTAAACTGTCAGGATTACCTGAACGAGTTAGTTTAGATACCGAACAATTGTCAGCTGAATCAGTTAAAATGATTGAAAACACAATTGATAACATGATTTCAACAATGGATCCACCAAAACCAATCACACAAACGACATCAATTAATTTACTTATGAAACCATCTGAAGCAATTCATAGATTAAGTAATCAAAAATTTGCATTAGGTGATCGAGTTATCTCAGTAAGAGATTTCGGTAACGTTCCAATTGCTTCTCCAGGTACAGTTATTGGGATTTCAGTTATTTCAGGAAGACATATTCTTGATGTTGTTTTTGATCATACGTTTATTGGTGGTGTTTCTTTGGGCGGTAGATGTTCATCAGATCGCGGAATGGGAGTTGAAGGGTCTTCTGTTTTGAATTTTACAGTTCGACAAATTGGAATTACAAAACCAACGCCAACTCAGCCTAAGAATTTTAATAATTCTTTTTCTTCGTCTTCTTTTACTTCAAATGGACACCATAATGGTAATAATAATGGCAATAATCGTGGTCAAGGTTTTATAAGAGGTGGAACTACAAAGGTACTAATGGGAAGAGGTGGTAGAGGTGGATTTAGGAAACAAACTGGCACTACTACTGCTATGTGATTTATTCATTTATTTATTTGTGTAATTTATTACGGATAGTCAAGCGGTGTTTGTAATGCAGTGTATTTCTATATTTTTTAAAATTTCATTTCATTTTCACCACAATTTATTAGTATTGTAAATTTGAAAAAAAGAACACATACCGTAATTGTAACATGCGCCGTATATGTAGTATATATGAAACGACGATTGAATTAATCACGTGCACAACAACCACGCGCGCGCAATAAACCATGTTAAATTTATAACTTATTTCATTAATACATTTAATGGATAAAAAGTCAAATGACGATTGAAATAAAAATGAGTTAAAAATGCAAAGGTTAAGATTTGAAGTATTTGGGAATGTAAGTATTTTATTAATGGCATCACGATCACGATCAAGATTACGATTAAGATCAAGATTAAAATTAAGATCAAAGTTGCAGTTGCAGTTGCAGTCGCAGTCATGATTTTAGTTGACGAGAGAGATGAACTAATGAGTTGAATTAGGTACAAGGAGTTGGATTTCGGAAATTTGTTAGAGTATGATATTATTAATCTATAAATTGATTTGATTGGTATTAATGTGTGTTAATTTGAGTTATAGAAAGCTGTTAGGGATTTAGGTGGGATTACTGGAGAAGTGTATAATACAAGTAAGCAATAATTACATTCACAATATGAGTTGAGGTAAGATGACATGAAATGAATTGAAGTTAACATGTGTGATGATTTAGAGGAAGGAACTGTTCGTGGACAAGTTCAAGGACAATTTGATATGCTTAGGAAATTAATGAGAATAATACGACGTAAGTTACTTCTATTTAATTATTAATTTAGTATTATTAAGAGCGTGGGACTAATTACAGATGGTATATTTCAATAGGTGGACATGTACATAGTAAGAATTGCAGGGTGGATAAATTAATTTATTCGCCAATTGAAATTATTGAAAATGAAGAAGAGTTCATTGTCGTTGATAAACGCGAATCATTTTGATGATTAATTATGAAGGTTTCATATTCAATTATGGATTAATTTACAATTACAGTATGTCTGTATGAGTCTGCGAGATTGAGGTGGTCTAGATTATTGATTATTGATAATTATTGGAAGTGGAATACCGTAAGCGAAATCAATCCGATTGAAATCATCACATGTACAGTATTGAGAACAACAATCATGAGACAACAGATCAATGCAACATACGAACCACACGATCTCTTCAACAAATCATCACATGAAGATGGTACGTACAATAGTACAGAGTACATGAATATGAGGGGTTGGTTGCATCACAAGGAAATTGATTTTCTGATGTGATGCCGTGTGGTTTTAAATTATTGTTGATTAGTATTCACATGGTTATCGATCGTGGATCGAACTCGTGGGATATGTATGCTCTCGTGGGAATAATCGGATTAATGTGCCGTATACCAAGCATGATTACTTTATGACTGCTGTAAATAGAGAATAGAATGTCAGCACTTAGTGGCATGTGAATTTCAACATGTGAGATTTTAATTAAGGCACGAGATGAGATGATGAGGAATTTAGTATGAGCTAATGAGCTCTGAACATGTAGAGTACTGTAGAGATACGTAATTCACGCTCCCGTACAGTTAACCAATCACCGATTGCTTCGCCATGTTGCGAGTGTTTCAACTACCCCTCAGTCAATAACTTGCATCGCACAAGCACTCATCCATATGAAATTCCAACCACGATCCTGCCGCTTTCACATTCACATCCACGTTCGCTTTCACGTTCACACCCGGACTCCCGAGAAGATCCAACATCACGACGGTAGACTCCGGCTTGGCGACAGAACAATCGGCAAGTCACGTGCTGGGCACGATCAGGATACGTACGTACGTCTGGTGAGTGCTGACGAATGTGAAAAGCCGCGGCGCCGGGTGCGGCGGACTTTTGGATTACCGACCGTCGGCTCGGGTGCGGTGGGAGCGTTGCGTCGGGCTTCGGGCTTCGGATTTCGCACTCTGCGTGAAACGGCCGCGTGGCGATTTTGCAGACGGAGCGCAGGCCGCACAGCACGCGGACGCGGGTTCGCATACGACTAGCGACAGAGATGATGATGTGAGAAGTGGTTTGGTTCATAGATTCGAGATGGTTACATATGTACAAGTAGAGAAAATAGGATGATTAATTTAACTGCAGTAAAAGCAAAAACGCCTAACCAACAAACAAACTATTAAATTGTTGCCAGAACAAAGAGCAAGAGAAGAACGCCTAGAACCGATACCCAAAGAAAGCCAGCTTTTATAAATAAAGCAGTATTAAATATATACATTGAAAAGCGAAGATGATGCATGTGTAAATGTGAAAGTGAATCGTGATTTTTACATGACGTAAATTGCACGCTGTGATGTTATTGGTGAGGTGAATTCACTAATATCTTTGCCTGCTGACATTGCAGCTGAGTGTATTGGAAGACGTGGAGTAGCGATTTCAGTTGGAGACGTTAATTCTTCGTCGGAAGCTGAATCACTTTGAGTGAGTGTTGGAAGATTTTCGAAATCTTCGTAATCTTCAGGATCCTCGAAATCGGGATTGTAGTAGTTTGATGAGACACGGGTAAGCGGTGGCATGTCATCATCAAATTCGTCCTCGAATTCCTCTTCGGTATCGACAAAAGCATCTTGAGTGGATTCGAATCGATGCTGATTAGCTAATTGATAAAACGACATGTCATCGTCATCATCCTCAGCATCAACTTCATCATCAGCATCGTCATCATGTAAATCATAAGAGTAATTTCGTCGTGGAATATCAGAGAAAGACACGTGAAGTTGCTGAGGTTGTTGTGAATGTGAATGTAATTGTGATTGTGACTGTGGTTGTGGTTGCTGCGAGGACATAAGTTGAGAGCGAATTTCTTGAAGAAAGTCAGCGGGTTGACTGTCTTCGTCACCACGGGGTGTGCTTTCCCGAGTTGACGAAACGCTGGAAGGCGCAGTGATGTATTCCTCGTCTTCATCGTCACTCTCGCTATCACTATCGGAACTTGAACTATCACTGTCACTACTATCGTCATCTTCATCTTCTTCGTAGATGTATTCAGCTGGTTGACCTCTATATGGCTGACGATATCCGGGAGCATCGGCACTTGCTAAATGAACCATGACTCTATCAAGCAAGTTTGCATGTGCGACAAGGACTCGCAAGTCATGGTCCGACTGACGAACTGCCTGGGATAGCTTGGATCGAGCAGTGCCGGCAAGACGGTGCGACTCGGCAAGGGACGCGCGCGAGTAGGTGGTGTAGGAAGACATGGTGGAAGCCGTTAGTGAGTGAACTGTGTGCAGTAGACGTGCTGAGGCAGTAGCAGTAGCGGTTGCAGTTGGCTTGGCTGGGCCGAGACTGGAGAAGAAGTGCTGTGGGGTGCATATGTGACGAGAACAAAGACGAGCACAAAGACGGGCCGGGGAGCGCGGTCTTATAAGGCGGGACGGACGCGACGGACGCGACGGACGAGACGCGAGGCCCGGCGGAGAAGCAGGACAAAGACCGGCCCGCGCGGCAGTCTGGACACTGTACTCGCTAACTACGGTACGGCTAACTGTGCATACAGTGTGAGTCGGTGTCGGCGCCCCGGAGCCCGACGTGCGCGTGCGGCGCGGCTCGGTCAGCGGTTTAGCCGCGGCTGGATGCGAGACACTCGGCCCCGACGCGTCATGGCGACAGCGAGTGACGCTGCGCTTGTACAGTCCAGTCCAGTGCTCGCAGCAGCTGCGTTGCGCCGGCCGTCCGCTCGCCATCCGCTCGCACCCAACTCCCGCCCAGCGCCGCTCTCTAACTGGCTCGCTCGCGTGCTTGCGACGGTGGCGCGCCTTTGTTCCGACCTTCCATGCCCATCCACGCGGCAACCGCCGCCGGTCGCTTTAATACTCCTCCATCCGTTTACTCATCCACTCGTTCATTCACCGGCAGTAAGTGACCGTGTATTGCCGATCTACTCGCTACATCACACAATCCACCCTACCCACATTGACCACCTGCACCGTCACTTTAATCTCACTTCAACCTTCACATTGCACTTTCGTGTCACATTCATACCCGTTACGCCAAAATGTACTTAAAGAATCCAATCTGTGACGCCAGCGTGGCCTCCTTTGCATACAAAGTAGCAGGCACAGACAAATCGCCACGGACAGCGTATCCATGGACGACGTGTGACCAAACAGTGATTTGAAAAGGCACTTTATTCTTTGTAAGAATAGATTCAGTAAGTTTTCTCATCGCAACTGGGAAGATTGCATCTGTTTCAGCTGCTGAGATTATAACTGGCTTGCGAAGTTCTTCAACTTCAGATTCCTCAACAAGTGAAGGATGAGCAATTGCGATCGCATCAACTAATCCAAAATTTGCAAGACGGATCGCATATTTAGCTCCAAAACAGTATCCAATAGCTCCAATGCTTGCAGGCTTGAAGTCTTCCTTCATGTGCTTGGCAAGTTCGGTTACAATCGGATCGGTGACCGTGGTAGGGTGTCTTCCAATCCATCCCATAACATCATAATCTTGTAAGTTATTGAAAAGTTCGCCAGGAATAGGTTCTCCATTCAAAATCTCCGGAACCATTACGTAGTAACCTGCCTCTGCAAGGTCATCTGCAATAAGCTGAGTATTGTTGAATTTATGTCCGAAAACATCTGTAACGATGAAAATAAGCTGCTTGCTTGTTGAATCTCCTGCAACATAAGTCTCATGTCCATGGAAATCAATCAACTTTCCAGTTGGTGTTCCTTCATGTTTAAAGCCGGTAACGCAGCAAGCTCCAAGTGTCTTTGATGCCATTTTTAATTGATTTATTTCTTGATGATATATTCAATTGTTCTCGATTGTGAATTTATGAGGTGAATGAAGATGAATTCCGGTGGTGATCGCGATTAATCTGCTGGTTGGCTAACGTCCGTTATCTACTCTTAACTCCTCGCGTCTCATTCTAATTCTATTGGCTGCAGTGGTCACCGATCGATCGATCTAATCTAACTCACCATCGCCACCCTCACCCACTGATCCAATCAATTATTCATTTCATGCCGAATACTACATTATACTCTACATCTACTACATAAAAAAACAATTGCTTTCCGTCTATTCCTTTCAAAAACCTATCGACAAAATGGCAACATCTTGAAACTTCTCCACCGAAATTGCCTGTAAACTAATTCTGTAAGCACTGTAAGACTTTTGTATCATACAGCCACACTACCTGCGGCGGACTTTAGTGGGCAGTCAAGCTACAATACGTACAGTACGTACGTAGCGACTCAGATAAATGCGACTCGTTCGTCCGACTCTGACGCAATCTGATCTACTGTAGTTTGACAACAATCGCGTCACTCTACAAATACTACATCCTATAAAATATACAAAAGAAACAAAAGATGGCATCATCAGAATCAATTCCAACAATTCCACCACTTTCATCACTTTTAGGTTCAGATCCGCATCGCCGACGTCGAGAACAAATGCATATTAGAACACGAAATGCAGCAATTCAAGCAACCGATACAGATGCACTTGTGACAAAAGTTTCCGCTGCAAGAAAAGGTTACTTAAATGATCCTTTATTGGAATTATTCTTACCTTCTACTATTGAAAAAGGTAGATTATTAAAATTACCTCTTATTAATAGAGGTACATATATTAGACAAATGGCAATTTCAAATCTTATTGCAATATTTCTAGACTCACCGACGTCATCATCAAGTACATCAAGTAATAGACCTACAAGACAAATAATTTCACTAGGAGCAGGATCAGATACACGACCATTTCATATTTTCGAATCAGGTCGTAAAGATGTAATATATCATGAACTTGATTTCTCAGGATCTTCACAAGCTAAAGCACAAATTATTTCATCACTTCCAAGCTTAAAAAATACTATTCCTTCTTTCGAAAGTGACTTGTCTGATGCTACGTTTAAGTTACCTACTGCCGCATATGCAAATCCTATAAATTCACGTCGTCAAAGACAATCTGAACAATTCACCTCTTCTTCTGCTTCGCAATCTAATGAATCGAAAGCATATACACCATTATCTAGTCCACGATATTACATCCATGGAATAGATTTAACAGAACTCACCAGTCCTTCAAAAATACTTCAATTACTTCCCGGAATAAATCCCAACCTTCCAACCTTGATATTATCAGAATGTTGTATGTGTTATATTGAACCAACCATATCAGATTTAATATTATCATCATTTAAATCATTAATTCAAAATGAAATTGGATTTATTTCATATGAACCATTTTCAAATAATGATGAATTTGGAAAAGTTATGATTTCAAATTTGGCTGCTAGAGGAATTTCGATTCCGGCGATGAACACTTATCCGACTTTATCTTCACAATTAAATCGAATTACCAACATTTTATTCCCTTCTCAACAACCATCAATTACCTCAAATGAAGAACCAAAAGCAGAAGTAAAGGTAAACGGAATAGCATCAGCAGCATCAGTAAAATATATACATGATACATGGATTTCAGAAACTGAAATGAACCGAATTGATGAATTAGAATTACTTGATGAACGTGAAGAATTTGATTTATTATCAAATCATTATGGATTATATTGGGTTTCCACAATCACTTCTATTGAAAGTGAAGATGGAAGTGGAAGTGGAAGTAATGCATTTATTGGCTGGAAAAATTTAGATAAGCAAATCTCAGGATGAGTACTATATTCAGATACGTATATGGAACGGCTTTATTTTTTTTTTGGTAATTATGTAATGTAATTTTAAAATTCGATGGATTGAATAAAATAATAATTCACAAAAAAAGTAAAAGCGATATGATGAGCATGTACAGAGACACATATAACATATAAATATAAAATATTCACAAAACAATTGTACAAATAAAAATAAAAATAAAAATAAAAGTGAATGTATAAGGTAAAACGTGAACACATAACTTGATAACAAATTCACTTTCAACGATCAGATGAAATAAAAACAAAAAAAAAAAAAAATACGATATAACTTAAATAAAATAAATAAAATAAAATCACATACACCTAATCCAATCCAACCAACTAAGCATCAATCAATCAATCAATCAATCAATCCATCAAACGAATGAGTTAGAATCCTAAGATTAAGCTTTACTTGTAGTAGGTTCACTTGTAGAAGTAGTTTCAGTAATTGGACCTTTAGTAGTTAAACCATCGTCATCAACATTTGAGGCCGAACCCGGACCAGAATTTGAAATCGAAGTTGATGTATTTGAAATAATTGGTGATGTGGTTATATCTGTTGTTGTTGTATTTGGTGATGATAATGAATCATTTGGTTCATCTGTTGAATGAAATGTACCTGAACTTCGAGTTGAGAATGTTTCGGCTTGGGGGCTTGTTGCTGTTGTTGTCGTCGTTGCTGCTGCTGCTGCTGCTGCTGCTGCTGCTACTGTGGTTGCTGTAGTTGGAGTTATTGTTGCTGTTGGTGGTGGTGAATTTGGTAATGGAGAAGTTGGAGTACTTGCATTTGAAGATTGTCTTCTTCTTAATAACTGTTCAGCACCTCTTTCAGCAGTTTCTCTTTCTCTTAATTGTCTAGCTTCATCTTCAGCTAAAGAAATTCTAATAGCTTCCATAACCATCGTTTCTTCCAAATCAACCATTCTTCTAACTCCTCTCCTATTCCCTCCATTATTTCTATCTCCACTACCAAATTGTAATCCTGCAATTGCTGCCATTGCTCTTGATCCTGCTGAACTTGTTCTGGATGGACTATTTACTCCTCCGGTATTTGATCCTGTTAAATTCGTATTACTACTATTATTACTATTGCCAGTTGAATTTCGTCCTGGAATATGTAAATCAAATCCAGATGGTCGAGGTAATAATCTATTTCGACCTGAATGATTTTGTCGACTACCAGTTGTATTACCAGACGAAGAAATACCTGTAACGCTACTACTGGCAGAACCAGTACCTGAATCAGAATCGATTAAAAATGCAGCAGAATGTAAAGCAGTTGCTGCAGCAGCACGTCTAGCAGCATGAGCATTTGCATTTGATAATTTAATTGACCAATCAGGTCTAATTTTATCAGTCGTAACAACTTCGGCTGATGATGATGGTAGCGTTGGTCTTCTTCTTCTACCTGCTGTTGCCGGTATTCCATTTGTTGAACCTGAATCACTAGTTGGTGAAATCGATACTTCTCCTGGTGGTGTATTCAATATCGATGGTGATGATGGACTTATTGCAGATAATGAAGCAGCAGACGAAGAATGTCTTGATAATGTAGCACGAATTGCAGCACCAGGAGAAGGAGAAGAATTCATACCAGTACGAAAAGGAGGCGGAGCATAAGACACACCAAAATCTTTTTCAGCACAGTAAGGACAACTTGCAGGTTCAGAAACCAACTCAATCATTCCAAAAGGTGATAAACTGTCACTTGCACTATCTGATTCAGCTCCTCCTCCGCCACTACCAGCACTAGGTGAATTTTCATGTTCAGGAACATGAGGATCAGCACGTTTAATTTGAACGAAACATTCTGAACAAATTGGTTGATCACAGCATCTGGTTGCATTTAAATGTGGAGGATAAAATAAAAAACAAATTGGACATTCAATTGCATTTTTATATAATAATAATTCCATTGCTGATTTTTTATCTGGATTTGATGACGTAGTACCTGATCGTGATCTTAACGCAGTTGTTAACGATGATGTTGGTTTAGTAGTTATACTTGAACTTGAAACAACTGAACCTGATCTATCACGAGTTTCTGATCCAGAGGCTGTTGATGATGTTTTAGCAGCATCGAGTAATAATTCACCATCACTTGTTTCAGGAGTTTCCTCGGGGATTGGTTTCCCTCTAATAGCAGCAAGAAGTTGATTATCAGACCAAGATTCTTCGAAATCCTCTAATCCATTGAAAAATGGAGCTAATCTTCGATCAATCTATTCAGATGAAATAAATATAAATAATTAGTAAATATCCTAGCCACATTTAATTTATATATAAATAAAACAAACTTACCATAAGCTGTCTGACTATTCTTGTTTTAAAATCTTGAGGACCGGTATATACACCTTGAGGAACCAAGAACCCACCATCAACTTGTTCTTCCAAATTAAAAACATGACGAACAACAGATCTAGTAGCAGCTAAACCACCAGAATTTGAATTATTTGAAGATAAAGAATCATGACGATGAGAAGAACGCTGATGAGAATTTCTTCGAGCGGCATTAACTAAATCAGATGCAGACGATCGTCTTCGATTGTTTGGTAAAGTTGACGATGATCCATTTGTTGATGTATTCGATCTTATTGATCCATTTGCTTCTTTCCCATTCGCGTTACCCATCGTGAAATGTAATTTAAATGAAACAGTACTCGTCAATAGGATTCGACGACTACTTTACTGATAATAAGTACACCCTAAAAAACTGATATAAAATGCAATAGCAATATAATAAACTGAATTGCTAACAAGATGACTTTTTAATGTAAATAAAAATGCTGACTCGTTAACCGTTCGAGTCTATTAGAATGTTATAAGATGCCAGTGAATTGTGTGGAGTATCCACCAACGCACGGCTTTATTACCAAATCAGCCAGTGTTTAAAACTGTCTGAATGAATAAATGAATAAATATAACATATAGAAACTCGCAATTTTAATGCGAATTAGTTGAGTTGTTGTACTGTAATGCGGTGGTAATTGTGTTGTGTAATGGATTGATACTGGTGTAAGCCTGTAATTCCAAGTGGAGGCACGCGCGGCGGCGGCGGCGGCGGGTTTGGATGGCTGAGTTTTGGTGGTGCACGGACTCAGCGAGGCGGGGGAACCGAGGCGTCGAGACTATAATTATCGAGGAAAAATAGTCTTGAAGCACGACGAGATGCGAAATAGGTGGTGAAGGCGAGTAGAAAAAGAGAAATGTAAATGGGAATGAAAACGGAAATGGAAACGGAGATGGAGCGTGGATGATTTGCCCGGCAGAGTTCTCGTTCTCTCGTTGCGGAGCACCGAAACCTCCGACCCGGCTGAGCCGTGTGAAGTCAAATTGTCAAAACCCAGACTCGCACTTTAAATGATGACCTGGGGAACCCGGCGGCACTTCTTCCGGTCATCTTTCTTTCCGATGCTACACCCACAATACAGTAAATCTACTTCATTGTTTGACTAGTATTACAGCGTGTTAGTCGCATTGCGTATTGCATTCATAGTAAAGCATGCTTTACTCTCAAGTGCCCGACGTAACCATCCGCCGTTACAACATCATCACATGCATATCCTCGCTTCGACCGTCTCAATCAAGAAAACCAGTCATCTGCACCACGCAAACACTTCTCTCCTTCGCTTCACCGTCCTAATAAATAAAATGTACTATACTCCTGAAACAACTACAGATGTACATCTACGTAAATGCCGTACCTTCCGAATATACTATAGTCGACGCTGCAGTCCTCTCCGCACTCTCCCGTCTGACCGGCCGTCGACTTGCCACCTATTTTTGTCTTGGTTTCGGTTTTGGCAACTGTAAATCATTGCAGAACTGTACAGTAACTTACGGCATCTCGGCCGAAGCGGCGGACCCGTGGGAGATTAAATACACCACAGTAATTAATTGTACTGTGCACTAAATAATATAAACCCCACACTCTCCTCAGCTTCTCATGTTATATGTACTGTACTACGGTACTGCAGTATGATATTGAAGTCAGCATTAACCAAAATAGCTATAAACAGACAAATGAATAGATAAATAAATCAAGTAAATTCTAACGCCATTCCAAAATATAAATTATAAAATTAATAAGATCAACAAATATTCAAAACATTATAGTTATATGCTATGTAGATATCAAAACATTTCAAAGTGCATATAAAAATCTAAGACCTTTTTTTTGTTCATTCAGAACATTATACATGACGTAGAAATAACGTCATCATTGCATAATAACATAACCCCTCTATTAACCATCACAATCGCATCTTTTATCCATATCATTCATTTGTTTTAACTTTGAAAATTTTAGTCAATGTTATATTCCAACTACTAATCCAACAATTAAACCAGCAATAGCACATGATAACAATGCACCACTAGCAACCAATGCGATTCGTTTTTGAAATGTTGGAACTTGACCAATTACACGATCAAGTCCACCTAATGCTAATACAAGTAACATTGGAGGAACAAAAATGAAACCAATAATCAATAAATTAGCTAAAGAATCTGAACATTTATTCATATTTGATCTTGATCCGGTCATTGCTATTTCATTCGATTGCTGTGAAAATAATGTTGGTTCGCCATAATACCCGGATTCAATATCAAGTATACTTTCATGTTGAAATCTGCCCCCTGCGGGTCTAGTTAACCTAAACACTTCAGCAGTCTCTTCAGAAATAGCCTCTTTTTCATGTCCTCCATTAATTGTTTGATTATCAATAACAGCTGAAGATGGTGGTTCAAATCTAACAGCGGCGGGTGCAGGTTGCTCTAAAACTTTTGAAACTGGTCTTGATTTCATTGAAAAATATGAATTTCTTGCTTCACTTGCTGCAAGATCTTCTTCAATTATTTCCCGACTCATTCTATATCCTGCATCTCCTGCAAAATACGCAACTGTTCTATTCATTGCAACTGCAGTTGCAGCTGCTCCTGCTCCTGGTAATGGTGGTAATATTGCTGATGTTGAACTTACACGACGAGCTGCTCTTGGTGGTTCAACTTGAACTTGAGGTTCTCCTTCTTCTTCTGCTTGTGGTAAAGGAGGTACAGGTTGCTGTGAATAAACTGTTGCGTATTGACCACGAGTATTTTGTCGTACAATAGCTGACAATGGAGCAAGTGAATTCATATAAGGAAAAGTTGACATTGCAAGTCCTTCTGTATATACAGGAATCAAAGCACGTTCAGGTCTTCGAACTTGTAATCTTTCTCTTGCTCTTAAATCTTCTTCTGATACAATATTTCTTAATCGATATGTATAATAATCGGTACCTTGAGCACCACCGAATCCAATTGGAGGATGAACGACTACCGATGTTGTCATTTGTGTATCATCTCTTATCATTTCAGTGTCTTGTTCCGTTATTGGTAATCCAGTCGTATCAACAGTCTGATCAAAATCATCAATATGCTCGGTTTCATCATGCTCAAGTGGATATGACGATTGAAATTGTGCATCATCATCAAACATTCCATCTTGCAACGATAATCCATCATCAAAACTATCATCGTCGTCATCAACACTTCGACCTATCCGTCGCATAACATATTGTCCACTCTCATCAATTTCAATCATTTGTGCATCATCATCATCTCTAAATGTATCATCCATTGTATGATCCAATTCTGGAGTACGTGCATCAGCAGCGGCTATATGTGACGCATATTCATTTGCGTCGATAAGTTCAACCAATACTGGAGATGGCACATTAGTTGCTGTCATCGATGCTGATACAGAGGTTGATGACACAAGCGATAATGTTGAAAACGCACCCATGTTTCTGGCAGTATATACATCACTTGCAGTCCGAGTACCGTTTATAGAGCCGTCATCATCAAGTTCTTCCTCTGGTGAGTTAAACCGATTTGCAAAATACATCATCCGTGCATTATCAGTTTCATTTGAATTTGAAATATGGCGCATTTGACCAACATCCTGCTCGTCAAGATGATATTCAACATCAGGTCTTAAAATATTATCATCATCAAACACAAGCTCATCATCATTCAAGACCTCATCTGGAGACGCATCTGTTGCTGCACCAACAGGTAATACAAGGTCACTTGAATTTGAAAACATTCTGAAAGCACCAGAAGACGTCCGTGGATCAATCGAGTATCTAACTGAGATTGACCCTGAACCATCTGAATTTCTAGATGTGAATGGTGATAATCCAGTTCCAGATTTTCTCATGCCAGTAGGAGTACTCATCATGCTAGGTACGCTGCCGCTACTGTTTCGATTTAACTGTTGTCGTCGTATTGATGTTGAATGATAGCTAGCTGCACGGGTCTCGCTATTCGGCCGACGTCGTGGTGTTGATTCTGCTGAGTACATTGACACTGCACGGCGGCCCGCTGTAGGTGTTTGTGGTACGTACAAGCCATCCGAAATCGATGGAGCTGGTGATGAAGATGAATCGTCGTATGAAGTCATTCGACCAAATGCAGATGCATGAGGCATGATTGGACTGTCGTGAGAAGATACGGTCGAGTCTGTTGATGCATACGATAACGATCTTTGCAGTTTAGTAGCCGCAGCACTCGACGCCGTCATCAAATCACTGCCCTGCGAGTCAAGCGAGGTGTATATATTACTGATACTCCCGCGTTCTCTCGGTGATCTTCTTGATAGAGGCGATGACTGCTTTGGTGAAGAAGTTGCCGGTGGATGAGCAGCGTAGATTGGCTGTTGCTCATTGTGGAAGTGCGGCGACCCCGGTCGAGATGACGACGACGGCGATGCGGCCGCTTTGGCGAGAAGCAGCGACGGCCCGGCGCTCTGCGGTCTGCGCAGCGATGGCCGCGGCCGATCGTCCATTGCGCGGGTGTCGGCGGGGTGGTGGAGGCGGTGGAGTTGGAGGTGGTGAAGATGGTGAAGTTGGTGAAGATGGCGAGAGCGAAGTGGAGTGGAGAGTAAGTGGGAGCGAAGAAAGTGTGCGGCGAAGAAGAGCCGCCGTCCAGAACAGAAAACTCTGTTTCGCCGGCGCCAGGTAAACAAACCGCTACTGGCCAAGGGGGCGCAGGCGTATTCTGGAGAAGGCCGCACCCTCAGTACCCGTGCAAACGGCGGGTGCGAACAGCCCCGGAACACGCCCCGGCGCACAGAGCCCAGACAAGGCACCAATCGAGCAACACCACAACACGCCCGCCGCACCGTCGTTGCCGGCCGATCGCGGGTGTTCAGTTAGATCTATGTTGTATACAGCTGTGTGCGATTCCAGTGCTTGAGATTGCAGGCTGCAGTGAATAACCAGGTCTGAGATCGCCCGGCATCGACACATGTCCAGGCTGTTGTGCTGTAGCGCATCTGTCTGGCTGGACGTACGTTTCGGCGAACTGCTTATCTTTGACTTTGTACTCCGTCGCACCAATCGACTGTCCATTAGCACCAGTCCGTTATTGTAATACAGTACATACTTAAAATCGATTCAAATATTTGCATTGAATTACTCTCGATGAAATTCACATTATCTATAAAGCTATACCATACTCGTAATATAGCTTCACTCGTCGTCACATTGTCACAAGCCACGATTGCTTTAAATAGAACTTTGATCTCCAGTCACATTTTACCTCCCGGTCGACCACCACGGCACCACCGAATGTTCGAACCGCAAAAACTCAGATTGCAATTTCTGAGACTTTCAGTATTCAGTACTCTACTCATGTACATTAAATATCCATAATATCAAACAGTGCGTTTTGATTTTGTTCTCGCGCCCAGCATTGTGTTGAATTTTATCTACCGTACCGTAGATTTAACCAAAGATTCATTTAATTAACTTAGACATGAAATTATGAATTACAATACAAAATATTGCCAACAAATATCACTCCCATCATCCTTTTCCATTCTCCTATATCCCATCAATCCATATAATCATATACATACAGTAAATAAAACACAAGACAAAAAACAGTAAATAAAAATATAACAATCGAAAGTTATTAATATTGATAAAGATTCCAAGACCCAGTAAATGCAACCTTTAAATGACAAATGTAATTAAAATAGATGATTTTCCATGCAATTAGTTTGCAAATAAAAATTATCAATTTCTATTCTTCTTCACTACTTGATGAAACGTCATCTTCAACTCGATTTCCTCCTGCATATCCTCGTAAACTTATTGGTCGTACTCCTGATGATGCCGTTGACGTTGATGTTGATGCTCGTGATGAAGATACTTCACGAATCGATGTAGTAGTTGTAGATTTACTACTAACACTTTTCGTCGTTGCAACTTGCTGTACTGGTTTATCATCTTCATCAGATTCAGAAGAATCACTATCGACAACCATCGGTTCCGACAGTACTTGCTTCTTTCCCCTATTAACCGCCGGTACTTTAACATTCTTACCACTATCAATACGAACTTGTTCTCTTTTTCTCCCTCGATTATCTTCACCATCATCACTTGAAACTTCACCCTCCAATCTTTTTCCTTTAGTAGGAGAAGGAGTTGATGATTTTGCTCTTACCCCAGTAGAAGTTGTAATCGTATCATTATTAAGTGAAGGTAAATCAATAACTCTTGGTTCTTCTCTTAATTTACTTGGAGATCTACTTTCTTTATTGAGAATTGAAGAAATTCCTAATGATGATCTAGCAGGCGATGAAGTTCTTGCAGGTGATGACGTTCTAGCAGGTGATGCTGTTCTTGAAGAAACTCCAAATCTATGCGCTCCATTATTTCCATTGCTACTACTTGAATTAGATCCCATTGATTTAAGTCGAATCATACCACCTTTAAGACTATGTAATTCAAAAGACTATTCCAATTAACAAATATTAGTAAAGAGTTTCAATCAATATAAAAATTCAATTAAAATGTGGCAATTTACCCCGCTTTCTTCATCATATACTAATACACATTCAACATCTTTTGCATCAGAATGTTGTCCTGAAAAAACAAATGATTCACCCTTCTTTAATTAATTCCATTAATACTCATTCAAAAATTATCATTTTTACATCATGAAACATACTTGTGACCCTGGACTCTTTAATGTAAATTCCGTTCCATTTTTACTTAACACAGATGATTTCGTATCATCTATTGAGTCCGGTTTAAACCCATCTATACCGTTCATTAATTTCACTTCTAAACTCATGTCACAAAAATATCATATAACTTACATCGTAAAGCAAATAATTGCTCTTTATCACCACTTGAAGAATTACTACTACTTGATAATCCTTTAAGATCACTCGATACAGTGATCGGATATTCACCTGATTGATTCGGATCAATCATATTTAACCACTCTTTCAATTTACCTCATATCTATTCAAATCTGTGCCTTATTTATCATATATTTAGTCCTCTTCAGGGGGTAACTTGAAATTATTGGAAAAGTTAAGCTGGTTATTCTAGGTTTACAGTCGGAGGTAAGCCTCGATCACATGAGAGAGGCCATCTTCAAAGATTAGGGTTGGTTTGCTTTGTCAATCGACACGATTCAAGCCGATGCAGTCACGGTGCATTTTTACTTTAGCAGGGATTTACATTATGATATATTTATAGGTCGACAATTTCATGGATTATCAAAAGGAGGGAGTCTTAGGTACTCTGGTATGAATCAAATATCACGACGCGAGGATGCCCGATCAGAACTGACCTCGAGCTCGATTTCGGTTACAACATTCAGTTATGAATAAAGACGATAAAGTATCTGGATGAAGATATGTATTCTAAAAAAAGATAGATCCGAACAAAAAGCTCTATGAATGAATTGATGCCAAGACAAAGGTCAGATGTACCGTTACTTAAATGAGGTTCCACGTATGTAGATACAGTAGAAATGTAAATTATATTTACGTTAATTTTTAAATTGCTAATATAAATAAAATATAAATTCCTATATAGACACCATTGAATCAAATAACGTAAAACCATAATAACCAGAATCTAATAACACGACATGAGCGCCCTAGTACAAAGTCAAGAGTAGAGAAACCAAATTCACGATAACTTAAAAACACATCAACCTATAATAATCGTACAATAATATAATCCCGCCAATAAAACAAAAACAAGCCTAATTGAATATATGAAAACGAGAGTGAATATAACAGAATGAATATAACAGTTTGTTATTTACAATGATCGTAATTGTACAAGAGCTTGAACTGCATCTGCTTCACGATCTCGCTCATCACGGGCTTGAGATTCCATATTGCTTCCATTACCATTTCTGTTGTTTGTTGTAGAATCAAATCCAAATGGAATACTTCCTGTCGGAATTGATTTTGGCTTAACAATACTTGAAGAAGGCATACTTTGAGAAAATACAGAAACACGCGTATCAGCAGTACCTGAAGAGGAAACGGATGCGCCATTTGAAGATGAATAACTTATTGAATCTGGTGAAATCGAATCATTTGTTTGATGCATTAAATGGAATGCATTTCCACGACGAAGTGATTCAACTCCTGCTGTTTGCCAATCTTCTTCATCTGTTTCACTTGCACTATCATAATCAAGATCCATATCATCAACATCCATATTATCCATATCAAGTTCATCATCTTCTCCGAGAACACTGTCTCTATCGTCATACGAAGACGAAAACATTAATCCACCATCATATGGACTAATAATAGTCGTAGTAACAACCGAACTGCCTCGTCGAGGTTTGTCACGTACGACGCGTACGCCATTCAATGAAGGTGAGAATGGAAACATATTAGGTGAAGCTGGAACACTTGAACTGGGGTTACTATTTCCACCAGTACCATGATAAGAAACAGGAGTACCAGAGCCACCCGCCGACTCGAGTTTAGCGGAAAGTTGCACAGGACGAAACATAGTCTCATCGCCACGACGAGGTAATGAACCCGGACGTGGAGATGGAGACGCGCTTGACGCGAACCCACTATTACCAAACGACGCGCGGGAGACGCCATTTAAACTCTTGCCGTATGGTGAATTCTCACTATTCTTCCTAATCATATCATTTCCACCAAATGCACGAGGACGAGATTCCGACGCGTCTAAAGTGGTGTCAGTGACGCGTCGCGCGGTGGCGTTGGCGGTGCCGGGACTGACGGTGCGAAATACAGAGGTGGCATCCTTGCCGGATCCATTATTAAGTGCCGACAATGCAGCAGATAATGCGGATTGTGCCATGACGGATGAGATTAACACTAACGAGTATGTATGATTGCGGTGGCGAGGAGTTCTGATGCCGAGGAACGATGAACGGAATAACCGAGGACGCGACTGGCGATCAGTTGTGGCAGCAGTGATGACGCGACGCGACGAGCAGCGAAAAGCGATCGGCAAAGCAAATAATCGAGAGAAATAACAGAGAGCAGGAGGATCCCCCCGAAGAGAGATAGAGGGCTTGCTGGAGAGCACTCGGCTGGCGAGGAGGAGCAGCGGGCGAACAGCGGGGGCGGCCGGGGCAGCAGCTTTAAGCCGGACCGACGGTTCTGGCAGTCTGGCACCGCTGCGGCGCACCGGGCCGGACCTGGATTGATCCTGCGCCAGCGCCAGCACATGACTCTTCCTCAGAATGCCCTACTCCACAAAACACCCTAACCCGCACACACGTGCATCCACCGCGACCCCAGGATGACCAGATGACGATCGACCATGAACATGCAGATAGCGGTTGAGATTGGACGCGTGGATTCGGCTGATCTGGAGTGTGGAGTGCAATCGAAAATGTGCGAGAGCACGGCTAATTGATGATGATGTGGTGGTGAAATGTGACATGGGTTCTGCTGGCATTACCGTGTGCGTTGGAATTGTAAAAATAGCAGCTATCATGTAAAACAGACCGCCAATGCATCAAGTGCGAATGCTAGTGCTGATGCAAACAAAAATGACAAAACAAACTGAGAGATCAAGATCGAAAAATTAATAAAATTGATTAAAATTGGATTAGTGGTGGACCAGCTGCATGCTCTTTCAACAATCTTAACAACACCTGCATAGTAAAATGCGCATCATTAGCTGCATTGTGTAAATTCCATGCAGGGATCTGAAGTTCTGTCAAGATATGTCCCAGATTTGACTTCTCATTTTCTTCATGTGACACGTACCAAAGATCAAGTGTATCGAGATAATCCATATCCTCAGGTAAATTAACTCCAATCTTTGATAAATGCCTAATATCCTGTCTTCCATCATGTCCAACAAACACAGCTTTTTGACCATACTTGCCGAATAACTTGTGTACTTCAGCCGCACAATCTGATTTTCGAAGAATTTCAGACTTGCCATTATTGAATTTCTCAGCTGCATCAGGAACATGTTTACCATTTCTCATTGCTAAGTTCTCATAAACACGTAAATGTCGAGTCTTGATCGTATCATCTGCCGGAATAGTATTCTCATTGTAAGCTCCATCAAGTTCAACAACTGACATTCCAACTTCAGTAATACAATTTGGATTAAATTCATAATGTTCAATATCGACAGCAATAAACGCACGACCAGGTTCTTTAAGCCATTTATATGCTTTCTCCAACATTTCTCTTCGTTCAAATAATCTCAATCTTGCTCTTTGTTCAGCTTCCATTCGTCGTTTTTCATCTCTAGCTTTCTTTTGCTCAAGTTGCTTTTCTGGTGACAATGGATGAAAATACTCAACACCTTCAACTCTGCATGCATTTTCAAACTCATCTAAACTTGTAGGTTCACAAATCTGTCGTATATTTTGAATATTACTTTCTTGAATTCTGCATCGATCAGGAACGTCTGGTAATTTAAATTTACAAACTTCACTAATTCTATCCAAGAAATATTCAACTTGATTATTAACGAGCAATAGATGCTGTTTAAACCTTGGTTGCGATGGTTGCTGTCGTTTGCCAGCCTCATCACGACCACCACGACCGCGTCCACCACGTCCACGACCACGTCCTCTACCAGAAGGTGCTTGTTCTTGAACACGTACATCACCTAAAAAAATAGCCCATTGAAAATGAAAAAATCTTTCTTTTGAGAAATGTTTTGCTACTCTTGGTAATTTGTCCTCATCCTTAACTAACATTGCATGATTTTCAAGATCGCTTAACTTAACAAAATATAAATTATCATCCTGTCCATTGTCTGATACATCCACAAGTAATGACATTTCCTTTTCTTTTTTTATTTCTTTTGCCTTTTCAGCCGCTTTAGCTCTAGCTCTTCTAATTCTTTCTTCTTGTTTCAATCTTCTAAATTCGTCACGAGCCCAAGGATCTTTGATTTTAGGACTATAATTTTCTTGATCTTTCTTAATTCTTTTAAATCCTTCACTTATTGAAGTTGTTGGTGAGCTTGGTGTTGATGCTGATAATGGAATATACTCTTCTTCAAAGAATTAGATTGATTAAAATTTTCACTATGATACAATTCTTCTGTCCACTCTCGTTCTGACATACCAAATTAAATAATTAAGTAGATTTATCCTTTGATAAATCACTTGAATATCGTATATTCTTAAATTAATAATTTGCATCATACATGCATGTGCGAAGTTGAATAAACAATGGCCAAACGTGTTGGTGTGCTTTGGTGTGTGATAAGAAGAATGAATGCCGCAAAAAAATTTTGGAATCACGCGGCGCGATTTGGAACGATTGGAACGTGGCGCGGAGTTTATTTGTTCGCGCGCCCGCTTCGACCGCCTCACGCCCACATGACTATATCAAACGCGACGCGTACATTGCGATTAATACAGATTCAGTTGGTTTTATACTGTAGAACAGGAAAAAATTGGTGTGGATCTGTCGTACAAACATGGATCAATATTAATGTTTAATTACTGAATTCTGCTTTCCAAGATAACTTACACTACAGTACATTACAAAGAACATTAAACAACTCCGAATAAACAAAACAAAATTAAGAAATAAAAATATAAAACTGATCAATTCAACAATCTTGAACCTCAACATATATCGTACAGCTTTAATAAAACATAAATGCAGACTTTGTATTCATTAATAGTAATAAAAATAAAAATAATAACCGTCGTCATAGCCGATCAACTCTTGACAACGTTTGTAACACATCTCTCATTTCCAAATCATCAGTTCCAGCTATTTTTTGTGCTTGTTTCGTTGAACTTTCTGTAGTTGCTGCCGCATCTTTAAGTACTCTATCTGCATATGCATGAGCAGATTTAGCAACTCCTTTAACTGCATGCATTCCATGCTGTAACATATCAACTTGAACTTCAATTTCACGAATCGATTTAGCAAAGCCATCGACAATTCTTTGTTGTTCAGCTTGCTCTGTTCCATTTTCAACACGTGCTAAAAATGGTGCTTCTCGTGGTAATAGTAATGATACGTCAATGTTACTTGATGGTGGTACGATAGGTTTTATCTCATCTTGCATCTCCAGCCATGCTTTCTTCTCCGCTCGCAATCTATAACCAGTCAGCAACACATTCAGCAAATAAAAATTAAACACAGGAAACTAACCTTTCCAAGCGTTTTTCAAACTCATCGATCTTTGATAAATTCGCCAAATTCTGAGGATTTGGTTTCTTCGGTTTCACATCATCTTCAGGTCGATTCCACCAACTTGTAGATATCTTACCAGATGTTAAATCTTTCATAAATTCTTCTTCCAAAATCTTTGAAACTGCTGCGGCTGGTGATTGAGCTGCATTCGTCATTCTATTTTTATTAGTATTCCTACTACTTTTCCCACCAATCGCAGCTTCTTTCTCTCTCATATCTTGAGATGCTCTATGTGCACACCATACTAATAACTGTCTCATACGATGAGGATCAGGTAAATCTGCGTCCAAATGTTTAAAGTATTCTTCTGGAGGAACATCTGCATGAGGGACAGCCACTAGTCCATTACTCATTGAACTTGCTCTTTTACCTCTCATTCCCAAACTGCTTCTTCTACTACCTTGAGCTTGTCTCATTTGTTGATTTCGCCGTATAATTGGTGTATCTGATAATGGTAATGATACAATTGTAGTATGTGAATCTTCTGTCGGTATTGATACAGTTGATGTATTTTGTATAGTTTGAGATTGAGGCACGCGACTTCGCGCAGGAGTGTCATCGAAATTACTAATTACTCGTGACGAAGTTGTCGCATTAGTCGCTTTAACATCATTTGTTCCTTTTGATATTGGTACCGTAGTTGTTGTAGATTTACTTGCTGCTTTCCGTTCTAATGGCGATTCCGCAATTGGTGAAGGAGGTTTCGGCGGCGGAGCATTCCTAACTCTCATAAACACAAATCCATCATCTTCTTCCATTGACGTAGATTTCCTACTATTTCTTAATTTTCTTGTACTTTCCAATATTTTGGAATCTGCAGCCACAGCAGCAGCTCTTCTAGATCTTCCACCAGTTAATGCAGCATTTTCTTTTTCTCTAATTAAATCTCCTGATCCACCACCACCAATTAATTCTCTTGCTTTTCTTTTCGGTGGCATTTTGATACTATTATTTTTTAATTCTAGTAAATTCGGATTATAGCTCTCACTACCGTATTTTATCTCATTTGATAATTTCGAAATTATCCTTGCGCTGCTATTACTTGAAATTGAATTACTACCGATATTACTATCTATTTGATTACCAATGATACTTGTAGGAATTGTTGAGATCACTGAAATAGAAGATTGCCTTGATGGCATATTTTTCCTTCAATTTATCCAATATATAGGATTAAATCGACGCGTCGTGAATTTCCAACTCTGTTGTTATTAATCACAATTATACCACAATACGCGCAACTTGAAATCACAATTACAAATTTCTTAATTTCAAAGGACTCAATAACCTAATTAACAGTAATAAATACTATTCACCAGTTATATGTCGTGTTTGATTATTTAAATCCACAAGAGTGGATTCTTGTTTGTATAAAGTTGTAATGCAGTTGGCAGTACCGTGCCTGTGAACGAATAGCCAACAAGGGTTGTTTGGTTACCCGGATTAGAGGTGAAGTGCTTACTGTTTTATGAGGCGCTTGTGTGTCGCACGAGGATAGGGTAAACAAAGATTAGGCTGTGGTTGTCGTGGCAACCGAGCTTAAACGCCGCTCGTTCAGGCAACTCCTCCTCTCAATCGACGCGATCCTCTCTTAATATTTATTCGCCTCAACGGTACGTAGTGAATTCACGTCTCTCACTTACGATTTACAGTATCCACAACAATTAATTCGATATACGTAACTTGTTTCTCTTTATTTATCACTCAAATCCAATCCAATCAAATATTCAATATATCAAACTTTAACATCAACATCAGCAGTACTTCCTTCAATTCGTCTAGCAGCTTCAGCTAGATCGTTAGAAGTAATTCCAGAATCTTTAGGAATAATAAATTTATCATCATTCTCCGGAATTCCTTGAACATGTCCAACTGACATTCCAACTTGAATCTATATATCAACAATGTTAACATTCACTCTCATTCAACAGTTTCAAATCAAATCATCCACTAAATGGGAGAAAACGTACCAAAGTCTCGAGAGATTCCTTTGAGTTTTTCAATAAATCTGAATCCCAAGTTAATTTCCCAGGTTGAAATAATAATAGTAAAGTACTTCCACCGAATTGGAAATAACCAAGTTCATCAGTTCTACTGACTCTCTGTCCAGTTTTTGTTGTAATTACTGTACTTCCAACCATCATTGCTCCAACGCACACTATCATTATTCTACCGAATTCATCGGAATCAAGTGGGACTAGAACACGGATGTTTTCTCCATATACATCAAGTCTAATTATTAATTAGTTAGATCAAATCAAAGACATAAATTAATGCTAACATACGCAGATCGAATCGCCATTGGATTAACTGTATAATAAGCACCATCAATTAATTTCGGTTCACCAATAATTCCATCTGCAGGAATATGAAATCTATGATAATCTTGAGGAGCAAGTCTAAAAATTCCCATTGAACCGCCAATAAAAGAAGAAACTTCAAAAGCATATTCTTTACCAAACAATCGCTCTAATGAGAATTCTCGACTTTTAATCCATATTTTAGTCGCTGAATCAATTGTATCAAATACAACTGTTCGACAATCTGCTGGTGAGGTTAAAATTTTTTTATTATTTGGTGCAACACATGGTCTTGAACCTGGTTTAAGCTCTCGATAAAAAAACTCATTAAATGTTTTAAACTCTGACAATGGTTTTCGAACTTGACTTAAATCTAACTTGTGAAATTCAATAAATGGCGAAATTGCTTTTACTGATCTTGGATCATCATATTTTTTACCTTGTTTGACACTCAGATTAGCTAATACTTTTCTAATATTTTTACGTTCCATCTCACGACTTTTCAATCCTTGATATAATAATCTAATACCCAGTCTAACATAAGCACTCATTCTTTCTTCAGAAATATAACCAGTAATTCTATCTTGAACCAAAATATTGGCTGAATTTGCACCAAGTTTATATGAACCTTTTGAAATTTTTGAAACTATTTTTCCAACCCATTTTCGTTTCGCTTGATCGGTTGTAACATATGATCCTAATTTTGCAAAATCAACTCGTCTCCAGTCATCACTGGCGCATAATGCAATATGTGTTACAATATCAATATCAGATCGTTTGTCAAGTCGTGGTAAATGACATACAGGACATTCATGAATTGTTAGCAGACGTTCTGGTTTTGCACTTGCAACAGATATTTCTTCTGCATCAGTAGTGAAACTAAGTACAGAATCATTATCTGGCACACTTTTGTTCACGAATCCATCAGTTGTTCCATCCATATCTGACATGTCATCATCATCTTCTTCTTCATTTTCTTCATCATAAGACATTTCGGATTCACTTGCACTTTCATCATTTTCAGAATTCTCAAATCCATCATGGTCATCACCAAGACTAATTGGTTTTTGTACAAAATGTGTTTTTTGTGCAATAAGAGTTTTCCTTGATGTAATTGTACCAGATAGTTTTATAGTTCTTGAAGAAGGTAATTCTCTATCAAATGTTTCCTCAATTTCAGAATCACTTTCTTGATTAGTGTTTAAAGAAGTTGAAGAAGCAGAAGCAGAATTTGAAATTGAAAATGTTGATATATTTTCAGCTGCTGCTTCAATTCTAAGTTGGTTTTCTAAACATAAAACTAATTCTTTAAAAGTTAAATCATCTTCTAAAGACTTTCCAAATTTATAAAAAAATCCATCAACTGTTGTCGTATGTAATGTTGATCCAATATATTCTAACATTTCAGATAATTCTGTTCTTGAAATTAATCCACTTTCATCTAAATCATATTGATGTAACAAGTATCTCCAAAATTGTTGACGAAGTGACGCATACGGTGTATATCTTGCACGAATATGAATTACTGGATGATATGAATGTTCCCATTTCGCCTGATGTTTCATTCTTAATGGTATTTCATATGTCATAAATTGAGTTGAATTTGATTCATTTTCTGGAACTGACATACCTGGTTTTAGAGCAGTTGCATTTACAGACAAAAATGCTTTTGAAACTGATGAATTGCGCTGTGATATTGATTCAGAACGTGAACTACTTGATCTTTGATTTAAATTTGAATTTGAATTTGAATCTGCAAATGTATAAAGAGGTTCTTCAACAGGAGTACCAGATCTTGATCTTGATCTACTGTGTGCACGTTTCGTTGCATTTGGATTCAAAAGTCCGCCGTAAAGACCAGTAATTGGATCAGGTTGGTCAGCATTTTTCAATAACTCATTAACAGGAAAATTTGCTTCTGCAACGAAATCATTATTTGTAAATGAATCTCTATCAATAACTGTTATGTTAAAAGTAAATGATTGTTCATGTCTCATTACTGGAAATACAAATCTTTCATTGTATACTGGATTTAAGTTATGTTTCTGAACACCCGTTCGTACAACGCTTTTACCAAATGAAACAATAACGAATGGATCCATATCAAAACCAGTACGAGTTAAATTTGCTTCAGGTGGTAAATCCGTAACTTTAACAATTTCAAAAAATACGAGTCCAGAAACATCTTCATCTTTAGAAAGCATATAAGGTTCAAGTGATCTTCTATGTAATAATTTATTTAATCGTCGTTTTCGATATGGTAAAGATTTCAATGTAGTTGTCGTAGTTGATGAATTATTTTCAAAACTTGATTGAGAAATATCATTAAGTGCAATTGAAGACAAACTTTTAGTTGGAGATGACTCAGCTGAAAGATAAGATACCCATTGGTTACTTAATGTTTCATTTGTAGCCTCAGGATCCGCTGAATCAACTAATGAAACTCCAATTAAAATTGATCCTGTTACATAATTCTTTCGTTTTTGTCGTGACGAATATAATGTATACCATTTTGGAGGATTTTCAGGGATGTCAGCAACAATGATTTCACCATTCTCGCTCTTTGGAAAGTGATCTGCAAGTACAACATCAAAGCTACCAAGATAATCCTGTATGAGATCATATTAATATCAACACCGTCAATTAAACAATGACAATAACTTCATTTTATAACTATCTGTGAACATACTTTTGAAAATCGATCTTTATCCCAAATCGTCCCTTCAATCACGCTCTCTGATCCATTCTGAGGCAATAAAGCAGTATAAAACTGAGCATTCCATTCAGGATTTAAACTTTTATTAATGGCTTGAGTTGTTGCTTTGAATTCATCGAATGAGAAATTAACAAACTAACAAGTTATCACATGTTAGCTATATCGTACATAATTGTACTGCATACTGGATCGAGGCAAATCGAAACGTGGAATTTGGAAAGGATACGTACCGGATCGCTGGATCCATTCCGATCAAGAGCAGCTAGATCTTTAGCCTATTTATAACAAACGTAATTTAATATTCGAACTCAGTATAGTTTCAATTATAAATTCAACATACCTTAATTATAGAAATCTTAAGTGCTAAACTTGAAGACTGATTCGTAGATCGGTGCGGGGATGGTGATGCATTACGAGAGGAACTTGAGCCTCTCGATCCGTTTGACAATCTACTACTTGATTTACCTCTTAAAATACTTGGAAGTACCATCTTTTTAGATGAGAGAGCAAATAAAAGTAAGAAAATGATACCCTTTTGTCTATTGAAGCTGTATATAAAAGAAGCGAAGAAGATGAAAAGAAGTAGGAAAGCACATACGCTCAACGTACGTGTACTCGATCGTGAAGAGCTGAGAGTGACTACGAGTACGTTCACAAGCACGCACTGCTTGGAATGCCGCACTTGTAGCGGCTCCAGTTTTATCGTCTTGTAAAATCATCGCCGAGCGTCTCCTTATTAGCTTAGCGCTCGCTGGGCACTTTTCGCCTTTTCGGATGTGCTCGCGATGCAATTCGCGAAGCAGTTCAATCGAGAAATGGTTGACAGGAAATTAATCACTTGTGATGTCTGCATTGTGTAAAAAGAGAGCATGCCAATTAACAAGCAAAGGGCAAATAAAACTAAAGAGCTTGAAGGTTGATTGAACGAGCATGAACTTAAAGAATACAGCACGACTTCCACGTGTGATTGCCGAGGAAACAAAGAGACATTTTCGGCGAAGTGACGGGCCGAGAATTAATGGAACGAAACACTGTGATGGAATAATGTCGGCGTGGCGTTTACACTGTGCCCGTTCAGGCTTACTAGCGATTTCATTACAGACTTTACCTTATGCTGCAGGGACTAAAAAGATTTTCTTCATCGCTGGATTGAAAACTTTTTACATGCAGCAAGCCTAAAAGTAAATTAAAAGGCTGCAGCCTGCAGGTCTCGGTAACCAGCCGAATATAGAAATCCTCGCTTATATTACGTACGTAGTGTGGAGAAATTTTTGCTGTCACCTTGCGCCTGCAGTGAGGTGCGGAGTGGGAGAAGAAGAATTTTGCCTGGGGCAGGCCAGCGCTGACTTACAGCTTGAACGGCCTTGGATCGCGATCATCTAAAGCCGTATCAGTTATCGAAGAAGTGTAAAGTTGAGATTTATTTAAGATAAGTAGAGATTTGTAAGGAATAATCGAATCACAAGTTTAAAACTAATAATGATTGATAACTGATGATCGCCAAAGGTAAGATGATTATGGGCTAATAATCGTTGTGCGGTTGCGCCTGGAAATTGACGCGTCGTTGAAGATTAACAGTTAAACTGATCAGGTTCCAACGTGCACCAGATCAATAGATGAAGAACTGTTATTTGTTAATTGTTATTTACAGAGAATTAAATTTGGTTAGCGAATAGTTTTAATACTTAAAATCAGTCATTATTGAATGAATTGACTACATGATTGATTGAATGAATGATTAAATGTAAATAGTTGACGGAGCCAATTAGGATAACATGACATGTGACGAAGTACATGCTGAAGTGTTAAGAATCGGAGGTTATACTATCTGGGGTACGGACCAGTAGGTAAAAGAATTTAATTCTGAGACCCGTTAGTTGCGTCGACGGTCGATTGACCGTTAACTGCGAGGGCCGTGGCGTCTGTGCAGTCCGGCACAAATATACATTCATCTAAAGGGGAACTAACTGTCTTACTGCGTTGTAGAGTCAACAGTTAAAGCAACTGTATTTCTACTTCTAGTTGTATCATATTTTATCTCATCGGTGCTTAATTCCTTATACAGATTACGAGAACTGGTATTGTCCTATGCTCAATTGCCATTTCAATTGCTTGATCTATCTAAAATTTTGAAGCAATTGCTCGACAGTCGTGAAGTATATTGCCAGAAGCAAAACTCCGCACAGTACGTAGACAGCTGTGAGTTAAGGCGCATAAGATACACCTGTACCGAATATCAATTACTGCATGCAGATGAAATCGTCAAAGAGCCTGGAGTGCGCTCTGCCAATTTAAGATGCAGACGCGACATAAATTACAGTATATTTAATTGTGACATGGTGTCATTTACCATTTCATGCGGAGTCAAAGAAAGACACGCGCGATGAAATGGGTTCGTGCGACGCTATAGTCGATCCAAGCAAATTTTTCTCTGAGAAGAAAAACCTTTTACGGGCCTTTACAAAGTGACTTGAAAACCTTTTCAAGTGTACAGTTACGGACGTACAGTGAGTTGCAGCAGTGTGCCGAATTAGTCGACCATTGCCGCGCGCTAATTTAAGTCAACCGCAGACTTAGGCGACACTTTAATATTTAGCGACAACTCGACAATTATAAGCAAAACTTTTTCATGTGTGTCGCAGTCGCTTGTTAACTGTAATCGCGTGAATCGTCGAGCCCGACGAGCCGTAATGGCGGGCTGTCGCCTGTCGGTGCCGGCGATACAACTCGATGAGCCGTGAAGTTTTTTTTACAGCCATGTCGACGCTGTGAGATGTATGAACCAAGGAATGGTAATGATCAATGATTAACTGATTGTCAATAAGATTCTGCTTGGCGTACAGTACTCGGTACCTGAAAGTCTCTTGCACTGTGTGTGAGAGCATCTAACCCTCTATGACCTTAGCACTCGTCAGACTGCATACGGTCCATTGACTCGATCTACCCGTCGCTAATCATTTGATCAACGATCAAGTTGTTCATTTTACTGTAAGCTACTTTTTGTCTTTGTTTGGAGATCGGTTTAGTTGCATGCACGGGGAGACTGAGCGTTTACAATTTAAAACAAAAAATCGAAGCATTGAGCATTGGAATACTGTACTGTAGTACTGTAGAACATGCTGATATGATCGCGATCGATATAACGGTCGTTAGTAGTCGCTGGTAGTCGCTGATCGTTTTATCGTTGAAATTTGAAATGAGCTTCTGGATGAAGAATCATGAATTGATGTCGCACTCTGAATCAATTGCTCTTCAGAGTATATATATGTGCCGTTCAATTGATTCAGAACAATTATTCAAACCGAATGATTGCTTTTCCACACAACATTACCACAGTTGGAAGACATGCGAATGTCGATAGTCGGCCCCGTCAAATTGGACGTGGTATGTGACGTCGGCGGGGGATAAGCCTGGTAGAGACAGTAGTATAATTTTTCTTCGCGAGCGCACAGAGCACTCCTGACTCGCTTAGCGCAAGGATAAACCCTCATTCGCGGCGCGGGCCCTGAGTGAAGTTTTTTTTCCTTGACTTCAGCCAGCAGTCCGGCAGTTATAGTCACTTGCAGCACAAGTATAGTTTTGTGGCAGACGACACTGCGACTGTACGTGCAAATCCTCGACTAGCGCCGCAGATGCAAAAATTTCCACTCTCGAGCGATGAAGCGAAAACTCAGTCAATGCGCAAGGTCCCTGAATTAGACCCTCATCGGGCAATATCGCGTATTTTAGCGTGCTAAATTAATGCATGAAAAAACTTTTCACGTTGGGAGGTTTGCTTTTTTGGCTGTTGCTGTCTGCGCGCTGCTCATCAGGTGAAAACGTCACATAAAAAATTAAAAATCAAGTTGTACGGTCCTTTGTATTTTTCTTCGGCAGTTGCCGTGTTCATTTCAACTTCGTGTCATGATACTGCATCACGGCTGTACATTTGCAAATTTGGCCCGCGCCAATGCAATATCATGTACATCACAATTCACAATTTCAAAAGCAATGCAATTGATTATTTCTCATACTTGAACACGCACGAGTGCCATCACTGCATTGCGATTGATAAATCAGTTGATTGACTTACGCGAATTCCAATAGATCAACGAGTTCACGATAATTAGACTAGCTGCATCCATGCACACGGCTAACCAATCTCATGCACTTTGATACTATCTCATGTGCTCAATCTTAGTTGGTACCATGGTACTTTGTTGCATTGATTTCAATTGATCTGATTCAACATGGCCTCGAGCGTGATCCGCACTACGCATCTAGTTTCCTCGCATGCATAATTGATCCTCTACCAATCTTGGATTTATACACTCTAGCAACTTGGCATGATTGAAGCCTCGCGTTCATTACATTTTGGATTTATTCCATTGAGCCCTGCGTGGAATACTCATGGATCATCTTCGTAGTGAAAGCTTCAGAAAGCACATCTCGGTGTACCTGACGATGTAAATCGATGTAGATAGTTTATACCGTTTGCCCCGATACTTAAATATACGCAATTGGTATTTCAATACATAGAGTACAAACTACAATGGCTGCATAGTACGATGGGCTTTGTGTGTGACGTAGAGAATGACGTGCGCTGATCCGGGGAAATACGAGTGCGGGCGATATCGGCCGACGAAAGATCGAAAGCGACATCGGCGAGTTCAGAATCCCCATGAGCGAATGATATTCAAGAAAATCGAGCTTACGAGATATGACAGAATGAATGGAGTATCTCGCACGGCATCAAGTCTGGGGAAGTGGACTGGAGCTGTGAAGTAGCGCGATGGACGCGACAGCTGATGTCGACTTGTATAAGCGAAAGTCGCAACGATGCATGCGCGTACCTGGCTGGCATGATTGATTCGGCGAACGAACCGAGCAAATGGCTGCAGTGGCTTGCGGTCCGGACTGTCGGATGTTTCGCAGCAGCAGACAGAAAACGCGTCGGAAGTGCAGCGCGCAGCACGCGTGCAAAGGTTTTTCATGTTTTGAGGCTTCCCGAAGGGAGGGAGGTGGTTGAGCTGGAGTGCCGCACGTACGGCGCCGGAGTTCGGTTTGGCCCAAGCGCCCAGCAGGCCGATCGCCCAGAAATCCAGAAGGCCAGAAGCCCAGAACTCCCAGCGCCAAACTCCCAATGCAAAATTTTCGCGGTGCAGACGGAGCTAAAAACTGCTCAGGAGCTGATGCAAACTCAATTCGCGGCGCGCTGCTCCGTGCGCCATGCCGTCATCGGCCAATGCTCCGCCAAATGCGCTCCTGCGTTCACCGTGTCTGAGAAAAAATCTTCCGGTGCGCAGCGTATCTGAGCTGCATTCATGGCGCTTTAGAACCCAATTGCTTTTGCGAGTGGTTTGGTTGGGGTCGAGGACGAGGACGAGGACCAGTGCCAGACACGTCTGAGACTTCATGTTGAGAAATCAGAACATCGCGTGGACGTTCAGTTAGTTTGCTCCACACGCGTAGACGGCGCGCCCAGTCGCGCTCAAGCTGCAACACGGTCTGAGATTAACTCATCAACAGCTCATCTCGTCTGAACCTTGAATTACTTTACATCTGTACCGTACGTCCATACGTCCGTAAATGTAAGAGCGTGGTGCCGCTTTTGGATATTGGTGCCGATGTCGATGCCGATGTCGTTGGCGTACTGTGTTGGTACGGCATTAGTTATGTGGGATCAGATCAGAGTTGCATCTACGCGAATCATTACGCATCGGGTGCGTTTACTGGTGTACTGACGAGAAGTTAATTCTGGCTGCTGTATACACAACGGTAAGTAAACAGCACGACTATACGGTAGACGCTCGCGCAGGGTTCTGTATCGTAGAATCGGAATATTCGAGACAATCAATCTGTTCAGGCTTGGCCGCACCATCACGATCCAAATCGTTGAATCTTCTGTAGATTTCTAATAGATCAAGCACGCTGAGTGCATCTAGAAGACTACAATGCGCTGCACGTGACTGTGCGATGGTGTAGCAGATCTGCGTCACAAAGCCGTTGGAAGAGGAATGGAAGCGTGCAGCCAGATGCTGGGAGAGAAAAGATCAAGAGAACATCTGCGTATGAGATGTTTGATCTGGTGTACGACGTGTATGCCGATACTGCACGCGGTTTAGTCAATTGACGCAGGGTGCATCACTGAAATGCGACTATAATATCGCGTGAAGAGCAGTAGAAGTGTATGAACAGGCGAACCGTAGAAGCAGCCAGGATCTGGAAGCCTCGGCGATGCGAGCGTTGCGCGTAGCCAATCTTGGAACGGCGCTCTGGAACGAGTGAACGTCAAGGAGAGACAAGAAGTACATCTCGGTAAAAAATCGCACTGAATGGTTGTAGAATGGAGTTGTGCTGCTGTTGCATTAGATGTGGACGCCGACGCGTGTTTAGGAGTTGGGCGCAGGACGCGATTCAGGGCTGCAGGAAAAAAGCAAACACCGCGCCGCGACGCGTTCTCGCGATGGCTCTTTGGATCTTTGCAGCTTTGCAGTGCTGTACTTGCGTCTTGCAGTATAAGCAATTGCCCCTTTGCGATGCCTCCAGCTCTGGACGGTGGTAGGTACAGGCAATAGGCTGTGGTGCGTGCGAACTGCGAAGCCCGGACAGACTGCAAAGTTCAGTTAAGCCGTCACTGGTGCTGCTGCGTTGCTTTTCCAGGTCGGCGTGCGGCGCGCGAAATGAAATTTTGCCGATAATTGCTTTTTGTGCGCCGTGTCGAGGCGACTTTTGGGGAGAGTCGAGCACTGCGACTGCTCGATGGCTGTTCAGACTGTTCACGGACACGGTTCACGGCCGCTCACAACTTGGTATTAGCAGGCTAGCAGTGCTGTGCCTGGCGCTGGCGTTTGTCGCGTCTAGTCCAAGTCCCAGTCCACCGCGTCGTCCTCTGCTGCTCCGCTGCTCCGCTGTGCTCTCTGCTCACCCCGCCGTGTATATATCTGGTCCCCTCCCCGCGTTGGTCCCCCCCGACCCCTGTTCGTCCACTGCCACCTCCCACCGGCTCCTCTACCTCTGTCTCCCCCTTTCGTCGCCCCAGCGCCCGCCAACTGCCAACCGCCGCCAACCGCCGCCAACCGATCGCTCCTCGGCTGCGCCCCAACGTCCTAGCGCCGCACGTCGCTGTTCTTATCACCCCGCCCTCGCCAACCTAATCTTTTCTTCTCGCTTGGTAAGTGTCCTCCGTCCCGCACCCGCACTGCTCCGCGCACTCAATTGCACCTGCCTGGCCATCGGTTCCTCTTGCAGGACCCGGTCCGCAGCTTCTGCCTCTGCTTCTACTTCTGCTTCTACTATTGCCGTTGCTGTTGCTATCCTCGCTGCTGCTACTGCGCCGCCGGTTGCTGTTCATGCAGTGTTCTTCCGTTCTCCCAATTCATGCAGCCAAATGCTGACTACTCTCTTCTTCCTCTTCAGTGCTTCACCACCACTCCCATCATATATTCCATCTCAGTCGCATATTTAGCGACCAGGAATGCCTATTTGTTGGTTTATAATCGCATTGGAGTCATCGCCGCAACAAAGGTGACGAAAGATTATGGATCGGTCGCCTACTCCAAGAGCTTCTGATCCAACTTCTCACTCTCCACCTACTTCAACTCAGCAGCAACAGCCACCACCACTTCTCAGTACTTCAACTCCTTCATTTTTCAATTCCTCTGATTCATTTTTCAATTCTCATCAACTACAACCAAAGACTTCATCACTTTCAAAGTCAGCTTCATTATCCGAAGCCTCAACACATTCACAAACTCAAGATTCACATCAAGAAGTTCGACGAGCAACTTTGCCTTCATTTGACAAAATGTCACTCTTAGCAATTCCACCACCAGTCCCCGTTCATCCTGCTCATTCGTCATACTTTGATCGTTCATCAACTTTTCATTCCTCTTCTTCTTCTGCACCAAATAATGGGCCAACTTCTTCTTTTAATCCTTTGACTCGTTATCAAAATTCAATTCCAGTAACTCCTGCTGATTCTGTATTACCTCCTCTTCAAATGTCAAGTCTAATGTCATCTGATTCTACAAATAATACTGCATCTTCTTCAAGACTTCCATCTTTCTTACTTCCATCTTCAACATCTTTCTCAACGTCTCAACCAACTGTATCTCCCACTACATCTCAATTAATTTCCAAGCAGGAATCATCTCCATTACTCAAGACTCCACTTCATACTGGCGAACAACTTGCCCCATTGTTAGAACAATCATTACCACAGTCACAAGATCAACAACAACAATCAATTATATCTGATCAAGTTCGAGGAAATACGATTACTTCAATAGTTAATGAACCAGTTAGTGCATTTGATTCAACAACTGTATCATCACGTCGATCATCTCCATCTTTATCTGGAAGTCCTCAGCATTCTTCAATTACTCAATCTCATGCACAAGCAGTTGATCGTGCTCTTGCAATTACTGAATATCATGGAAGTCTCAGACGAATGCAAGAAAATGCATCTCATATTTATCATTTTATTTCGCAAAATCCACCACCACCTCAATTGGTATCTTCTCCAATTTTGAATTCTACTTCTTCTCGACAATCTCAACCAACAATTACAATGGTTCAAGATGTGTTACAGCGTGCGAGAGAAAATGTATCATTTCTTGAATCTTGGTTAGATTATTCAATTGAATCAACTTCAACTCCATCAATTTCAAATGGAAATACAAATGATAGACACAGTTCAACAAATTATACTACAACTACAACTACAACTACATCAACAGCTCATGATATAAATAATCAATCTTCACCTCGTCAATCTCTTTCAACAACGCCATTATCTGAACAAGTTCAGAATTCTAGATTAACTCATCAACAATCAACTTCATTATTTCCTTCTTCAGGTGATGTATTATCTGCATATGCATCAGCAAGTGCACCAACATCTTCAACGACAACAACAACAACAACCAATTCTGATTTAAGTCCATCAAAATTAACTACGTCTTCTACTGTATCAAATTTATTGGCAGCTGGAGGAAGTACAAGCTCAAAGAAGAGAGCACGAAATTCAAGACCAAATAGATGTCATCAATGTGGTATTTCGCAAACTCCTGAATGGAGACGTGGACCTGATGGTGCTAGAACTCTTTGTAATGCATGTGGCTTACGTACGTACTATTTCTTAACAATTTAATGTTTCCAACATTTGCTAATATTTATTATAGATCATGCTAAACTTATTAAGAGAAAGCATAGTCTGGCGAATGGTTCAACATCGTCATCCACATCTCAACTTACAGTCCCCTTAATAACCCCACCGCCGCCACCCCAAGGAATGATATTACAACCACATGTTCGAGCACCAGGACCATTAATGATGCATGTACCAATTCCACTTGGACAACAATCACAATCAACACAACAGTTATCAAATTTATATGTTAATAATCAAGAAATGATTCCTCGTCCGTATGCTTATGATGAATCAACTGGTTCTTATATTTATGCTACTCCTGGTCAATATTATTTTCCTGACGAATATATGCAACAACAACAACAGCAACAACAACAGCAACAATCTCAAGTTCAACAACAACCTCAATCTCAACCTCCACAGCATTCTCAAAATTCAATGAGATATTTGGGATCTGGTCCTCAATCACGTTGAATAATTTACAATACAACACAGTACTTGTAATCTCAGTTTCAATTTCAATTCTACATTTTTACTTATATATCTCATTTATCTAATATTTACATTTACATTTTCCTTTGCGCTTGCGATTCGCTGCAACTTGCGATTTTAATTTGGCATTTTCTCTTAAGAGTGACTCTATTTTCTTGAATCGATGTTGAAGATGGAGCTCAACATTCACATTTTCAATTTTCTTTACTTTATATTAATTTTATTAACTAATTTATTTATTTTCCTTTGTAGCTTGCGAACTTTACTTTCAGTGATATTTAATTGTGATCTCTACTTCTCTTTATCTTATATTAATTCAAGTGTCTATAATACTTTCTGTTTATTTATTTCTCTTTTAATTTTATTCATTTTGTCAATCAATGATATATAATATATAATTTTATCTAATTTGATTTAATTTTGCTGGATTTGCATTTCCGTGTGTTGTCTGTGTTGCGTTGTTTGCTATATACTGTATTGTTTATTGCTATTTATTGTTTATGGGGATTTCATTTCATTTGTTATATAATATATATTGTACAATTTTAGTGACTATAATACTACTACAACTAACCAATTACATTTCCCAATCACAGTACTCCATAATCAAATCCCCCAGTTTTTTCAAAAACGATACATCAATTTCATCAAATCCATTTAATTTCAAACAATCAACATCTAAAACTCCTTTAACAACTCCAATTTTATTAATTAATGGTATAACTATTTCACTATTTGTATCTCCATCACATGCAATATGTCCTGGAAATTCATTAACATTATTAATTACTTGTATTGTTTTTGTTAATGCTGATGTTCCACAAACTCCTTTTCCGTATTTAATACTTTGACATGCTACTTTCCCCATAAATGGACCCAGCAATAACTCTTCTTCAATATCACTATCATTTCCAATTTTATTTTTAATCGGTCTTGAAACATAAAATCCTGCCCAATTAACATTCATATCAAGTGCTTCAAAAGCAAACCACATTAAAGATGCAGCATTAGCTAAATTCGTTGGCCAAAATGTTTGACTTTTAAATAATTCTTTAGATGATTCAAGTACTGATGAATATATTTCATTTTTATCTACTGTGTTATTTGTTGTTAATGGCGTTGTGAATGAAACTGCATCTGCGTGATGTGTAAAGGATGAATGGCTATCGCCCTTTGAAGTTGACATTACTATACTGTATAACTTGCGAGTTGTGATTTTGAATTGTGGTATTAATTAATTGATACAAATTTAAAGTGTGATTATATCGTATCGTGTTGATTGCTTGAATGAATATTGCATGCAGATAAGAATGGAATCAATGAATGAATGTATATCCAGAGCAGCGATGCAGAGATACAGCGTACATGAGGTAAATTTTCAGTTGGGTAAAATCTGAAAAAGAGATTTTCCAAGATGTACGTGCAGTGTCGGTTTTCGGAGAAGGCCAGTGTTGCCGCGCGCCAGTGAAAATTGACGTGAACTCAGTTAGCTGTCAAAACCTCCGCGACTTCATCGAAGACATCGTTTTATTGTCGAAGCGAACAGCGCCGTGGCTCCGATGATTTGAAGTAATTTAGCCGCGTGTATAGTTACTGCAATTGTATAACTTACGGTAGAAAACGGCATTGACAGAGCTTTGATATGGCATTGATGTGTGTGAGATGAGTAGAAACGATGACTTAGTGACCTTTAGAAAGAATGCGAGTGGTTAATGAACGGCATCAGAAGCAGCCAGCCATGAATCGTCAGGTAATGTAATGCGACTTAAGAGTCTCGAAGAGTTACGACTTTATGAATCCGACTTACAGAATTACGTAGTATTGCATAATGATTTATTGAGGCCCGAGAGTTGCATTAGTAGGTATGAATATGTTTGTAGTTAGTGTACTGTATGGCTGATGTGAGCTGAATGTACTGTATATGCAGCTCTCGATGACGCTTTTGGAAGTTATAACCTTCAGGGAATATACTACGCTTGCAAATATATCAACCAAATTTGCAATCTAGGAGTGGGATACTTGAATTAGGACTTTCGGTTAGGTACCATAGGTTGCAGTTTTGGCAGCAGTCTGACAGTGTAGATCAATTGATTGCAGTACCGTAAGATAAATGTTTAAAGAAAAACTCTGCACAGTATTGTATTTCTACTTATATCTGAGATATCCAACCTCCGGCATTCTTATACCGGTCTTCTCTGAATAAATGCAGTATGGCGCTGCATCACTCAATTTATATATGCTGCTGCTGCGACGAGCCAATTCGCGAATCATAGTTCAGCTTCACTGTACGCGCTACCTTCTCGCAATACTGTACATGCCCACTATACTCACACCACCCACGAACACTATATTAGCAATTAAAGATGGATTGCAAGTTGTGGAGGCTGCGTCGCGCGCAGAAGCTGGACGCGTCGCCAGAAAAAGTCATCGCAGAAATGGCGGTTGTGTCATTGTGTTGGGTTAGGTTCTGTGCGATAAATAAAGACCAGACCCAGAAAAATCGCCGCACAAGGCAAAACGTTGCGTGCCTTACACGAGCGGCGCGCCAAACAAAAGCAGGTCTGTACATAGAGCAGGATATATCCCTGAATAAAGCGTTGACGTCCGCCTCTATAGATTATGGTACAGTCAAGTGGAGAAAATATAGCGCGTTGGTATATTCACTTTGATACTTATTGTATATCGTGAAATAATATTATTGATTGGAAAGGTGATTGCAGACGAAGTGGTAAGTTTCATATCTTCGTCTGCGCTGCATTCTCGGCGTTGATTATTCGTACAGACGAATTCAATATCCCTTGAAGGTATTCAATAGTCGCATGAGTTGATAATTTCTACTCGGCACGATAATAACAAACTAAAAATAATATTAAAAAGAAAAATTTCAATTATTTGGTATATAAACCACAGCATAATCAAACAAACAATATCATTTATAGATATATAATGGCGGTTCACAGATCCTTACGCGGCAATAGTCGGCGCTCGCTTTCGATATTTGGAATTGTTGCAGGAGCAATTTTATTAATGATTTATATCTTCAGCTCAAGTGACGGAACAACAAAACCTGCTAAAAGAGCACCTCCAGCTGCTGGAGGTTCAAAATCAATTACAAGATATCAATTAAATTCATTACAAGCTACATGGCGTTCATTTGAAAATCAAGAACGAGTACTTATTTTAACTCCTATTGCAAGATTTTATGATGAATATTGGAAAAACCTAATTAGTTTAAATTATCCACATGAACTTATTGAACTTGGATTTATTTTACCAAGAGGTCGTGAGGCAAATAGTGCACTATTAAGACTTGAAGAGGCGGTCAAAGAATTACAAACTGGACCAAAGAAGAATAGATTTGCTAAAGTTACAATTTTAAGACAAGATTTTGATTCACCATTTTCACAAAGTGAAAAGGATAGACATGCATTAGCAGGTCAAAAAGAAAGAAGAGCTGCAATGGCAAGAGGCCGTAATTCTTTATTCACAACAACTATTAATGCTGGTATTAGTTGGGTACTTTGGCTTGATGCTGATATTGTTGAAACTCCTCCTACTTTGGTTCAAGATTTAGCAGCTCATAATAAACCAATCGTTGTTGCTAATTGTTATCAGCGTTATGTGGATCACGGTGAAAGTAAAATTAGAGCATACGATTTCAATAGTTGGATTGATAGTGATACTGCTAAACAAATGGCGAAAGATATGAGTGATGAAGATATTATTTTTGAAGGTGAGTTCCTCTTCTTAATCTACAAATAAATTAAAATATGATTACTAACTTTCATTTTATTAATAGGATACTCTGAAATGGCAACATACAGAACTTTAATGGCATACATGTATGTCGCAGGAAATGATGTTCATGAAGAAGTTGAATTAGATGGAGTTGGAGCAACTGCATTAATGGTTAAAGCAGACGTTCATAGAGATGGAGCAATGTTCCCACCATTTTCATTCTATCATTTAATCGAATCTGAAGGTTTTGCTAAAATGGCTAATCGATTAGGATATAAATCTTATGGTTTACCTAATTATTTAGTATATCACTATAATGAGTAAGAATAAGTTCACATCTTCAATTTCTCAATTACTTAAGATATAACGGCAAGAAAAATCGGACGAAATATTCAAGAAATACTGTATTTCTATTGAAGTTAAGTAATGACTAACTGAACAAATCAAAGAATATGAGAGTAAATATCGTGAAAGAAGTGTCTATTTTTGGTTTGTGGTCCTTTATTAATTATGTGTTGTGTTGTGCTGTGATGTGATGTGTTGTCGTCGTTTGTTTTTTGCACTTTGGTCTAAGTTAATTTGATACAAGAGAGGAAATGGAATTAAATAAAGAAATAACTATTTTATTATATATATTCTGCAGTGTGATAGATGTACCGTAGATTCAAAAATCAATTAACTTGTATGAAATACTTCACAACAAATTTGACTTCGAAGTCGATTAAATTTCAAAATGAACTCGAGTTTAAATCCGCCTCTAGACACAGCACTAACGTAAATAAATGTTGTAAATAAATATACTAACCAATCCGGCCATGAATGCTGCACGTACAGTACGCCTAATCTCAAAACAGTTTGCCGTGACAGCAAAGACAACAAATAAATAATCCAATAGTTCAACTACTCATCTTTATATAATCTACAGTTTACAATTCAGACTACATGAATTTTTTTCTAGGTTTTAAATAATAATAGTCATTATAGTTAGGTATATATAAATATACTCCTGGCATTCATATCAACAAACCAAGCTTGATACAAACGCAACAACACGACACAATAACGATAGATCACGAATATCGTAGAAATGAAATGGAATGAAATGGAATAGTAAAGCGCTTCTTATTGTCCCGCGGGCTTCGCTTCCAAAGAAATGAAAATTTAAAATCAAATCAAAATGAATATGAATGACAAAGTTAAAATGATGCTTTGAATAAATATATTTTAGTACCAACCCAATGTATTTGTTACGATAAAGATAAGAAGAAAATAGAAATAGAAACAACCACAGAAACAAATATAAAAGTTATCATCAACATCATCATTATAAAATAATAAAAAGTAAAACATATAAATAAAATGAAATTACAAAAAATATAGAAATATGCTCGTAATATTAGCAATAGCGGAATATAGATCATCACATTTACAATGTATATTTTTTAAAAAAAATAAATGCGTATGACTACAGGGAGATTTGATAGACGATAAAATAGATTTTGATAGATGATGCCATTTAATATATGATGCAGTTATGATATAATACAACCAATAAATGAATAAGAATAAATCACGAGACAATGAATGAATGAAATGACCAATTAAGACAGAGTGAGATGTATGATGAACCGGTGAATGGAAATGTGAAAATGAATAAATGCCGAGTTTGTAAATCCCAAAATATATGAATGAACCGTTTACAACCACTCCTTGTAACGGTAAATGAAAAACTTCTTGACAATTTGTGTGGCAAGGAAGTATCCAACAATTGCTGCAATAAGGAATGGATAGAAAATACCAGGAACTGGAAGCATTTGAAGAACATTGGTACCGAGAGGAGTGTATGGAATGATAATACCAACAACAATAACTGCAAGTGTTGCAGTAAGAAGTTGCCATGATGGGCTGCGTTGAATGAATGGAATCTTCTCGGTACGGATCATGTGAACAATGAGAGTCTGAGTGATAAGACCAACGTAGAACCAGCAAGTTTGGAATAACTTGACATCGTCAGTGAACGGCATGCGGTAATCAAAGTAAGTCCAGAGAACAGCAAATGTGTAAACGTCAAAGATTGAAGATAGAGGGCCAAGGTAAATCATAAACTTGAAAATCGAATCTGCAGACCATTGATGTGGGTACTCAAGGAACTCAGGGTCAACGTGATCCCAAGGAATTGCAATTTGTGACAAATCATATAACAAGTTCTGAGTCAAAATTTGGTTACCAGTCATAGGCTGGAATGGAAGCCAAGCAGATGCGATAATGACAGAGAAGACGTTTCCAAAGTTGGATGAAGCAGCCATCTTGATGTACTTGATTGTGTTGGCATGGGTCTTGCGACCACGGATAATAGCGGCAGTAATGACGTGAAGAGACTTCTCAAGAAGAATGAAATCAGCGGCATCCTTGGCAAGAGGAGTAGCAGTGTCAACGGAGATACCACAGTCAGCACCACGGAGAGCAAGAGCATCATTGATACCATCACCTAAGAAACCAACAGTGTGGCCGTTGTCCTTGAGAGCATTGACAATGTTGAACTTCTGGAAAGGAGTAAGCTTAGCAAAGACGGAGCAACGCTCAACGACCTCAGCAAACTCATCAGGATCCTCAATACGTTCAAGATCAGCACCAGTAATAACATGCTCAACATCAATACCAACATCCTTGCAAATCTTGCATGCAACAGCCAAGTTGTCACCAGTAAGAACCTTGATACCGACGTGGTAACGGCCAAAGTCAGCAATAGCATCAGCACAGTCATCCTTTGGTGGATCAAGGAAAGTAAGGAAACCAATAAATGTCATCTCAGCCTCATCCTTCTCGGAACTGAATTCACGTTCACCAGAAGCAAGCTCAGCCTCAGGAATAACCTTGGTGGTAACGGCAAGAACACGAAGACCTTCACCGTTCATCTCAGCAACTTTCTCAAGAAGACGAGACTTGTAGTCACCAGTCATAATAACATCAGAGCAACCTTCAGCAGTGTATTCACGAACCGATGCACAAATGTCGAGCAACTCCTCAACGGCGCCCTTGCAAATAACCTCAGTCTTGGAAGCACCAGTCTTGAGGACAACAGACATACGACGACGAACAAAGTCGAAAGGAATCTCCTCAACAAGTTGAAATAATCCCTTCTCCATTTGTGCGGAAATAGAAGCAGAGTCAAGCTCCTCGCATTCCTCAGCAGCCTTAAGTACTGCCTCATCAAGAACATTCTTAAGACCAGTTGAGAAGTGTGAGTTGTAGAAAGCGTAACGAAGAACATCGACATTGTCAACGTAAGTAGCATCACAGTGGTCAGTGAGAACGACATCATCTTTGGTAAGAGTACCAGTCTTGTCAGAGCAAATAACATCAACAACACCAATAGTCTGAATAGCATCAAGTTTGCGAACAATAGTCTTGTGCTTAGCCATCTCGGCGGCACCGTATGCAAGATTGGCGTTAAGAATCATAGGCAACATCTCAGGAGTAAGACCAATGAGAACTGACATTCCAAAGAGAACAGCTTCATACCAGTCATGTGTAGTAAGACCGTTAATGACGATAACAATAGGAACCATGACGGCACCAAATCCAAGAAGAAGGTAAGCGACCTTGCGGACACCAACATCGAAGGAGTTGCGAGTCTCCATGGCCTCAGAGTTGAGAGTCGAGTTAATGGTTGAAATGTAAGTGCCCTTGGCAGTCGAGATGACGACAGCGCGACCACGGCCAGAAACAACGGAGGTAGACATGTAGCAAATGTTGGCCAAGTCGAAAACTGATTCAGGATCGTTGACATTGGCAGATTTCTCGACTGGCAAGAACTCACCGGTGAGAGATGATTGAGAAATGTAAAGATCCTTGGCTTCAACTAGGACACAGTCACCAGGAAAGATATCACCAGGGCGCAGAGTGAGAACATCACCCGGAACAACGTCGGCAAGAGGAATCTCGGATTCGATGAATGAACCGTTTGCATCAGGACGGAGAACCTTGGTGGTGGGCTTGACAAGCTCACGCATGTTTTGGAATGACTTCTGGGACTTCATTTCTTCGTAGCCACGGAGACCAACGGAGACGACGACCATAACAAGAACGAAATAGAATGTAGTAGGGTCCTCAGCAACTGCAATGGCGAGGATACCAAGAATCATAAGAAGGACGTTGAAAGGGTGGATGAGACCTTCGAACAGAATCTTGTACCATGGCTTGAGTGCATGAGATTCGAGCTCGTTAGGACCAACTTTAGCGAGTGACTTAGCGGCCTCAGAAGCAGTGAGACCATTGTAGCCAGTTTCGAAACGCTTGTAAATCTCGCTGACGTCGAGAGCAGCGACGTCGCGGAGAGTCTGAGCAATCTTGTGCTCTTCAGCAGAGGTCTTGGCCAGATTGGCAGACTTGCCAAAGAGGATTGTGTAAGCCCATTGCTTGAACTCGCCCCATTGTCCGTGAGGAGCGTTGTGGTGGCGAACAGAGACTGCGGATCTGATGGAAGCAGTCTCGTGGTAATGTGGAGTGCCAATGTCGACGGAAACCTCATCAGCTGTGTAAGAAAGAAAAATATGAGTTAGTTTTGCGAGTAAGGATTATGCGACGATCAGACAGAAGTGTACACACCAGAGCCGTATGAGGAGCCAACAGAGGAAGAAGAGTCCGCCAGAGGAGTCTTCTCTGTGACAAGGACACGCTTCTCGTCCTGAGAAAGGCGAACGGAGCGACGAGCGTCGGACATGTTGTGGTGTGTTGTGTAGAGTGTCGCTGCGGTGGATGGCGAATCTAGACGATCGATAGCCCGGCCGGAAGGAGACGACTGCGGACGCTGCGAGGAAGACGGCGAGGAGGGCGCAGACGAAGCTGACGAGCTACGGACGGGCGATGAAGCGCGGTGAAGAGCGCTGGAAGAGGGGGACGCGGTGGTGAGTGGTGAGAATGGCGAGCGAGATGGCCGGGAGGGGAGGCGGAAGGATTAAAAGGATGTTGTGGACGAGCGAGCGCTCAGCCGCTCCGCAGTCGGGACAGCGACAGCTGCGAGACTGGATGGCAGAAGGAGCGGCGCGCCGAATGCGGTTAGCGCTGCTGCGGCGCGATAGGCACCGCCACGCACCGCCACGTGGGTCTAGAGCGGGCCACGGCTGTTACCCATCTGATAATGCGCAGCAGCGCTGGCGGCTCCTGAGGCCCGGCCGAGCGAGCAGCGTGTTCTGTCTGCTCTGTCGAGTGCAGCTTGCTTACTGTTCGCGCGGATGTCTGCACTCAGGCGCTTCGCCAGAGTTGGGGCATCACGACCGCCGGGGGAGGCCCTGGGCTCGCGAGCAGCCTGCGCCATCAAGCAGTGGAGCAGTCGTCCTGCGTGCTGGACGACCGAGCAACAAGCAGACGAGCAGACGCGCAGCGCTGGCACGAAAAATGAGTCGCGCGACTTCGGCGTGGTCCCAGAGCCTCACCGGGCCGGTTATCAGATCAGCCCGCGTCCTCCCCCGGGCTCTACGCAATCCAGCACTCAGCGCGTATCGCAGAGGTGTTCAATACGGTCAAATCTATAGATTGTATTCGATATTTTTTTTGAAATGCAAATTTTTATTATTTTATTCCACTGTAATCTCATCCAAAAGCCCTTTGAAATACCCGTGCTGGGCAAAACCATCCGTCATCGCGCGAGGTCAACAAACATCAAACTTTCCATTCCGCCATTCGATCTGATAAAAAAAAATGCACAGTCCCGCCATCGCCCCAGGCCCCTTGCTCGCGTGCCCCTTCCCCGCGTGGTCACGACTGCTGATTGGCCTGTTGTCTATATATACCCTGTAGGTCTATATTCCCGCGGTGGGACACTTTTGCGCTTTAGATCCGACTTAGGTGTTTTCTGTGCGCTGAATTGTATGCACGATTTTAACGTCGTAGCATTTAAGGTCGTTTTATATTGATCACCGTCTAAAAATCATTGATCTTTAACAAATCGCACATCTACAGCACAAGATATATACAGTTATTTGTTTGTTATCCAACAATGCCTTCTCGCGTCCATCTTACACCAAACGCATGGACCGGACCGTGGCTTTTGACGTGGCGTCCTCGTCAATCAACATCCACGCCCAGCGTCCGGCGGCGCACAATCTTGGCCCACATGCATATTCATTCAGCGACATAAACAAGGGGTTGCCAACCCGCCGCCGCTTCGCCATCGCGCTAGCCGTCGCTACGGCTATCTCATCGCATCATCACATCATCGGTGCCCGTACGCAACCAACTGGGGGTCCCGAGCGGACCACGGTTAACATGAATGCAACGTCAATTGAGTTTGTATAGTACTGCGGCTACATATACGGAGTCCTGACCTGCATCACAAAAATCTACAGTGATGCACCGGCTAACTGTCGATGTAAGACAGAAATATCATGCGTTTGATTGTAAAGTTCGATAATTTTATACGTATTCATCGCGCATTAAAAGTAACCAATTGCGAGCCAACAACGAGCGGGTATCAGATGGTATTCAGTCATATGTGTCTCGCGCTCCCACGTGAATGTGGTTGCAGATCAACCGACAATCAGCCTCCACGAGATGCGATAATCAAATAAAACCCGAAAATGACCACGATGCAATCAAACTTGAACGATCAATTGCCGCAATCAAAAGCCACGTTGACGGATGGATGATAAGACGTGTTTTGTAATTAGATGTATAAACATACAGTATTCTTAAATATCTGTAATCTCAATTGATCGATCAAGCAATCAAACTGCATTCATCTCCTTAACCAATCTCCGACAAGGTGACAACTGACAATTGACGACGAGTTGAAGGCGGTGAGAATGTTCAGTGGCTTTTTGAGTACCTGCTCTTATTGCGAGACCGGCGATGGCGTTTTGTTTGTTGTTGTGTGGCTGCGACTTCGACGAATCGCGTGCGCTGTCAGAGCGGAAGAGGCGTCGTCGGCGTGCGGACTGATCGATCAGATAACTTTGTGCGCACACAACAAAACCCGCACTGTGCCAGGCACCGATATCGCTGCCGAACAGCACCAGCCAACACCAGATCGAATCCACTTCACCTATAAACATCGCACTGAAAATGATACCACAAGTCAGCAGCTCGGTAACAAGCTGAAAATATAGATATCCATAGAAAACAGCTGTAGATTGACGTGATAATTTGCGTGAACATACACTTATCGCGACGACTTGCTATCTCGAGCACAATCAGATGGCGCCACGATCACGCTGCGCCGCACGGCTTGAAAAAGAAAACCAAACCGCCCGTAATAACCGCGGCCACCAAGGTCCCCCTCAACAAAAGCCGCTCGATTTTCTAGCATTCAACGTGGTCTGACCGGATATTACGCGGTCAGCATGCGAACCTTGCTGGCTTTATATCTTGCTCTGCGCCATCGGCTGATCGGATGATGATGTAAATAACTGCGCGAAGCTCATCTATATTGGGCTGATATAGTGTGCGGTTATTTGGTGATTTGCATGATGAGTGGGAACTGAAGAGGTGCAGCGTTTGTGTTTATCGATCGATCGTGCGGGGCAACCTGTATCCCCGCGTCGCGTCCATGTGAAAGTCGAAACGGTCTGCACCGCCTTGTTAATCAAAATAAACAAAAGCACGCGCGTCGCATGCATGTAAACATCGGACAGCGCGTATCCGATAAACCGTATTGATACTGTGCCACTGCGGTGAATTTGCAGCCACGCGGTGGATGGATCGCCAAGCGTTGTAGCGCATCAATCCGAGATTAACCAATGCAATATGCAACAAACCTTCGCCAAGAACAAGATTATAGGACTCGATAAATTGTTGCTTTTATCGTAATCAAATATTTGAAAATAGAAATAACCCGTCAAGAAGTTGAATTCCATTGCCGATTCAAATTGCTGGTCGTGGCTATCGTATGTCTGTTTGTTGTGAAGATCATTAACATCGTTGTTGATTTTCTGTTGTCAGGGTGATTGGTGTCGCGCGCAATGAACTCATGCGGCGACCAATTGCGAGATCCACAAAGCCCATAACGCGGTGCAGATTGTGTGTACGATATTGGTGAATTATTTCGTGACTGTAAAATTTGAGAAGCTGATGATGATTTGTGTTGATAGGCGTATGTGCTGTCGTGAAGCCGAAATATATAGAGTGTGTATTTGACTGCAGAATGCGTGTTGGCGTGGGAGAAGTATGAACGTGTGTATACAATTAATGTTGAATGTTAGCGCGTTTTTGTCGAAAAATAACGCGTAAAGAGAGCTGCAACTGAGTGATGTCAGATATCGTGTAAAGTGCGTGACTGCTACACTTTAGACGCATCGTGCACTGTGCTGCAAGGCGAGACTGTATAGTGGTGCACTTCGAAAGAGGGGAAGTAATGAGATACTAATAAGCAGCATTGAAGCTGGCGGCGCGCAAGGGCGGGACACGTTGAATAATATATGTGAACGCTACACGATGCAGGTTGATGCAGAATGTGGGGTGCTGACGAGCAAAGCGCCAAAACGCGGGGAATGGAACGGGCGGGGCTGGTCTGGGAGAAGCCAGGCCAGGCGATGAGATGGGACGGCGTCAGCAATCCAGTGGCCAGGTGTGTGTTGGCGTTGCACGTGGCGGCAAGACGCTGGGCGGTTTGTTCAATGGATTAAGGATTTATGATCGCTACACTTCCGCAGGGCTACCCTGGTATTTGGAATTCAACTGTCGAGTTCATTGATATAAAAGTAACGGGACTTCTTATGAGATTCGCACACTGGTTGGTGATCTCAAGGAGAGTGTATTTTAGGCTTGAGTGCATTGGCTAAGGATCAAGGTCATCGTGCAGTGAGCAGATCAGACTGTTGTCGAGACGCCCGAAGGGGTAAGCCAGGTCGCGAGAGTGCTTGAACGTGCGGCTCAAGCGTTCTAGACCTGAGGGCTTCAGCTCCCACAGCGGTCTAGAACTATGTTGACACAGTAAAGCAGTTTGTACCATACTTTGTTCGAACTGGGCTTTGTAATTGCCAGCCACCTCTTGATCGAGCACCGAAAAGCCCGCCACTTAAGCCACTGGCCACTCAGATTCCTGCAATCGGAAACCAGCCCATCACGCACAGAGTTGATGATTGTGCAAAATGGCGCATGCGTAGACGTTATTGCTAATCGCGTAAGCTGCATGCATGGTTGAGGCGAGTGCGCGGAGTTGTTGCTGTTACCTTTTATCAGATCTTCAGGCACATTTGATCGTGTCGTGTCGCTATCGATTGCTGTTTATCGGTCTGAGCACAGTTATAAATGCGCACGCGACATGCGTCGACCTGGAGTTCGTTACTCAAATGACGACTTCACTTGTTTGCCAATCATGTTTACTCAAATGACGAGATCATACCATGTCTCGTCGATCTTGCTCTCTTGGCATCAGATCACTCAGCATCGCGACGCGTAGTCGATCGATCGCGTCCGTGTGGCTATGTAGTAGTCATAGTTATTACAGCGTTACTCCATTACCACATCAAAGCAACTCAGGACTCTGAAACTTCAAAGTTCAAGGAGGTATTATCACATGCATGAGCGTGATACAGCGTCATATTGGGGGAAGGCTGAGGCACTCAACAGCACTTGTAAATCGATCCCGTGAAGTGTGCGGCTGAGGCGAAGTTTATTAGCCCTATGACTGATTTCTATCCCCGAGGAGTTAATATCTTATTTGGACTTAATTCCAAGGTCACATGCTTACTTCTCCGAACTGCGCCTCGTCGCCATCTTCGCGCCGTGCTTCTGGACTCAATGGTACGCGTCATTCTCCATTGCCCATTGGCTGTTGTATCAAGTCTACACTTGCACAGTAATCATCATACGGCATTAATTCTTATTTCACTTTGTTTCGTCTTAGCCCCCGGTTTCTTCTCAGCAACACCGCCTCATTCACTATCATTCGCCACAGTATTGGCATTTGCTCTTTCGACTCGTTACCTAGCTTACAAACGCGTTTACGCGTCTATCACGCACCGTTTCAATCTCGTCCAGACGTCCGACGATGCTCTCATTGACTTTCCATATCGGATGTCATATCCACTGTGCCATACTCACCTACTCATGCATCATCTCAGCCACATCAGTAATACATGATCAACTTACCCGCCCCGCCGACAACCGTGTATCCATCAACTCGCTCTTTCACATGCCTCGCTAAGCAACATCTAGAGCCGACTCTGGTAATAAATGGAGGTTAATCGGCAATCTTCAGCTTCTTTATTATACATGTAATGCAGGTACATTCCATTCCTATTGAATCTAGAATAGTACGTCATCGTTTATATTACATCGTATGATTTTTCAAATATCCTATTCAATGATGCAAAACTGATACCCTATTCAAACAACAGCCCCTATACAATAAATACAATACAAAAGCTACCAACTTTCTTACATACATTTATAAACTATGCAACCACATGACTTTCAACTGAATGTTCTTGAATCCTACCAATTTCCTCAGTTAACAAAGAAACCCATAACTCCTTCTCCATTCTTGATCTTGCCATAAAAATTAATCCAGTCCCAGCTGTTCCCATTCTTTCCATACTATAAAATTTACTACCACTATCACTTTTCGGTGCCCCTGTTCCTTTCTTTCCTGGTTTATATTGTTTTCCATATATATTTGATGCATGAGTTCCAAGTGGGATTGAATCAGCTCTTCTTGCACGCCATAAAACAAAACATCTTGTAAATTCATCATCTGATGCAGTTGTACCATCAGCATAAATTCTAGGTAATGAATACATTCCAGGTGCAGCAGAAACATTAAATGAAGAGTTTTGACCAATTAAATCAGTTTCTGATAAAATTCCTGAATAGACATAACATTCTCTTAATGGAATAACTTCTTGCTTTTTATGATAGATCTTTGGAACTTCCATTCCTGACGCGGCTCTTGATTGTTCTTCATAAACCAACATATGCCCATGACAAATAACCACAAAACTTTGTTTAAAAGCAGAAGTTTTCCTAACTTTGAAAAACAATGAACCTTTCATTGTAATACTTCGACAAAAAGCTAATGGACAAACATTATAAATTTCAGGATCTGCAATTCCACGTAATGCTTCCCATTTTGAAACAGACTCACCAATTCTACTTTCCATTTCTTCATCGATATGTAACTCTCTTAAATTATCTGCTTTGAGAGTTGTTAATGCATTCGAATCTGCTTTTTGTCTTGCAATCCAGTAGATTCTTAATTCATTTAATCTTGAAATCCATTCATCTCTTGTTGTTTTATTAAATGCTTGTAATCTAATAACCAAGCCTGATTTAAGAACTAACTCAAAAATTCTTTCATCATCAAATTCTGTTACTATTCCATCTTCTGCATCATTATTCCAATTTCTTCCTGAATGATTAAAATCAACTCCTTGCCCAACTCCAACTTGTGCATCAACTGTGTCATCTATTAATTAATTAGCATAACCTTCTTTAAATTAATAAATAGTTATAACTTACTTCGCTCAACTGGTCTAACATCAACAACATCACATAAATCGATAAATCCAGCTGAAGTTAATAATTGATATAATCTTCTATAAGATTCAGATAAAGAAATATCATCTAATTCTTTTAATTGATCTTTATCTCTAATTCTTTCACCATCCATCCATTCAATTTTCCCATCTTTCATTGGGTATGGAGTGAATTCATGAATAAATCTTCGACCGCGTAATCCGCTATTTGAATTACCATCCAAATCAACTGCACTTGCTGAAAATGATTTTTCAAATGGTGGTGGGGTCGCATGATGTGGTTTACAAAACACCAATAAATTATCATGACACATGAAATAAAATTGTTTATAATATAATCTTCCAAGTCTTGACATTGTACCTCCCGAATATTGTGTTAACCTAATTAAGAATCCTTCAATTGGTGGTGGTTCAGGTAATGATTTCGTAGCACCTCGAGGTGATGAAATTCCATTTGATCCTGAAGATTTTGCTGAAGGTTTTGAAATTGGTGCAAATGTTGGATAATGAATTTGTGGTCTTAATTCTAATTCATGAGTTTTCCGAAGAACCCATGCTGCATATAGATGTTGTGCATCAATATTATAAAGCCATTCAATCCTATCATATCTTCTCCACGCAAGTCCTAATCTACCTTGTTCTCTCCAAACTCTTACAATATCTTGATATGCAGGAACTTTTTCAAGAACTGATAATGCACTTTCGATAACATAAGATACCATATCATCTGAAGATATATCATCATCAAAATCATCCTCGAATTCATTATCATTTCCAATTGGTGTAATGGCACCTGATGTACCTGCACCAGCAGAACTTGATCCAACTTGTTCAACAGCAGTTGCAGATGACGATTCTTCACGGGCATCTTTCTTTCCATTGGAACTACTTGCAGCAACAGCAGTAGTAGCGGTGTCAGTAGGTACAACATTCGCATCACCCCCAGTATCAACATTTCGAACTTTTCTACCCATTTTGTAATGATTCCAGGGTAATACGATTTTCAAAGAGGCTTCTAAATCAGGTACTTGAACCACCATATCTTTAGCAACTCGACCACCTAACACACTTCTTAAAAATCCATACCATGAAATACTTGTTGAAGATGTACGAAATCTCATTATATTAATTATTGTTTTACTATTTCGGGCTTTTTCTCGTTCATCTTCAACTCTCCAAAGTGCTAACGATTTATCTAGTGAAGAATATAAATTCGCTCGAACATATGTTCGGTCAAGAACAATACTATAGGCAATTGATTGTGATGGTAACTCTTTTGAAGTTTCAGGAACAGTCTATAGTCGTTAGTAGTCTGTTCATCACATATAAAAATGTAGTTACTCACTAAAGTTTTATAAAATTGCAGGACAAATGGTGTTTCAGGGTCACCAGTGTACCTAGCAACAGCAATATATTCTCTTGCTCTTTCAACCACACTTAAAGGAGTTCTATCAGCTTCATTAAAATCTTCTGATAATGATTTTCCCCTTGCTGATTTAATATTCATTAAAACTTTACTGATTTTAACAACTTGACCTGCTTCCAACTCAATTGGCATTCCATCATTAATATTTCCTCCATAAATACTTGTTCCACTTGTACCTTCAATTCCACCATTCTCTGACATACTACCTCTATGATTATGATGAGATTGTCTTCTATCTGGCATAAATGAATAATTTAATCTCCTAATTAATTCACTATCATTTGAAGCATGACTCGCGTGATCATCAAAAGAACCTGATCTCCGTCTTAATAATCTAGCAGAAGAGGCAACAGAACTTGAAGTTTCAATACTACTAACTGAATCTCTTCTTCTTCTTTGTCTTGAATCTGTAGGTGATTCAGGTCCATTATTACCATCAACTTCAGAGTTTCTTCGAACTTCTCCATCTTTTTGTAAAATTGTTGCAAGACTTGCTTTAGCTGCATTTCGTGGTACATGAAGAATTTCAGGTCGAATTGGTTGTAATCCATCATTAACTGAAACTGATGATAAACTTTCTCGTGATGGTGCTAAATGTCGTCCTAAATGTGATGTGATATGAGGAACGACATTTGTTGCGTTTGGATTGGTTGATGTTCCATTTACGTTATTTCCTTCATTGTTGGTTTGTCTTGTAGTTGGACGTAATGTAGATACAGTTGAAACTTGTGACAGTGATGAAGACCTTCTACTTTCTCGTTCAGTTTCAGTTCCAGTTTCTGTCGCAACTGAAATTCGACGGCCTCTTCCAGGAGACACAGATCTTGACCTATAAGAACTACTATCATCATCTACAATTGATTCAGCAAATGAAGTACCTCTTGCAGTTAAAAAAGATTGAGCAGAAGCATAACTTGAAGGAGCAAATTCACTCCTAGGGGTTCTTAAACTTCCAGAATTACTTATAATTCTTTGACCAGAAGAAGAACCTCGAGACATTGCCATTGAAGTAGGAAGCTCAGGAATCTGATTCGCTGTATCATATCTTGTGAATGGTTTCGGACTCGCTTGCCGTGAGAATTGTGATGGTAATAATCGTGGTGATCCAATTGGTGAATTTTGTCGTGAGGTCGACATGTGTGATCTAACATCATGATAGCGTGACGAAACGGTAGTAGTTGGAATTGATCTTGGACTACTTGATAATCTAGACATATCATCAAAACTTTTACCATTTCTATCGTGACTTCCACTTCGACTTGTTCCTCCAATCACGATTGGAACCGACATTCCAGCACGATTAGGTGATCCAGGGATCGCCATAGGAGATCTTGATCGACGATTTCCAAGTATAGATCTTGAACCAGCCCCTCCGCCACCACCAATTGACCAACCAGATAGTGAAGGAGGTACATTTGGTTGTTGAGTTGAAGTTTGTTGTAAAGCAGATGGAGGAGGTGGAGGAGGAGAATCAGGAAAAGTAGAAGACCAAGCTTGTTTAAAATCATCACCACTTGAATTAGCTACTCTAGCCAACCACATCTTTTGATGTCTTCTTAACCAATCTGCTGGAATTGGTCCAATTAAAACAACTCTTGATGTTGTATGCATATGAGATGGGCTTGAATGCGATAGTCTATACGTTGTAAATGGTGTCGCTTCCGCTTGAAGCTTCCTCCATTTCGTATCTTCTGCTGCTGCACCTGAAGTCGTACCATCCACCACTGGCGTGGCAGCGACTGATGAACCAGTCGCTGCACCTTGCTCCATTGTTACTATACTACTATATTGAATAATTACTTGTAGTTCTAGTAGTTGAAATGAGGATTATTGGTGAAAATGGTCGATACGCCGATCACTGAGGAGGAGTGAAATTTGCGCCGCAAGAGATGACGACGATCGTAAGCAGCGTTCGATCAGCCGAATCTGCCGGTCAGAGAGTGCTCTTCGTCGTATCGAATAGAATATAGTTGAGGTATAATTCCCCTTGAATAATCTCGTGAAATACCAAGCTAGACGTGTAGATATGACCGCATTGACAAAGGTCACACGAACAATCGTCAAAGACCAAGACGTCAGAGGTGTGTCAGACCGTCAGTGCACTCGCACAATCAGCCTTAGAAACGCATCAAGATTATTATTCAGGAGACGCTTTCGGCTTCTCCAAACTCCCAACGGCGACTGCTGATTATCCGGGCATTTCTGTTGGTCAGGAACACTCGTCACTGTTTATATGAAAGATACGATAGGTAGATGTTAATTCGAATGCGATTGTTTTCCGCTTGTGCATTTTGTCTGGGGCGGGTTAATGGTGCTCGGTGGTGAAGAACTGCCAGTATCGCGGATAGAGTCGCACGACCGCGTCCACCGAGTCTTCCTTATCGTTATCGCAATTTCTTTAACCACCAGCCAATTTTACCCAAGTGATCCCATCGATCTCATGACGAGCGCCTATCATTCGCATCGCATTCGTACCATGTTTACACCGTCGTTCAATTTACTCATTATGGCAATCGAATTGCATACGTAAGTGCTCCAAGCACGCGCTCTCGTCTGTTTACTTTTCCAAATTGAGGCTTTCACCTCGCACGGACGTCACGATACCAACTCGTCTTGAACTGTGTCCACAATACCGCACTATACTACTGTACCACCTTGCTAAACTGCTTATCGTGATTCGTGCTACTGTGTCTGAACGCAAGCTAATACCGTTGCCCTGACAACTTCACGACCATCCGACAATATCCGAGACCACATTAAATGAACTTCGCTTAGGCATTTGTAAACAGCAAGGATAGTTATATAAACAATGCGGTCCGCACGTTTCCTCTTGAAAGATGTCTGACTCTTGTGTCCTTGCCATTTTCACGACTTCGTTGGTTTCATTGCTTGCTTTTTTCTACAGTTCAAGTAAATGCTACATTATTTCACCCCACTTCTCAAGATCACACGCGTCTCCGTATAGCATCGCAAAGTTCTCTCATTATTATCAATTCATTCATTAATAATCTTCAAAGATGTCTGGAGAATTAGATTCATTTGGCGTGAAACTTGGCATAGTAATAGCTGCCTTAGTAGTCTTTTCAATATTAGTAATTATATTTGTCAAGATGTATCGAAGAGAATATACAATACGAAAATCAGAACTTGATAAGATAAAAGAAGAAGAAGCAAAAGAAGAGGAGAATAAAGATGACGCAAAAGAATACAAAAATTTAAAAAAAGAATTGAAAAGAAATTGGAAGATCTGGAAAGATATGGTGGATCTGGCGATCCGTATGGTAGAAGAGTTATTGTTATTGAAAGACCTAGTAGTAAGGATTCTGATTGATGGTTTTGATTGTTGAGTTCGATATTTGAGTTGGATTTGAGATATTAGTATGATTATTTATTATTTGAATCACACAAGAATCGATGGGATTGGATTTTATTACTTTTTTTGTTTCTGGGATTTAGGATTTTTTCTTGATGTGGGGTATACACAGGTCGGTTACGTATTGATTACTGTACGATATAACGTATGATACAGTATTGTTCAACTATATGATGGTGTACGGTAATTTTTTTTTATTATTTCAACTATTCATTAATCTATTTTCATATATTTATTTTAATTGATTTTATTTCCTATTTTTAATACGGAGTAATTATTTAAATTGATTTATTTTTATTAAATAACTAAAATTAATACTTTCACTTCATATATCATGAAGTCATTTCAAATTTTCAAATAAATTAAAACAAAAATCAAATGTAATCTGATAATCCAAGCATCATCACCAAATAAAAAAAGTAAATACTGTAAAAGCAAAAAAGTAAAAAAGTAAATAAAAAGTAAGCAAAAAAAGGTAAGAAATGTTTATGAGTAATTACTTTATTCCTTTGTAGATTAAATTATAACGCCTGTAACTGAACTGTACAAATTATTTTAAGTTATGTTTGTTGTTTATATATATTTCTTTTTCGTTTAATATTAAAAAAAAAAGTAAATCCAAGTAGCTTTACGTATTATCATACAAGAATGTGATTGATTTATTGATGTTGGGTTGAGTTGTGTTGAGAGTTGAGTCGAGTAATTAATGATCAATAACATCAGTACTACCTCTACTTCCCCAATGTAACTTTGGTCTATAAGCTTGCATAATATAAACGAAAGATAATAAAACTGGAACTTCAAGTAAAGGACCAACGGTCGCAGCTAAAGCTTGAGTTGAGGTAATTCCATAATAAGAAACAATAACAGCAATTGCAAGTTCAAAATTATTACTCGCTGCTGTAAATGCTTGTGCTGAACAAATCTTATAGGTATATCCTAATCTTTTGCAAAGATATAATGTACCAAAGAATAAAATAACGAAGTATGTAAACATTGGTACCATTACTCGTAAAACTGAAGTAAGTTGTTCAATAACTTCACGACCTTGTGATGCAAACATTACAAGAATTGTGAAAAGAAGTCCAAGTAATGAAAATGGTTCAAGGAACGAAAGAAATTTAGTATCGTAACGATGAACAGTCATAATCCATCCGCGTAAGAAAATACGCGTGAAAATTGCAAACACAAGTGGAAGTCCAAGGAAAATTGCAACGGATCTGGCAACAACACCGTATGGAATTTCTAAGTGATCGTCTGTCTTACCAATGACGTTGATGTAGAACATGGCGGTGGGAGCGAATAAGAACATTTGAAGAAGTGAGTTGACGGCAGTTAAAATAGCACCGTAGTCAGTATCTCCCTCTGATAATTCAATCCAAATCATAACCATGGCAATACAACGAGCAACGCCAACCATGATAAGACCTTCACGGAGTTCGGGACGATCAGGTAAGAAAATCCATGATAAACCAACCATAACCAAAGGAGCAACAATCCAGTTGATAAATAAACTGATAAGGACTTGCATCCAAAGTGCCTTTACCACTAATAACTTGTGTAATGACTCGAATTGAACTTTGCACATGATGGGATACATCATAATTAACAAACCAGCAGCGATAGGAATGGAAACACCAGCAAATCCGCCGCGTTCAAGCTTTTCGCCAAGGTCTGGTCTGAAGTAACCTGTTGGAATACCAATAGCCATGGAGAGTAAAATCCAAAGAGGCAAGTATCGATCAAGTATACCGAGTTGGGAAATTGGATTGCCTTTAGTTTCAGTTCTAAGTAGTCCATTATCGTCATAATCTCCAACAGTAGTGGCGAAAGTAGTTGCGGTCTGTGATCGAGTTAAGAGCGGTGAAGATTCATCGTCAATACTTTGTCGAGCAGAGTCAACTGCTGTGATGGTATCTCCCCGTTCAAGGTCAAGGTTTTCGTCATCAGACTGGTGTGCTCCAAGCGGATCTGATTCTCCGGCCATCTTGTGTTGTAATTGTTATCGTGCAGAAGGCGAGGTTGCTGCTCAGGTTCCTGTGGCGACTGAGGAGGGTGAAAGCGATGTGCTGTCTATCTCGACACTTGATCCTCGACGGAAGTTGCGAAATAAAGCGAGTAAGTTGTGTAGATGCAGAAACTTCTGCGCTGTGTGCGATGGACGTTTAGCGGCGTATGTAGGTGAATACACAGCAGACGAGGGATGTAGAGCGCGATAAGTGCTGTAAGGCCGAAATATGTTTGGATAAGTGGACGAGGCCAGGTTGAGATTTCCGGCCGTGTTGGGAGAAGTCGCGTCCACCGGCGGTCCTCGTCCACAGCGCTCAACTGCCCGGCCGCCCAGCCTGAGCCTGCCCCGGCCGTCGCGCACAGCAGCCTGAAAACCGTGCTCTGTTCTACAACTACATCTTGCGACCTACTGCACAAACTATTTCACCTCTTCCCTTCCAAATGCTCCAGATTCCTCGATTCCAGGGCTCCTCGTCCTCGCCGGACAGAGCCCGGCGCAAGGCGTGCTCCGGGCTGAACGCACGGTCTCTGACGTGATTCGAGGCTTGATACTGACTTTCGGCGACCAAGTTCGCGGGCTAGAGAGGATTAGTATATATCATCTGCAGATACTTTCCACGACTACAGTGCAGTACAGCCTACAGTATACAAAAGCTGTGTGTATATAGACGACAAATTTGTAAACACCTGTCGTAACTCTGACATCACAGGTGCTGAAACACACGCCGTATCTGATAACCAACCATTTTTCCCAGCTCGACGACACCTCAGTCAATCGTTACGAGCTAAGAGACTACGAGTAGCAACGCGACAGCAGTAACTCGACCTCCGTCTCTGAACTGCTGTAATCTGTACTTTCTACAGTAACCTCTGCATGGCATCGCCGAGAAGCGCGAGCAAATGCCACCGGGTACCGGCCACAGCGCAGTACGGAGAGCTGTTAGGGCAAACACCGGAGCCCGGAGGCACCTGCCTTTTTTAATTTTGGTCCTATAAGAACTGCTTAATCAGCCCGCGAATAAGCAGCGAATTCGCCACCGCCAGCGCCTCAACTACTTCAAAAAGAACACACAGTGACCTTCACGATTTCACGACATGAGCTGCCTCTTCTCAAATTTCATAATCTACTCATGACGTGGTTGTGCCGTCTGTTCGTGCGACCTCAATACGTAACTCGATAAGCTTATCGGTGCCACGAGAGCCACGCGGTTGCGCAGATAAACCTCCTGACTCGGAAGTCCAGAACAGACCGGAACACCGGCCCTAACCTCATGCCTTACTGACTCACTCCACTCCTTCAAGCACCACTTCACATGACAATGTAAATGTAAATTGTATTCATGAGTATATGGTATATATTCCGTAAATATAGCAATCTAAATGACAAATAGGCGGGATTTTCTAACCAAAAAGCGCAAAGCAAACACTAAAACAAAGCTCCAAAAACAAAAGCAAGCCGACACGATTTAAAAGTAACGTAACTATGTCAATGAAAGTGTTCTATGTTGAGTGCATATCATTTCACGTAGCTTGAGTTATATGTATATGTAAAGTAAAAAAAAGTAAGAGTAAAAGCAGATTCAAAAACCATCAACATCATTCCGAAACATTCGCCAGGTAGTTACTAGTAAAGCAGCAAAATAAAACAAAACACGATCCAGATAAACGCACGCAGAATCTAAGTACTCCCGTCATCATAAAATACTCAAATTCGGCATACTAATGCTGAAGTTGTGCAGGTGATGGTGACGCTGCTGATCCTGCGGACGCTCGTCCACCAGAGCATCCTCCTGAAGCACACTTTGACACTGTAGGCTGAGACCAAACTTGTTCTTGGACTTGTGATAAGTCAAATCCAGATAACATCGCAGTAGTAGCGTCATTAGTGTGTGCTAATAGTGGAGCCATGTCAATCTCATTTGATTGGAAATATGCTGTAAAATCAACTGGCATGGTTTGTCGTGATTGGGAAGTTATATCCGGTTTGGGTAAGATCTGCTCGTATGGTGATGTTTGTGTCATTACTGTAGGCACAGCAGGAGTTGAAGTTATTGGCATAGAATGAAGCGAAACTGGAGATGTCAGTGCATCCACTGATTGAATATATTGCTCGTGATGTGCTGGATGAATAACTGGATTCTGGTAATCAGTCGACTCGGGTGATTGAGAAGTAGGACTTAATGGTGCAACATCTGTTTTACCATTTGGTGTCTTCTTTGCAGGTGCAGTTCCACATGTTTCACATGGATGTTTCTTCTTAAGTAACTCATCCCTTTCCAATGCAACTTTTGCTGGATTACTATACTCCTGTGTTTCCCCGCTACTATTACGCAAATAATCTTCAACCACCCAATCTGAAACACCAACTGAAGCCAATAACTCTCTTAATCTTCTGTTTTCTTCTAGAACTCTTCTTGCCGTTCGTTGAATTTGCACATTTAACTGTAATCCTTCTTCTTGACAACTCCTCATTTTATATTCAAGGTCATTAACATATTCACGTTTGCGTGCTCTTGACCGTCGTTGATTCTCTCGTATCCGTGCAAGATTGTTCTTATCCGACTATGAAGTAACTAGTCAGTAACTGTATAAACTGAATACTTCATCCATATTGGAAAATACTTACAGCAGTCTGCTTCTCTTCTGTAATTGTATCAGCCATTGTTCGGGCCACCGGGAGGAATTAGTAATGCCGGTAAAGTCGGGAAGGAAGTTCAAGTTGTACAGATGGAAGGTTGCTATATGAAGCAAAAATGTGCTGCAAGCACACTAAAGCCCTTGTATATATCCAATAGAATACACCGGTCGACTATTTTTCGTGCTTTTCGCGGGTGGTGATGACTGTGGAGATGGCTCAGTGGCTGCAGCTTTCGAGGATGTCACTGACTATAGTCAGCGGCCACTGCAAACGAGAGAATGTTAGGCCACAATGTTTTCTGCACGTGACTTTTAGCTCCCAGCCTTACGTTGTACTGTAAGTACGATACGCACCTACCTACCAAACAAGTCTGCAAACAAGTCTGCAAAATGATTTGACATTATACATTCATGCAACAGATATCATGCATATTAATGATACCTTTTATAAAACTTTTTATACAACAATAACGCCATCCTACACCAACGTGTCATCAATTAGTGATAAGCCTCGTCAACCCGCGCACCACATCATATTCATTACTTTTCTTTTATGAACAATAGCTTGAGTTATTCATAATTTTCTCTAATTAGATGGTGCCATCTTTGACAATGTTACTAAATTCTCGCCATCGACTCTCATCATTTCCCATTCATCTAATGGTTTAGCTCCAATTTGCTTGTAGAATTTGATACTTGGTGCATTCCATTTGAGGACCTGATTCAAATCAACTCGTTAGTTTTAACCATATTAACTGATATGCAATGACTTAAAATAATAATCATGCAAATAAAAGAGAATGAATACATACATTCCACTCCAATCTCGCGCCACCAACATCAATAACTTCCTGTGCAAGCGCAGACAATAATTTCGAACCCAAAGCCATTCTTCTATGTTTTGGCTGCACATATAAATCTTCTAAAAAAATACCAGGTCTTCCTGCCCATGTAGAATAGTTATAAAAATATAATGCCATTCCTGCTGGTGTTCCATCTGGTGTTTGTGCAATCAATGTTCGGGCGTAAGGTGTTTCACCAAAGAGGGTGTTGCGAAGCATTTCTTCGGTTGCTAAGACTTTGTCGGATTCATGTTCGTATTCTGCAAGTTCTTTGACAAACTGCTACATATATATAATATGTTAACTGTGTAAAGCAGTATAGAATCTGAATTTACTCACGAGAATAACTGGAACGTCGTCTATGGTAGCGCGGCGGATTGAAGGAACCTTGGCAGCTGAGTCGCTCATTGTGCAATATGTATCCTTCTGCGAATAAATAAAAACTAAAGAAAATAACGAGCCAAAGATCTATACTCAATGAACACAAAATAATAACAACTTTTCAATAAATCAATATACAAAAACAACCAATGCATCTCCAAACGGTGTCGGACCGCCGAGGAGGCGAGAACCAAGTCAGGGGTAGCTTAAGAAATGTAAGACTTCAGGAGTTTGTACCACTTCGGCGCCGCTCTGAACTTTTTAACTTGCGCCAGCATTTTTTCTCGCTGGCGAATTTTTTTTGTGCCAGCGCGCTTGCTGCTCACTGCTCACCGTTTTAAATTCCACAACACACATTGACCAACACTTCTGGATTGTTTTCTGATTTATTACTCGGCTTTGTCGAAGATTTTTACAAAGGTTGGTATTTGCTGTTTATTTATTCTGTTCTTGCTATAAGCGGTTGTAGAAAGTTGATAGCGCCATTTTCGACCACTACACCGCTCAAGCAGTGCTACTTTCAACGTCACAATGTGCTAATATGATATTCAGGAAAGTCCATAAAAACAATGGCGGATGCACAGTTTGTTTCAGACATAACGGCCCTGCTTGCCAATGTAACAGCACCAGACAGTGGAGTGATCAAAGCAGCTTCATCACGGTTACAAGAACAATATTATGTTTCCGCTCAATCAGTACCCGCATTGATCCAGATCATGCAACAAAATGAATCTCCACAAATTCGACAACTTGCTGCAGTTGAAGTTCGTAAACTTATAATTGTTCATTGGGATGATATTGACGCTCAACTTCAAGCTCAAATTCGTTCAGCTGTATTCCAATCAACATTAGCCGAACCTGTCGCTCTTGTACGACACGCGTCTTCACGAGTAATTTCTGAAATCGCAAAGAATGATTTACCTAAAAATGCATGGCCCGAGTTACTTTCAATGGTGCATGGTGCTGCAACTTCACCCGCTGCTCATGAACGTGAGATTGGCATTTACATTCTCTACTCATTACTGGAAACAATGGATGTATCATTAGTCGCTCGTATTGGAGATTTACTTCCAGTCTTTCAACAATCTATTAATGATCCCGAAAGTCTTACTGTTCGAACAGATACATTACTTGCACTTGGAAAAATTTTTGAAATTCTTGACGAAGAACCTGAATCTCAATTTGCAAAACCATATGCACAATTCCTTCCCGAAATGGTAAATGTACTTAAACAAGTTATCGAACAAGGTGATAATAAATCAGTTAATAATTGTTTTGATGTATTTCAATCATTTTTATGGATTGATTCATCAATTATTGGAAAAGCTTTTGGTGAACTTGTTAAACTTATGTTAGAAATTGCAAATGCTGAATCAGTTGAAAGTGAAGTTCGTTGTCTTGCTCTTCAATTTCTTACCAATTCAGTTCGATTTAAACGTTTGAAAGTTCAAGCACTTAGAATTGGTCCTCAACTTACTTCTTCTGCTTTAACTATTGCTGCACAATCTATGGATGATATTGACGACGAAGAGGAAGAAGATAGTGTTCCAAGATTAGCATTACGATTTATTGATGAGCTATCAAATTCATTACCACCTGCACAAATCATGGGAACTCTTGTTTCTGAGATTCCAAAATATGTATCTTCCAATGAACCAAACTTTCGTCGTGCTGGTTTACTTGCAATGAGTATGGCCGCAGAAGGAGCTCCAGCGTTTTTGGCAACACAGTTACAATTTGTTCTTCCATTAATCTATCAAGGTCTCCGAGATCCTGTTCTTGAAGTTCGAATCGCTGGTCTTAGTGCACTTGCACAATTTTCAGATGAATTACAAGAAACAATTAGTAAAGAACATGCCATTTTATTGCCACTTGTTTTTGAATTAATGGAAACAAATGATGTTAAGGTTGCTCGTGCTGCTTGTTCTGCTTTAGATTCATTAATTGAAAATATGGAAGCTGAAGATGTTGCAAAGTATATTCAAACATTAATGACACGACTTGTTAGCGTTCTTAATCAGCCAGCGGCAGATTTAACACTTAAAGGAGTTGCAATCGGAGTTATTGGATCAGCAGCATTTGCATCAAAAGAACAATTTAAACCATATTTTGAACCAACCGTTCAAATTCTTGAACCATTTGTTGGTCTTTCTGAGGGCGATAAAGAACTTGAAGCAAAAGGACTTGCTATTGATGCACTTTCATCAATTGCAAATGCAGTTGGTAAAGAAACTTTCAGTCCTGTTGCACGACCACTTATGGAAGCAGTTTTCAGTTGTTTTAATGTTAAACACAATAGACTTCGAGAGAGTGCATTCTTATTTTTTGGATCAATGAGTCAACTTTATAAAGATGAATTTTCACCATTTTTACCAAATATCATGCCAGAACTATTCAAATCTCTTGAACAAGATGAAAATGATTTTGGTGAAGTTAGTGGCGATGTTGATGTTGGTGATGCAGGGGAAGATGATCAATGGCAAAATGTTGCAGTGAATAGTGCAATTGCAATTGAGAAAGAAATTGCCGCTGATGTTGTTGGTGACGTTGCTGCTGGTACAAGAGAAGCATTTATGCCATATTTAAAAGAAACTTCAGATAAATTACTTGAACTTGCTGAACATTTCTATGAAGGGGTTAGAAAAGCTGCAATTGGTTCATTATGGCAAACTGTTGGTGTCGTGTATGAAGTTTCAAATCCTCCAAAATGGCAACCTGGATTCCCTGTTAAAGTTGCTCTTTCTGAAACTGTTATTGGATATAGCACTTTAGTTATGCAGCATACAATGGAGATGTTAGATCAAGAAGACGATCGGTATGTTTGATCTTTTTTTTTTATATTTTATGTGGATGAAGGTGATATAATGATGAAAGAAATCACTTTATTAAACTCAGCTCACTCAGAGACACAAGTTGTCGTTGCTGAAATTGTGTTCATTTTCTGAAATATCAACCTTTTTAACATTTTTTTAAGTTGAATAACGGTTTAACTAACCATTTAATAAATAGGAGTGCTGGAGCAGTTATTTGTGATAATTTAGCAGAAATATTACGACTTTGCGGACCAGGTATTTTAGGAGATAAGACTGATGAAATTGCAACTCAAATGTTTGCAATTTTGAAGAAACAACATCGATGTCAAACAATGGATGATGAATATGAAGAAAATGAAATTGAAGATGCAGCTGAATTAGATACAGTTTTAATTGATTCAGCAATGGATGTTGTTGTTTCACTTGCTCTTGTACTTGGACCTAATTTCGAATCATACATGAGACAATTTGCACCTATTTTATTAAAGTTTTGTTCCTCTTCAAACTCAGGTGAACGTAAATCAGGAGTCGGAGCACTTGCTGAGATTGTTAATGGAATGAAACAAGATATAACTCCATGGACAAGTCAATTACTTAAAACATTTTTACATAGACTTTCAGATGAATCAAGTGAAGTTAGAAGTAATGCAGTTTATGGATATGGATTACTTTCAGAATATAGTAATTCTAGTTCAGAAATATTAGAGACTTATGGAAAAGCTTTTCAAAGATTACAACAATTATTAACATTAGATTCAGAAGAACCAAGATGTGTTGCAAATGCATGTGGATGTGTTTCAAGAATGTTATATAATAAATCAACAAACATTCCATTAGATGAAGTATTACCAGTTCTTATTAATAATTTACCACTTACAGATGGAGTTGAAGAAAACGATGCAATTTTTAAATTTATTCTGTCACTTTACGAATCACAAAATTCAATTATTCAAAGTTTAACTCCAAAAATATTACAAGCTTTAGAAGAAATTTTTAAAAAGGATGGATTACCAAGACAAGAACAATTTGAATCAGAGGAAGTTAGATTTAAAGTTAAAGAATTAATTAAATATATTTATCAATCTAATCCTACTTTATTTCCTAATGATTCAATGATTTCGAAAATCGCTCAAGGTAGTGCTTAGATTATGATTTGTTTCTTGATTTGAATAATGGTGTGGTGTGTTATGTGGTATCTTTTTGCATTTTTCAAACGGTTTATGTTGTATATTTTATGTAATGTGTGTATGTATGTATCTATGTATCTAGCTCAGTTGGGATTTATTAATATTAGCATTAATTAGCATTTCAAATACTGTAAAATATTCATAAGTTAAAATTAAATATGAAAAGGCACAAAGTAAATAAAGACGAAAATACAATACAACAAATACCTACAAAAGAAAAACAATACACCATCTCCATATTTTATACACAACTACACTCAACCGATTCCATTCCATTCCATTCCATTCTACTTCTTAACTTGTTTATGCGCTGTAAATTTAATTAACTTTGGTTATTTTCATTATGATCATTTTCTTCATCATCACTTGCAATCGATTCAAATTCTCCAGGAAGTAATTGATATTGCCTTGAACTTGATGATGAAATTGAATCACTTAATCCTGATGCAATTCCTGTACTGTAATCAGATCCATTTCCATTACTATTATTTCCATTAGTATTTCTACTTGCATTTCTTTCTAATAACGATAACACAACATCTGAGTCCATTTGTGGTAATGCATATCCTGATTTGTCACCAAAATATGCCAAGAAAACTGGTAGAAATATTAATCCATGAGACGCAGCAACGATTACGAGAATTAACCACATTCTAAAATAATAAATTTCAAAAATCTTGGAATGGGTGAATGCAAGAACAATTACTCCAATAAACTTAGTAACTGTAATTCCTGAAAATACTGATCCTCCAACTGATACTAATGCAGCCCAGACTCTTTCTTCACGTCCTCCAAGTGAAGTTTGACGACCTCTTCTTGATGATGAAAATCCACTTCGAAGTGATCCATTTGGTCCAACTCCATCAAAAAACATATTTGTATCCGGAATAAGGAATGCTCGAGTAACATGTGCGCAGAATTCAACACCAATTCCAAGGCAAATCACAAGATTAACAAGACTAACTGCATTTAATGTAATTCCCCAAAGTACCATTGCACCCATAACGTCAATAACAATCATTGCAACAGTAATTGCAATAATAACTGCACAACTAAGTGAACCTAAAAGCAAATATGTAATTGCAAATAATGCAAGTTCACCAGCTGCGATCAATGTTGTTGTTAATGAGAAAATAGTACTATATTGATCAAAGAAAATATAGAAAACAGAGTATGGGAATACATCTGCACCTGTAGATTCTGAAATCGAATCAGCAATTCTTCTTGCAGATGCATATGCATCAATGAAATCATCTTGTGAACGTAATGGAGTATGTGATGATCTGAATGATGATGCATTAATCGTAACACGTTCATAATCAGGTACAACGGATGTTGAATATGGTGCTTTACCACCTAATGGACAAGGATCAGAAGGAGATTGAATCCAGAAACCAAAGAATTTCATAAACTCTTCACCTTCAGGTAATCCATTCATTGTAATATTCCAAGCTGGTTCAGCATTTGCATAGCAGACATCACATTGCCAATCTCTTGCATATGGAGAACACATTTCAGTTGTTGAACCTCTTCTGAATCTACAACATTCATCAAGCTGTGGATTCAACCAATGGAAAAAATCATCAATCCAACTTGCTGCTGGTTCTGAAATAAATGAAGTTTCAGGTCGTTTTCGTTCTTGTTCAAGTATATTTAAAAGTGAGAATTCTTGACATGTTGAAAATCTTCCACAAAGTGCTTGTTGTTCTGATCGTTGAGTTAAATTCATTTCTCGAGTAACGAAATAAACTGGTGGTCCTGAATCAAAATATGTATAAAGATCATCAAAATAATCAACTAAATATGAATCACTTGGAATTGCAATTCTTTGATCAAGTCCAAGTTTAATTTCTGGAATAAGTGCAAGTGATAATGCTGCAATACTTGCAAAAATCATGAAAACACTTGCTTTGACTTTTCGTTTTAATAATGCTGGCGCATATATTGTTCGAATCCAATTAACAAGTCTACTTTCTTCACGAGATGGTGGACTTCTAACACGAATTCGTAAGAAAGGTAAACAATCAACCCTACTATCTTCAACACGTAATTGATCAAGTGTTAACGCGGATACAAACATTGTCATTTGTAATAGTGCATCAATTAATACAGCACCAGCGGCATAAATTGCAAAATTACGAACGGCTGGCATTGCTACAACTGCACCTAACGCAAATGCAATTGTTTCAATTGATGCTGAAAGTAAAATACTTGGTCCAATTTTTCCAACCGTTCGTGCAACTCGATGTTCAACTGGTTCATTGGGGAATTCTGAGTTTACTAATTCAAGTTCGTGAACAAGAAGGAAAATGTTATCAACGCCAACAGCAAGAACAAGGAAAGGAATAACTTCAGCAATAATCAAAGTTACTGGCACTCCAATAATTGAGAAAAGACCGATAGATGCGGATACAGAGAGTAAAACGATGAGAATACCAAATAATCCAAGAGTGAATTTAGATTCAATGAACATTCTCATACCAGATCTAAATGAAGCCTTTCCAAGGGCATATGATGCATAAATAAACATAAATACATATGACAATGCAACAATTTTAGCATCAGTATTAGTTGACTTGTTAAGTTCTTTTTCTAAAGAAATTTCAGTATTAAAACTTAAACTTAATCCTCGCGCTTGAGCTTGATCTCTAACTTCAAGTAAATAAGTTTCAAGATCAGTTTCCCAATCCATTGCATGTTCAACCAATAAAGAATTTTCAGGTCCATTATTACCAACCCATGAAACAATCATTGCATGTGCATTAGCGTAATCGCCGTCTTCAACACCACCAAGAATCATTGTTGGTCGTAATGGCTGTTGAAATGGTGGTAAACAATCAACCGGATTTGATGTACATGCTTCAATTTGTTCTTGCCATGCATCCTCATCAACATTATCAAAATCACCCCCAAAATACTGTGTAATTGATTGAACAACGCATGCTTCGTCAGTAGGTTTAAGACAGAAATCATCAAATGTCGTGCCAAAATTTGATGAACGAAGTCGTGTAACATTACTTTCAACTTCAAACCACCATTCAAGAGTATCATAACTAAGTACTGGACCTTCAGCATTTACCAAATACGCCTGCTCAGCACGATAAAATGGACCAAAGTTATTGTCGAAAAATTCCTTCTCTTGATATGCTTCTGATTGTGGACTAACCCATAGACGTACAGGATTTGTTTCAATTGTAAAATGAAACCAACCGAGTGACATAATTGCAATAACTAATAGTGAAATACCAATCACTAAAGCTGGGAACTGAGCACAAAAGTAACCGAGAGTAGTGAATTTCTCTTGCAGAATTGAATGTAAAATATAAGTCTTAGCAGCAGGTAAACTTTCAACCAATTCTGATGTTTGGACAATATCACCTTCTTCCTCATCTTCAGAAGCACCACCATGGCTTTCATGTAACATTCTTAATCTGCCATATTTATTTCTTGATGATCTTCCGAAAGTGATGACTGAGTTATAAGCAAGGATAAACACAGCAAGGAAACCAATATAAATCATAATAACAGCAAATGTTAAACATGGTAATGCACCAACATGACACATTCTTTCTGTACTTGCAGGAGGCAATGAAGGACAAGCATCAGGACAATCAACACATGCACATCGATATTGACCACCATCAGAGCAGCCCTTTGTATCAAATTCTGCTAAATCCATTTCTTCTGGTGCATCATCCCATGGGAAATTAATTTGAAATGGTGATCCTCCCAGTAATGGTTTCTCATCACCCAAAAATTTCAAAAATTCTAGATAATTACTTGCCCCACCTCCAATTAAATCCATAACAAATCCATTAGTCGCAGAGAACTTTACATCTTTACAAGAATTATAAAAATCTTCAGCAATACTCGGTCTAACGTAGTAACTAAGTTCGGTAACAATTGAATTTCCTGAGGAACTTCTTCCAAGGTCAGTTACATTCATGAATTGTGATTGATTTGGTGAACAAGTAAATGTACAAAAGAATTCAACAAAATTGGCTTGGCAAGCTGGACATGATGAGATCAATGGATCTGCTCGTCGTAAATTCGCTTCCAGGTTTTCAAGCTAAATTTGATTAACATCATTTCTTTAAAGTAAAGTAAAACTCAGTTATGTAAAATACACACCTGATCAGCATCACAACAAACATCCGTGCTTCCCCAGTGTTCGCCACAAATGCTCATAAGGGTTTCCCTCGTCGGCGAATCTGGAGTCACAGCTGGTCCATTATACGGGCACGGTAAATCTGCACCAAAGAAACTTCGACGACCACACTGTTACCAATTTATTAACAATTATCTCTTTCAAATCAAATCATAAATCCAGTCACTCACATTCTTATAAATTGAACAAGTCCCAGACTCATGCTTTGGCGTCGGTTCAGCGTTAGCTATAGCTATGCACAAGGCCAGCCACGCGATCAATCCCGTGACCAAATGGCCAAAATGCAATGCACGCATCATGACTGCCGATACCAAATCACAAGGTGAAAATATTATCGTAAATCAGATGATTGTCATGAGCACGGGGAGTAAACTCGTGAGGGTGGTCAGATGTAGTGTTATCGTGTACGTATCTCGCTGCTGATCGCGCCGAGGCCATTCTTCCCAGTGCTTACGTGTTTGAGGCGTTAGTGGTACCCCGCATACCCCATCCGTCCGTCGTGCACCGTACAGTAAATTAAAAAAAAAGTACAGTAATTCTCCAAAAAAGTGTTTATTCATTACTATACTCATAATCTACTGAAATATATACATAAATGCCCTAATCATCCTCTTCCATAGCTGAGACATCAATATCATCGTCTTCTTTCCTCAATACGAATGGTTTCAGAACTGATTCGAAATATGGTGGTTGAGGTTTTGATGGATTTTGACGACGAACTTGTTCAAAATAATTCTCATATACATTTCCATCTTTACGACCAATTGCTGAATTAATAAAAAAGTCAGAAAAATTGAATGAATCTGTTAACGGGATTGCTTGTGGTCGAACTCGCGCAAGGTATATGTCCATAAGATCTCTAATTTGATCGATTTGAGGACCAGTGAAATATCCACTTTGCAAGAATATTCCGGTATCACTCTCGATGGTCCAAAGTGCGAATAAAATTGCTAAATCACTAAGAACGGGACGAAGTGATGTAGGTGCCGCTGAGAGACGAGAAAAGAATTTACGAACCATAAATGCACGAGTATGAACTCTTGCAGCAACGAATCGTAATTGTGATGTCGCTTCAAATGCAGCTTCTGTTGTTAGGCCTGAGTTTCTCTTCGCGAGAAATGCATCTGCTGCCTTATAAACACTGGCTGCAGCAGCTGAATTCCATGCTTCAACTAAAACAGCATCTGAATCAAGTTTCCGTGAACCTGCGGTGGCCGTCTTGAGAATATCAATGTTGTTGAGATATGCAGTCGATTCAGGAGCTGTTCCTTTTTTATTAACAACGACTTGTAAGTAACGTTGAACAAGTGCGCGACCTGCTGACATTGTAAGAATTGAATTATCGCCTTCCCAAGTACATTGAACAACCCAATCACCATACGCCGGACCAAAACCATTATAAGCAGAATAACCGTGACCACCACAAGCTTGACGAGTTTGATCAATTGTTTCAGCACATGCCCAGGTTGTATATGCTTTCAAACCGGCTGAGGTTGCAAATACTTCTTTAAGTTCTTCAATAAGCGCTGACATTGCTGCTGCATCTGATGATTCTGATGTATCAAGCTTCTTGAGTAAAGAGCGATGCATGGAGGTCATCTCATCAGCACTAAATTGCATGGCAAACACTTGCGCCAGTAGTGGCAGTAACCGCCGTTGATGTAATGGGTAATCCAGTAACTTTGTCTCAACTTCTCCTTTCTTCGACGTAAACTGTCGTCGGACAGCAGCATATCGTAATGCAATCGTAGTGAATCGTTTGCTCATCTGGGCACTATCCAAAACCATAGATACACGACCACCAATCAAGGCACCGTATGTTAACTGTTCCAAGGGTGGTTGAGTGACTTTACCATATCTATCAACCTTGCAATGCTTCATAAGCATAAACTGCCGTGGAATTCGAACATGGGTAAATTGAACCCATCCATTATCAATACCGTCACGACCCATTTTCTTTCCAATGTCACCAATGGTCACACCAGGTTTAAGGTCATATGTCTCGGGATCACGTAGTGGTACGACGAATGACTTGACACCATAATCTTTTCCGTGGACTTTCAGACGGGCGAAGCAGACAGTGTGCTAAAACCGTTAGTTAAAGAAGTTGAAATAAAAGTAAATGTACATACAGTAGCGGTATGAGCAGCACCTCCGATCCACCACTTTGTCGCAGCGAGATGCGGTGTGTGAATGATGAATTCATCAGACGCCTCGTCAAATGTAGCAGTTGTTTCAAGACCAGCAACATTTGAACCGTGCCCGAGCTCAGTCATACAAAAACAGCCAATCAGACCACGTAAGTTGGCAGCACCTTGCGAAACCCAGTACGAAAACTGAGCAGATGTAGCAGCACCACGAATCGCACCAAAGAATAAACCGTAGTGAACTCCGATACGGGTGATTAAACTCATGTCAACAATGCCAGTGATAGAAATACGCATGCTGGCTACTTCTTCAGGCTCACTTATGACGTAGTGTAGAATTCTGCTGATTTTCTGCATCGTGCGCTCTCGCAGCTGCTCCTTTGTCAGGTCGTAGTAGTCCACGTTCGCAAACACCGGATCGCGTTCAATCTCCTGCATGATTTTCTCACGCAGCTCGGTTCCCTTCTGCCCGCCGTCGAGGAAGTATGTCAGTTCGCGAATAGGAAAAAAAGCTTGAGCTCGTTCAGCGGCCATCGACGCCATGGGATTCCCGAGACCGAGAATCGATGTGTCTTTGGGCAGCGCGGGAACAGCCGCCGAGGACGACGATGCAGAGGCCGACATCTGGCCTGCGAGCCGCATTGCGCGCGCTTTGGTACAGTATAAATAAACAAAAGACTTCTATGCTCTAACCAGACTCTGGTGCGCGACGGAGAGGAACAGACGGCAGAGAACGGCGGGGTGTATTTATTTGGCGGGCGCAGGGCATGTGATCTGCGCGGGGGTCACGTGGCTGGGACGAACGGAGAGCGCGCCGGGCCGAGGCTGGACGCCTTCCCCACACGCGTGGCGACGGCGACGGCGTTTCGCGCGCCGGCCCGCAGAGCAGAGCGGGGGCTCCACTGCCGACTGCCGAGGGCGGAGGGTGCGAATAATAGAGAGATAAACATATTCTATTAAGCGGGTGTTCTATTAAATTATTACCTCGCGCAACAAATCCCAAACAGCAAGCTATTAACCACCATGTATGCAAAGTATATCACAAACGACAAAAAAACAATGCAATGCAACCCAATACCAATTCACTTGCCAACACCATTCATCTATTCATTCATAATCAAACATTTAAACCTCAGACTTCATTTCCGCAGCTTTAGCAGCTTCGGCCAATTTTTTCTTTTGTAAAATCTTGCAGGACAGATTCAAGAAGACTGGTAATAATAACGAATTCACAGCAATCCAAACAAATAAAACTCCAATGTTTAATCCAATCGTGTTCTTGGTTCCAAGTAATACAGTCTTAAGTGCATCTGCAACATTCTTAATTGGGAATGCATATCCGTATTTATAGATACCGGGCTGAAGTGGAATTGAGTAGAATGCAACAGAGACATTGGAAATAACAATGAAAATAAGCCAGAAACCAAGAAGTGGTGGGAATACTGAAATTGCAAGCAAGGCCATGTTTTCACAAGCTCCTCCGACTGCCGTCATGCCTAACCAATTAATCATCCAATAAATAAAAAATCCAGCGCGTCCGAATTTAACTGTAAAGTCAACTTGGAATGCTAACGAAATGAGAGAGTAGAACAGGGAGAGAAGGAAATATGCAATCCAAGAACTAATAAGACGGTAGATAATATAATGCACCTTCTTGAGATGAGGTGCAAGAACCATGTGAATCGGTTGGAATGCGTTGAATTGGAAGAAAGAGATGATGATCAAATAAATCAAACCAACTTGAAGAACAGCAGTTAAAATGGGGTTTGAGAATGGATGCATGTTATATGGAGCAACAGCAGCAGGAACGGTAAGAACTTGAGGAGCATTAGCGGCGATTTCATCGAATGACGCATTGGTACCTGATGAATTTGATGAAATCATTGAAATAATCTCATTGGCGAATCGAGCTGCGAATGTGGTCTCGATACCTTGCATCCATGGTTGGATACTTGCAAAGAATTGATTGTCACGGCCTTAAGAGTATACAAACTGAACAGCGTGTGTTCCATCATAGTTTGAATTTGAAGCAGGATCCGCAAGTGCGTTAGTTAATGCAGCAGTAGCATTTGATGCAATGATGAATGCACCCCATGAGTCTTGTTGTTCAATAGCGTGGTAAATTTGTTCATACGAGTTACCAAAATCAGATGCAGACCGTTCATTAATAACGACAGTGTGAGCAGCATGTGCGAAAGATTGCGCAATCTGTGTAAACGAGGGACCAACGATTGCGGTATTGTTGACAGCCTGGTCCATGTCAATAATCCAAAAGTCTGCATTAGGAAGATACTTGACACGATTGAAATAAGATCCCCAGTAAATTGACAAAACCCCCTAAAAAAGTTAGATCGAGCTTGATTAATAAACAATATACAACGGACTCACCATAATCATAATCCCCATACCAATAATCGAAGCGATGATTTTTCTAACAGCAAATAATCTCTGTTGGTGTAACGAATGAGAAAAGAAACCATGCTGACCAGGACCGGCTGGCTTTTCATTAACACTTGTATCAGCTAAAGTACCAGCTTCACCAGAACCAGCTCTCGAAGCTGTTTTCTTAAGCTTTAACGAGGAAGGAGTTCCTTCATCATCTTCTTCAGGAATTGCAATCGCTGCGTCAGGTGCAAATACTGAATTCTGTCGAAGTGCATTTGTCGATGAAGTTGACTGACGTCTACTCGCTGGACGATTTGAGCCATCAGTTTCAGGATAATCGTATACAAGTGCGTTTGAGAATGCATGCGAAATGACACTGTCAGTGTCTGAATGAGTTGTCTCGTCACGGTCTTCACCCGAACTTGAAAATGAACGAACTAAATTACTGAAATTGCGTGAAAGCGTTGGTTGTAGTCCAGATGGAGTAGTAACAGGAGAAGCAGCTGCAGCCGGAGTGGCGACTTGATCAGGAGAAGCGGCCATTCTTGCGAATCAACCAGCCACTTACAGAAGTGGTGAAGAAAGAAGGAAGCAAGTTGTTGTGGATGGACAGAGGAGGTGAGTGGATGACATGGCGGCGCGGGTGGATATATATACGGCAGTCCACTTGCACAAACGCTGGATGGCCAGCGAGACAATCCTGACAATGACGGCGGCGGGCAGAACGGCACAGAGACGAAAGTAAGCCGAAGTAAGACGGGTGCGGTAAATGCCGGCCCCCGACGACCGGCGACCGACGACCGACGGGTGTTCTGGGCACCAGTTTTGCGCTCTTCTCGCGTTCTGTGCGACCCACGTCACCGTGACGTCACCGCGCAGAATCGCCACTACAGTAACAATAAGCAGGTCGCACTAACTTCGATAATGGAGTTAACAGCCAAGCACGACTCGAACCCATTGTATCGTACGTGATTGTACGTAACTCACTGGCTGTTCCGCCTGCCATCCCAGCCTCCTACACAATGCACAGTATACAGCCAGTCATAGCTGCAGTACAGTAGTACGCTGCACCTACACGTCGCGTCGCATTCCAGATAATTGTCATTCACAAGCACGAATACGATACAGCCACTACACTTCATTTCGCTCCAAATCCAACAATCTCATCACTCCTTACTTCCCTCTCGCAATCACGCATCTACGCGTACTGCTGCTGCTGCTGCTGCTGCTGCTGCTGCTGCTGCTGCTGCTGCTGTTGTTGCTGATGATGTGCCATTTGCTGCTCTCTCTCCTGCTCAGCAAATCCAAATCTCTCGTAGAAAGTTTCCCACATCTCAATAGCTTCTTTCTGCGATTCAACTGCACTTTCCAAATACGTTTCCACTGACGCTCTAAAATCTTCAACTTTCTCATGTTGAAATCTCTCAAACTCAAATTTAATAGTCTTGCAGATATCATCGTACGCAACTCGTAATCCATACACTTTCCGTTCCATTTCCGCAACTTCTTCTTGCACAGCCATCAGTCGTTCCGGTGCCGTCTTTCCCTGTCTTTCAGCACGTGCGAAATATTGTTGCTTTTTATTTAATTCTGCCGCTGAGGATGTCCAAGTTACAAATGCTTTTTGTCGTTGTGCAAATACAGCCTTAATTGACTCAATTAATCGACAATATTCATCAATAGTATCTCCAAGTGTTAACATATCTTGTAATCCTTGTCGTTCGTGTAAATCTCTTACTCTTTGCTCAACTTGCGCAAGGCCTGTTAATGCACCTGCTAATGGTCTTGATAGTTCAATTTCTCCCAGTACCGCTAATGCGACTGCGAATTCATTCGTAGTATCTGCAAGTTCTTTGCGTTGAATAATAACAACATCAAGTGCTTTCGCTAATGATCGTAATTGTGTCTCTAATGCATCAATATACTGCTTCTTATCAACAAACCATTCATCTGTTTCAACAAATTTACTACTTAATGTTAATGAACCAAAGAATCCTGCTGCGCCTCCTGAACTACTTGATTCAAGACCACCTGCACCACCACGACCATCTGCACCACCAGCACCACGAGCTCTAGTCTTAATATCAGTTCCTAAAGTATCGCTTTCCAAAAATAATTTCAAGTCAGGATCATGTTGTAATTGAGAATGTTGAGCAATTTTGTTTAACATTCTTTCTAACGCAGCTCTTCTTCCTTCCACAAAACTTTCATCAAATCGACCAACCGTTTGTTTCTCAGGTGGCGCAGGTACAATTACACCTGGATTATTATTATTTAATTCATGGTATAGCCATCTGAAATCTTTATATCTTCGAGTTACCGTAAAATCGGATCTCTTATATGCATTTGATGTTGTACGTGTATGCACATTATATACCGTATGTGCGTTAGTAAGCTCACCAACTTTAATAGGATCTCCTACTGCAATCTCAAAGATAGGACTCGCTGCCTGTTCAACAGGAACATGTCGACTTGTAGGTCCACCAGGTACACTATTTGCATAATCTGAAGTTGCAACAACAGGAACATATCTTAATGAAGGATCAGCCGCGACTGCGGCAGCCATTGCAGCAGCTTCTGCAGCTGATTTAACACCACGTTCATTTCTTAAATCTTCTGGTAGTGACATTAAATCACCATCACCATTAAACTCACCACTTGTTTTCTTAACAGTCTCAGCTTCTGCTTCAGATGGTGCTGTATCATCTTCAATCGGACCTAATGGATTTAAAGTTGGATCGATATCTTCTTTAACAACTGAAGCAGTCATAGCAGGCATAAATTCTTCACTCATACCAACAACATCAGCAAATCCACCTTCAGTATGAACTTGAGCAGGCGGTAAAACAACTGGTCCTTTTTTAGATCTTGCCATACGTAATGCTCTTGCACGAGATGCTGCCGCCGAAACTGCTGCATATGCTCCATCTCCATCTGTACTACTTCGATGTCCATCTTCTTCTGTTGATTGTCCTCCAGGCTTTGTCAATTCATCAACTGGATTATGTTTCTTCGGTTCTTTTGAACCCTCTTCTTCTTCCTCTTCATGTTCTTCTCCCATTAAGGCTGCAACTCCATTACTAACTTCATGTTCACCATCAAGTTCAACTTCCGCCATTTGTCCATTTAATCCTTCATCTTCAACATCCCCAGCTAAAACCGTAATAATTAACATCAACCAATTTCCATTCAACTTAATAACAAATACACATACCTTCAACAACAGGAGATCCTTCAGGTGACTCTAATACAATCTCAGGTTTCCTAGGTGTCGCAATATCATCCCATTGCGAAGCACCATAATCTTCACCATCCATATTTAATTCTTTTTATTTATTTTTCAGTTTATATCGAATTGAATCAGAAATCAACACCTCCAATAGTATCTATGGTTCTGAACAACTTGAAAGGAGTTCAGTTCAGCAAGTTCAAAAATGCACCGCAATTTCCAAATCACAATGTCAAAATGACTCAATTTAAAATCAACAAATCAATCAATCTATTAAGCTCGCGAGTTTCTTAGATAGTACAATCAGTATACTATCCTCGTTAATTAACATGTGAATCGGATTATAAACGTAGTGCGTGTTCTGTTCATTGCTTCACTCTATGGCTCAGATTTAAGCGACACGACAACTGATCCGTTCATTACCTTACATTTGCTTACAGTACAAGATACTTAGTATCGGTTTTTAAAATTGGCTCGATCACAGGAACGAACTCATATTCAATTGTAAACTGACAACATAAAATATAAAATAGAAATAAATATATAAATAAAGTTAAATAAGAGCAAGAGTATACTCCTCATGATTAATAAAAGACATAAAGATAAACAAACAGACTTTCTTCGTCATACTACTACACGCATCCTATTCAACACAAATATCGACGCACCCATGCAAACGACTTGATAAAAATAAAACGATAAATCAAAAGCATAAATAAAAATAAAAATAAGATAAACACGCCATATATAAAGATATAAAAATTCAAGTTTTAAATAGTTACTCAGTTTCAGTAGTAACTGGTTCAGTAGCTTCTTCTTTAAAACCAGCAATTTCTTCAATTTTTCGTTCAGATTTCTTAAATGGTTTAAGGCCATGACGAACAAAAATATCTTCTGTATCTTGCTCAAAGAATAATTTATAAGTATTCATACATAATCGAACCCTCAATGCAGTTTTAGCAAATGTAGTTTGTGCTTGTGTTGATTTATTTTCTCCATCTCCATCACTTCCTTCATCTTCATCAACTGCAGATTCATCCTCTTGTGGTAAATTTCGACGTAAAAATGGCATTGATACACGGTCTCCTGGAACACCCTCTGTTGGCGCTGACATAACATATGAAGTAAGATAGTATTTCCATTTTTCATCAAGTGTTGTTGGATCATTTAATGTTAAATCATCATGACTAATTGATTGCATCGACATGTGTGAAGTAGCTGAATTCCATTCAACCCTGAAAATATTTTCTTCTTGCCCAAGAATTGATTCAACCTGTAATCTGTAAATAATTTGTTCTCGGAATGTTGTCTTTGGTAATTGACGATCACGATCATATAATAAAATAATCTCAGAGCATTTAGCATCTGAAATGATAGTATGTGCATGTTTCGCAATAGCTTGAACCATTTTATCAACAGTATACATTTTAAATGCACGATTCCTATACGCTTGACGTAGTGATTCTTCAAATTGTTGATGTTCAAGATCACCTTCAATTAATCGTTCACACATATCAAGCACTTGTCCATAACAATTCTCAGATTGGAATGACAGCTTCATTTCAGCCATTTTATCAGACCAAATATGTAAATCTTTAGCAAATTGAACTGGTTTGCGTGTAGTAATATCAGACGAAACTTCAGACTCAATCAATTTAATTTCCTCGAGTCTTCGATACAGAACTTCAAACAGACGGAAGAAACAGTAGATTGTCATATTACCAAACAAGTTAAATTTAACTCGTTTATCCTCTGGAATAACACCATCAGCAGATTCAATACGACCATTACCACTGCCATTCTCAGCTGCAGTCTTAGTAACATGTGAAATCCAAATCTCACCAGCTTTCTCAACAGCTTCAGGTAATGGAATTTCATCACCATCTTTTTCAGTTTGTGGTGGAACTGAACCTTCTGGTGCAGGGGTACTGCTTTCAGATACATCAGGTGTATTCTCTCGACTCGCAGACTCACGATCCTTTTTACTGTGATAATTGCGACCACCCTTGCTACTCTTCTTAAGAACATCACGCAATAAATCATTATCACGATTAGGTTTGAGAGATTTCCGACTGTTCATAACTGGTGACGCAGCTGGGCTAATCGGAGTAGCTGGTTCACTTGCACCTTCTTCAGATGAAAATGATCCATCTTCACTCTCAGGAAGTGTTATACCAAAGAAAAGTGGAATAAAGGATTTGATAAAACCATCCATCTTTTCACGATCATTGCTTGAAAATGTAGTTGAATGTTCCAAATGACAGTTAAGTAATCGAATAACATCCATAATAATCGGAACATTTTCAAACGAGTACCGAAGTTGATATCTTGGTGGAGGTGTAAGCATACTTAATCTCTTATTCAATTGTTCTTCCTTAATAGTTTCAATTTCAGTTGTCAAGAATTTAGTAGTCATAGTCTTCTTATCAGCTTGTTTGAAAGTTAATCCTTGATGATCAAGTGATTTATAAAATACACGAGCTTCAGTTTCACGCCATACTTTATTCCATTCACGTTGGGCACGTTTCCATTCCTCATCCTTTTGCTTGAGACGTTTAAGAACAATTGGAACAGCGACAACAGGATTCTCATGCAGCGCATCAATAACTTCTTGGCCACGCTCGCGATCATACACCTTCTTAATAATTCGCTGGTAAATTGACTTTGATGAATGTCCCAAACCTGGTAAAAGTCTGAAATTTGCCTTTTCTTCTGCAGTCATATTTGCAATTCTGTTGGCAATTGGTTCAAGAATTTGAATAGTACGCAAGTTTGCTTCAACATTGTGATCGTATTCATGACGTTCTTCTTCAATGCGATGTAAGACTTCCTCGTATTGATTCTTGCGATGAGCAACGAATCCTGAATCTTCTGATGCCCATGTAGGGTGACTAACCCAATCGTCATTAAGAACCTCCCAACACATTTCATCACGACCAGAGCATGGCTGATGTGTTTCAGATTTTGGCAGTAATCGATAACTTGGGCCATGTGATTTACATAATGACAACTCGAGTTGATGCTTCTTGTATGGAATATTCTCAATAGAAAGAGTGCCGCTATCGTAATTCACACAGCGCTTGAACCACTCAATCAAATCCTTGTTGCCACCAATGAATGCCTCGGCGCGATCGACAAGAAGATTCTTATCAATGATATCTTGTGAGAACAAATTAAGTAACTTGAGAAACTCATTGTAAGTCTGCTTATTTCCAATATACTTCTTAACTCTGTCAAAGAAAGCGAGCTCTTCAGCAGATGGACCAGGCTTAGAGGGTGGAGCGAGCGGCTCGGGTACCATCGGGGTAAGGGTAGGGCTCATTGCGTAACCTTCAGTCTGCTTAGACGAAAGCTTAATTTTCTTGTTCCCGCCTGCAGAACTGCCCCGCATACTCGACATCTGCGCAGGTCCATCGATAGCCACACCTTGACTGCCAACACTCATGCCACCAGGAACCATGCCTCCAGCGACCATACCGTTAGATCCAGGCATACCAGGGACCATTCCGAGATTTGGTTGATCCATACCAGGTATTACCGAACCCTGTGACGCGGACGACGGAGCACGACGCTTCTTCTCCTTCGTAGGAATCACGGGTGGAGGGAAGTTGCCGACAGGAGGAAGTCGTGCAGAGGTTGGTGCGTTGTAAGGTGGCATCTCTGGGGACTGCTGATGCGCAGCCTCTGGAAGGAACTGCTTGAAGTCGTTGAGTAAATCTGGCGCATCTTTGAACAGCAATGTGACTTGAGCATATACATCGGCTATTGGCTTCTGCTCACGCTGGTATGTCTGCAAAATCTCGAGGAAATTCTTGTAAATCCCGGGCTGAGAAGCAAATCGGTTCTAAAAAAAAGAGAAAGTTAGGATCGATCATTAAAAGGAAAAATTTTTCGACTTACCTTAATCTTATTCACGTAGCTGATAGCATGGTTGAACTCAACAGGTCCCCCAGATCGCTTCTGATCTTGGGCTTCCTGCTGAGCTGCCTGTTGCGCCTGGAGAGACTGCTGTGTGGCAGCTTGCTGAACCATTTGTGAATGTACCGGCATTTGTGCCTGTTGAACATTGGGTTGAGGAGCTTGCTGAGCCGGACGGGGTGCGCCTGCACCTGTAGGCTGAGCCACGTTGATCATCTGGCGCATGGAAGGCGGAGTCACACGTGTAGCCTGGCCATTCTGTCCCTGGCCATAACTGTAGGCTTCCTGAGCAGCCCATCCATTGCGAGCCTGTTCAAACGATTGACCTTGATCAATGCGAGTGGTGGTGCCCATTGGAGTGGTAACCCGAATCGGATTAGGATCGCCAGGATCTGTAGAGCACTCGATTCGGTAGCCAGGAGGCAGAAACGTGTTGAAGCCCTGGATGAGGTTGGGGTGACCGCTGAACAGAGTGGAAACGCGATCGATAACACCAGGTGTATCAATACTCTGACTTTTGAAGTCTTTCATTATGTCGAGAAACTTGTTGTAGACATCGGGCAAGTTGGAGAACTGGACCTTCACTTGGTCGAGGTACGAAAGCGCATCCTTGACGTTGAGTGGGCGATAGGCGGCCGCGGCAGCAACAGCAGCAGCGGCAGCACCGGGACCGGCTACAGCAGCAAGCTGCTGAGCCTGCTGACTAGCCTGATGCTGAGCAAGAGAGGATGCAACATCGAGCTGTAGCTGCTGAGACTGCTGCTGTGGTTGTGGAGGGGGTGGCTGCTGCTGCTGAGGTTGCGGTTGCTGCGGCGCGGCACCGGCGCTGGCAGACTGAGCAGCAGACGCAGGACCACCAAGAGCAGAGGGAGTTGGTGGAGGAGGCGAACCAGCGAGCATCTGTTGCGGCTGTTGTTGAGGTTGCATCTGTGGGGCACCAAGACCAGGCAGCGATGGCTGGCCTAAGGTTGGCGATCGGGTGGGTGCGGACTGCATCCCGGGTGGAGCATAGCCGGAGTGCTGGGCAGAACCACCGAGACCGGGGAGTGATGGCAGCGAGGGATAGTAGCCTTGGTTACCTGGAGATAGAAAGCGACGATGAGTATGAGAACTTGACGAGAAAGGAGTAGGAGAGTGATTCAGCGTACCGTTTGGGTTGAGTGCGGGTGGAGGAGGCAGCACAGGGTGTCCGGTCTGCTGGGAACTGCGAGAAAAGCGGGTTAGCACACGAGACGCGGAAAACGAGCACAGCGCATTGCATCGTGCAGGACAACATACCTGAATGGCTGACGAGGCGGTTGAGGCGGAGGCGGAGGTAGCGAAGGACCCGAGTCCTGGCCGGAGATGGACCGGTGCCGCTGATCCTGACCGGTGCTCATCGCAGGCAGGAACTGGAGGCCGCGGGCAGGGAAGTCGCGGCGACGACGCGGCGGCGAGCGGCGAGGACGGAGACAGGCGCAAAGAGCAGCGTCACAAAGACGAACAGATCCAGCAAAAACAGGACCGAGAAGGGCGAAAACAGGGCCGGGAAAGTCGCGATGGCGGCGGTGTTCTGGCGTAGCAAACAAGGGCGGACAGCGAGACAGAAAGCAATTCAGACGAGGCAACCGCAGAGACGGAGAGACGAGTTGTCGGCGAGACTCCTGGGCCGTGCGGCTCAGCGGCGCCCCTACCCTGATCCCTGCGGCACGTGCGTCAGCCGCACGCCCGTCGCCATGACAACTGCTCAGGGCTGCTGGAGTTGAGTTGCCACGGGTTTTCGATCAGCGGGCGGGGACTGGTAAAAGTGGGTTCGGCGGAAGTTGGGTTATTGTTGCAGTGCATTCAGGCGCGAGCTGTATGCGAGCATTGCGTGAGCTTTAGAGTGCCGTGGCCGCCAGTGGCAGCTTTGCGAGGCAGCGGGCTCGTCAGTCAGCCAGCTTGGGGAAAGCAATTGCATCCTTCCCCGGATTGCTTTCGGCTAAAAACAACAAAACTTATATCGCCTATGTCTATATTTTTGAAATAATATTGTAGAAATAAGCAAGACCCCCGAATACAGTCTCTGTAGCAGTATATCGGCCCTCGTCTGAGACACTCATCTGATCTCCCGTTTGGGCGCCCGCACAACAATTTTTCCTGGTTAGGGCACTCTGCGCCGCACTGTCAACAAACGTCCTCACGACTCGGCCTGGTCGTGTTTGCTTCACTCGCGTCTCTCTGCTCGATTTCAATTCCACTTCCAAACACAAGTAACCACTCTTGCTACATATCATGCATTTTTGCTTTGCATTTGGCGTTTAGCATTTATTCATTTGCTAAATTGCTCCGGCTTAGATAGCTCAACTAACGCCCGGAACCGTCTGCGCACATCAAGGTACACGACGACACAAATTGCTAGTCAGGAAACAAACAGCATTGCGAGGTTGATATCAACTTTTCAATCAAATTTATCAGCTACCAACATCACAGGAATAGTTTCCACCGCATTTACTGGCTCGTCACAATGTCAGCAGCAGTAAGTGCTCGTGTTGAGACTTATGTCTCTGCACCTGTCGGTGGTACAGATCCAGCGCCGAATCCCGCGGCAGTAGTTGCCAATAAGGCCGTTAAAAAAGAGAAACCGTCTGCACTATGCAAGACTCCTCCAAGTCTAATTAGGAGTAAAATGAGCGGTGCCGAATTTCGAAGAGGCGATTTACTCGGTGAGGTGAGTTTTTGTTTGTATGCCTTATTTATCTGGTGTGGTTACTAATGTGATTGACATAGGGTGGATTTGCGAGATGTTTTGAAGTTCGTGACGAGAATGGAAACTTATACGCTGCCAAAACAATTTCAAAAGCAACTTTAACATCAGTTAAGACACGTACAAAGGTTTGTCTCGCTCCTATAAAACAATATACAACGTAACTAACAAGCATAGCTTCTTGGAGAGATAAAAGTTCATCAAAGCATGGATCATCCCAATATTGTTAAATTTGTTGAGTGTTTTGAAGATGATGTTAATGTTTACATGCTTCTTGAAGTATGTTCCAACAAAACACTAATGGATATGCATCGTCAACGTCGTCGATTTACAGAACCTGAAGCTCGATTCTTTATGATTCAAATCTTAGGTGCAGTCAAATACATGCATAGTCGGCGAGTGATTCATCGCGACTTGAAATTGGGAAATATTTTCTTGGACGAAGGAATGAATGTCAAAATTGGTGATTTCGGTTTAGCTGCATTGCTACTCTCAGATTCAGATCGCAAAAAGACTGTTTGCGGAACACCAAACTATATCGCACCTGAAGTGTTATTTGGTAAAGAAGATGGTCACAGCTTCGAAGTTGACATCTGGTCAGTTGGAATTATTCTGTTTGCTATGCTGTGCGGAAAACCTCCGTTTCAATCGAAAGTCGTCAACGATATTTATAAACGCATCAAGATTAACGACTACAGTTTCCCTGAAGATGTTACCATTTCTCCCGAAGCAAAAGATTTAATCCAATCACTTCTTAGCCGAGATCCTAATGCACGACCATCATTAGACAAGATTGTCGAACATCCATTTTTTGAAGGTGATACGCCTGCATACCTTACTGAAGCATGCAAGACTGGAAATCCTCGATGGAGAAATTTGACACACTCTGCATCACGTCGAAATTTTATGAGATTAGCGGCAAATTCAGGAATTGGCCCTGGTTCAGGAAACGGCGGAAAAGTTGCTCGGGATGCGGGAAATCCGGTTTCAGTTGTTCAGCTCGAGTCAATTCCATCGTCACCTGTTCCATCATCACCACTATCACCACCACCTCTTCCAATTGCAAATAATTTTAATTTACTCTCGTCAAAAGTACCACAACTTTCACCACCAAAGAAAATACTACCACAATGCTTATCACCTCAGCCTGCAGGAACTGCAAAATTACGACAAGCAGTATCTGCTGCTGCAGGTGTTGGTATTCAACCTGCATCATCTACAACAGCTTCACTAGCTCAACACCGAGTCACGAGATCCTCATCTGCTGCATCTAAGATGAGTCAAGCATCAACAGCTGCTCAATCAAATGCAATGGATGCACTTAGAAAATCAAGAGCAGCACCAACTCGGCCGCTTGCAGATTTACCAATTAATAAACCAAGTATTGCATCGCCTGGAGTTACATCTGCAGTTGCAAGTGCAACTTCAGCAGCAGTAAATAGAGCTGCATCAGTTCTCGGTAAAGCTAGAAGATTAGGTACAACTGGAGCAATTGATACCAAATCAAAGTCAGCAAATGATAAACTTAGTAAAGGTCAATTGGCAAGCCGTGCTGCAACTGAATCTGCAGCTGCATATGTTGTCAATTGTGCGCCATCCAAGAAAGATCCAGTAGAACAAATAAGAGGGCTAACTGATCTTTTGGATTTTGCCTTAAATAGCCGACTTGACGCAGCTTCACTTCGAATTTGTGAAACTTGCGCTCTTCCTCGACGCACTGGTTCCGAAATGCAAATGCGACAGCCATTATATATTTCAAAATGGGTTGATTATTCGAATAAATATGGATTAGGATATCAATTAAGTGATAATAGTACTGGTGTATTTTTTAACGATACAACTACTTTAGTTGTTGACGCGAATTTACACGGAGCTGAATATATAAGTATTCCAGAGAGTGTTAAACGACAACATTCAACCGGAACATCAAATAATGAATCACATCGATTACGATTTACATTTGATACAGCACCAGATAAATATTCAAAGAAATTATACTTGGTGAAACATTTCAGAGAATATATGTCTGATCATCTAACTGTTCCAGATGAATCTGAAGCCGGTAAAAATGTTGGAAATGTTCCTCAACGTGGTGAACTAACTTGGTGTAAATGTGATCATGATATGATGGATATTGATGATGGTGAATTACCACCTTCCCAACAAGATCAAATGACATACATGACAGATTTCCACAGAGTTAAACAAGCAATAATGTTTCGACTTGATAATAATGTTATTCAATTCAATTTTGCGGATCATTTTAAATTAGTTTTATATGATGAAGGAAGACGAGTTAAAGTTATTAATCCAGACAAACGATCGAGAGATTTAACAATTCTTGATGCGGTTAGTAATAAAAGAGGATTAGGTGATGCGGAATGGGAATTAAAAGCTGGAATGTTAAGAAATAGAATTGAATTCATGTATAAAGTACTATTGGAATTATGTGAGCATTCAAATATTCCTTCTAATGCTGAATTTTAATGAATGGTGTTAATTGCATATGAAACGTTTGCTCTTCATTTAATAAAATGCAGGCTTTTTAATTTCGTTTTCTTAATTTTATTAATTGTTTTTATTATATCATACTTTATTCGGGTCGAATAAAAAACAACGTGTAATTACTATTTGTCAATCTTGCATTTTTATATCCATTAATTAAGTCTACATTACATTAAGTTTTACGTTTTTTAAGTGGTCAGGTCTCGTTTTAAATAATACAGTATTTCATTTTCCGTTTTGTTGTTTTACATTTATATTTTACGTTTTTGTCTTGTTGTTATATGCATTAGATATCATGTGTTATTATTAATCCGGTTTACATTTTCCTTGCACAAATGCAAAAACTATTCACATCACATAAACCTGTAAAATGCAGACAAAACGCTTAAATTAATTGATTAACATCATCATCAACGGCAATTTGTTCAGCTTTAGCAAATGCATCTAAAGCATCTCCATAACTTTCCCAAATACCTTTCCGATATCCTTCATCGACTTTAACAATCATTCTATCTTCATCCCATTTCTCTCCCAAGAATTTTTCAAATGTCTCATCATCTCCAGTTCTTCGTTTCGCCCATAACGCTTTATATGCACTACCTAATGCGCATGCGTTACTTAATTCTAATCTATAGACTCCTTCAATCGGTCCTAATACTTGTCCTGTTATTTTACATATAGCACTATTTTTAGATCCTCCTCCAACAACATAAACTCTTCTAGGTTGTCCTGTTTTAGATAATAATGGTCCTGCACGTAATCTCATACTTAAATTTTGTGACTCAAGAATCGCTCTTGCGTCATCATCTGAATTCCATGATTCATTTACTTCAGATGACGTTAATAATTTGGTGCTTGATGAGTCTCCTTTAGAAGCAGTAAATCTCCAAGTACCAGCTTGACAATCTGGAACGATTTCAGAAAGAGGAAAGTAAATACCTAACTTCGTCAAAGCATCGTCATTTGAACATAAAGCAGGAGTCGTTTCAGCTATTTGATTAAATTTTTCCCAAGGATCAGTTCCTTTTTCTGATTTGATTTCATATTTAGAATTAATCGCATCACGAATTTTCTCTCGTGCAAGTGCTCCATTACAATAACATAACATTCCCATATATAATCCATGAGTGGTTGGATGGCTGAACATATGATATGACGGACTTGTTTTATAAACTGGTGTTGAAACTAATAAAGTTGTTGAGGTTCCTAATGAAACTATAACATCTAATGGTCGTAATGGTAATGCTAAAATTGTTGATGGATTATCTCCTGTGACTGGTGTAATAATGCAATCCGATGAAAATCCATATTTCTTAACAAAATATTCTGAAATACATCCAAGATTCTTGCCACCGTCAGGTTCAACAGGTCCAAGTTTTCGAAGTAATTCAGCAGTAGCAGTTGCATCACCACCCGGAACATCACTTGCAACCAATGCAGCAATTTCTTCATTCCATTTTTCATTTGGAATATCCCATAAATTCATTCCACAAACATCTGAAACATCTAATGGAGCGATTTTACCCAAGAAGATTGAAGCCATGAAACTTGAAACAAGTGAAATTCTATATGATGCAGCGTATCGTTCTGGATGACGTTTTCTAATACGTAAAATTTGTGGACCTGTGAATCTATGATGTGTTTTAGATCCAGTAATTTCAGCAAATGCGTCTGCGCCACCAGGAATGTTATCTTCAAGATAATTACATTCAACAGCAGTACTATGATCTTGCCAATTTGGACTCATATCATGAGCGAATGCTTTTGGTGCAAGTTGTTCTTCAAGCGATTTATTTGAATCAAGATTTGACAGTAACTCTTCAGCTTCATTTGACCAAAAAACAGAACCGTGTTGTTGGCCTGCACCAGAGATAGCTTTAACTCTAGAGAAATCTAAACCCTGCTTTTTCATCTTTTCAAATAAAATATCAAATGCAGAAAGCCACATTGCAACAGGAGCATAAACTTCTTTTAATTCAGGATTTGTAAATATACCTTTTGTAGTTCCAAATTTAGACGTATCAACGTCAAATTCAACATTCGCTTCAAGAATCGCATCAAGATTTGAATCAATTGCAATGACTTTAATCTGTTGAGTTGAGAGGTCGAAACCTAAAAATAAATCATCGTCCACCATTTTGTTATTATAAAATTTTTATTGAAATGTCTAATTTAATTGTCTTTTTTGGGATCAAGCCACTTCAATGGATGTCGATTATAAAAAGGCCAAGGGAGTACGACTAAGATAAAACCAAAGGCGTAAGATGCTGCGCAGATGAGTGCTGTGATTGATAGATCTTGTGTGATTAAACCTGCAAAAAATGCAATGACCTATCGTGATTGATAACTTGTCAGTTGATTGGCATAAAATCAAATAAGAGAGATGGCGTACAGTTGAGATTGTGAGAAGGTTGAATGTGATAGTATCAGCGAGGCGTTGGCCGTGAAAGTCCTACACAACGATTAGCAACGATGATAGCAAGTACAAAATAAACAAACAATAAACATACAATTGACCCTTCGACAATAGAGGAAAGCGAGGAAAGATTCTTCATGAGGAACAGAAAGCTGGAGAAAGACCAAGAGTACTTTGCAGCATGATCGGTTTAAGTACGGGAACCGGGGAAGAGAACAGCCATTTCGGTGAACTGCAATCACCCGGATCACGAGACCGGTTATTTGGCGGCAGAATTGAATCACCCAGCGCGTGGCTAAATTCGCCCGACTGCTGTATTTACTTCAGCAGTTGCTGTTCACTGGACAACAACTCTACAATCAACTACGTCTACAAGTATTCATATATGATAGATTCATGACTGATATTCCCATTTACATCCATTTATCAACGCTAACAAACAATTCTTATACTTTTAAATTAATGAACTTAATCAACCTCCTCCATAGCAGACTCAACTGGAGCATCGTCCTCAACAGCCTCAACTGGTGCAGCACTCTCCTCAGCCTCAGTCTCATCAATGTTAAGACCAAGCGAGATCAACCGGTTGATACGGCTGGCGAATGAATTAGGCTCCTCAAGAGTGAATCCAGAAGTTAAGAGAGCAGTCTCATAAAGAAGAGTGGTAAGATCGCGGACGGTACGGTCACTGGTTCCCTCGGCCTCAACCTTGTTCTTGAGCTCCTTGATGATTGGTGACTTGGGTGAGATCTCGAAAGTCTTCTTGGATGACATGTACGATGACATGCTGGTGTCACGGAGAGCCTGGGCCTTCATGATACGCTCCATGTTGGCGGACCAACCGAATTGACCGGTACGAATAGCAGCAGGTGCGTCGACGAGCTTGTGTGAAACAACAACCTTCTCAACCTTCTCACCGAGAATCTCCTTAAGGCTAGTAGCGAGCGACTCGTACTCCTTCTCTTCAGTCTCACGCTCCGCCTTCTCCTCATCGGTCTCCTCGAGCTCGTAGTCCTTGGTAATGTCGACAAGAGTCTTGCCCTCAAACTCCTTGAGTTGAGTCATGGCGTACTCATCAATGGGGTCAACCATGAAGAGAACCTCAAAGTTCTTGGCCTTGAGGGCGTCTAGGAAAGGTGACTTCTCAACAGCCTTGAGCGACTCACCAGTGATGTAATAGATGTTCTTCTGGTGTTCAGCCATACCAGTGACGTAGTCGGACAGCGAAGTAAGTTCCTCACCAGACTTGGTGGAGTTGTAACGGAGAAGCTTGGCGAGTGAAGCACGGTTTTGCGAGTCCTCGTGGATACCGAGCTTGATGTTCTTGCCGAAAGCAGTGTAGAACTTGTCGAATTGCTCGCGGTCCTCAGCAATCTCGTTGAACATCTCGAGGGTCTTCTTGACAATGTTCTTGCGGATGACCTTGAGAATCTTGTTTTGTTGAAGCATCTCACGGGACAAGTTGAGTGGCAGATCCTCGGAATCGACGACACCCTTGACGAAGCTGAGCCACTCAGGGATGAGCTCCTCACAGTCATCAGTGATGAAGACACGACGGACATAAAGCTTGATGTTGTTTTTCTTCTTCTTGGACTCGAAGAGATCGAATGGTGCACGGCGGGGAACGAAGAGAATGGCACGGAACTCGAGTTGGCCCTCGACTGAGAAGTGCTTGACGGAAAGATGGTCCTCCCAGTCGTTGGAGATTGACTTGTAGAAAGCGGCGTACTCCTCGTTAGTGATGTCTGAAGGATTGCGGGTCCAGAGGGGCTTGGTCTTGTTGAGCTCCTCGTTCTCGGTGACAGTCTCCTTAACCTTTTTGGTCTTGGCCTCCTTGGATTCCTCCTCCTCGTCGACCTCCTCAATCTTAGGCTTCTTGTCGTCATCGACCTTCTCTTCCTCCTCCTCCTCCTCCTCGGGGACGTCCTTCTCGACCTCCTTGGTGACGACGAGTTGGATAGGGTAGGCGACGAACTCAGAGTGACGCTTGACGATATCCTTGATACGCTTCTCCTCAAGGTACTCCTTTTGGTCCTCCTTCATGAAGAGACGGATGATGGTACCGCGCGAGATACGCTCGTTGACGGTGTCGAGAGTAATGGTGAAGCGACCACCGGCGGATGACTCCCAGATGTACTGCTCGTCATCGTTGTGCTTGGAGATGACCTGGACATGGTCGGCGACAAGGAAAAGCGAGTAGAAACCGACACCGAATTGACCGATCATGGAGACATCAGCACCAGCGGAGAGAGCCTCCATGAATGCCTTGGTACCGGACTTAGCGATGGTACCGAGGTTATTGACGAGATCAGCCTTGGTCATACCGATACCGGTGTCGCGAAGCTCGAGAATGTTGTCGTCGGGACGGGGGGTGATGCGGATGTAGAGATCAGGTTCGGACTCGAGCTTGGAGGGATCAGAGAGCGCCTCGTAGCGGATCTTGTCGAGAGCATCGGAACAGTTGGAAATGAGCTCCCGCAGGAAGATCTCTTTGTTGGAGTAGACGGTGTTGATGATCAAGCTCATGAGCTGAGAGATCTCAGCCTGGAACTCGAAGGACTCTGAATCAGCCATTGTGTGCGACGTAGCAGTGTGCTAGAAGGCAGTGGGGGAAGAGAGAGGGTGCAGAAGCGGTGGTGGAAAAGTTGGTGAAGCAGGGCCGGGGGATGGACGAGCAGGCGGGTCTAAATAATATTTTCGCGCAAAGACCCAGAAGAGACGCGGCTTCTGCGGTCTTCCACGCCGCACGTGACCGGCGAGCCGCAGCGGAGAGTGCACGTGACCAGCCGCGTGCAATGGGGCGCACTTTTCGCGGGCAGGCTCGAACTCTCGGGACGGTTCTGTCTGGAGCTGGCATTTCACGAATCACGGCCGGTTACGGTGCTGTGCTAGGATCCAGATACACCGGCACCGGTCTACGCGCAGAGTACAGGGGCACCGAGGCTATGCTGCGGGTTGCCAATGTCCGGGCGGTGCTGTGGCGAAGAGCGGCGCCGTGGAGCAGCGCAAGGCCGCTGACGACCGCGACGACCGCGACGACCGCGACTGCTGCGCGCTTCAAGGACGTGATGGCGCTGCACGCCTCGCCCATGGCCGTCATTTCCGCTGCTCATGGCGGCGAAGTGCGCGCAGTGACAGTCTCCTCGGTCACGTCGCTGTCCGTTGCAGCAGACGCGCTTCCGCTGGTGTCGTTCAATCTGCGACTGCCGTCCTCGGCGTCCCGAGTCATCCATGCTGCGGGTCGTTTCTCCGTCAACTTTCTTTCTGGATCGCCCGGCGCAGACGCCATTGCGTCTGTTTTCGCAGGCGGCGGTGCTCAGATATCTTCACAGGACGGCACATTCCCTGTCGAGTGGTTTCCGCTGTCGCCTGAACCGTACAGCACACCAATGCTCAACCATACAGTCATCTCCACAGACCCACCAGATTCAATAGAGCCAACTTCAACAAATTCAATAGATTCAACAGGTTCACCATTCCACAGCATCGCTTTCGCTCGCATGGACTGCAAAGTCGTGGACTGTGTTCTTGTCCGCGACCACGAAATCTGGATCGCTGAAGTCGAAAATGTCGACGCTTCATACGACCGCCAGCAACCTTCTCCAGTAATGGTTTACTACGACCGCAAGTTCTTACGTGTATCGCCTCCACACACTTTCAATGGCGCACCCGTCACTCTCGAACAATCTAAACTCCGTCATAGAAGGTAGATTGCTATATATCGCTGTATCATATTCAATCATTTACTCGCTCAAACGCGCTTCTGGTATATAAGCCAATAGCTACAATTTCATGTAAATATAATATAAAGTCCTTTATGCAATTCAATTTACAGCCGTAGTGTATATATATATATGTACAAACTTCCAACCACAATCCCATATTCACATTCCTTCTCTCTAATATCCACGACTACCACCATCCTTTCCTCTTGATTTTGGTCTTTGATACACCCGTACATTGAGTGACTTTCTCTCCTCGAATTGTCCAAGTAACTCATCCATATCAGCGCTGTCAAGTGCTGATGCATCTGTAGTAGGAACATCTTCATCGCTTCCTTCACCTTCACTCTTGCCTTGCTTAACTCCAAATCTCTCATTGAATCGAGCAATTCTCCCTCCAACCTGCTCTTCAACAGCCTCTGCACCTTCATTAGCAGGGTTCCATAATGGATGTGTACGTTGGTCTCTCATATATCTCCACTCGACACGCGGAGATGGTGATTGTCGTGTATATGTAGAACCATCCGATAGTTCAACGACACAGTCGAATTGATAGTACACTGGTGGCCGTGTCTCGCCGAACCGATACTTGCGCTTTGGTACACGCTTTGAGAGAGCAGATGCAAATCTCTGCTGCTGAGCTGCTGTGAATTCGACAGCAGTGATGCTGCTGTTCAGACGCAATGCTGGCCGAGTACAGCTCCGTAACGCCTGCATTGTATATGTGACGACTATGCCGGATGTGGTTGTTGCGGTGAACTGATATGCAACAAAGAGTTATATCTCGTGTTTTTCCGAGAAGTGAAATGGAATTTTGCGATGCCGCGCAGCTCGACACTTGTGCGGCGCTCTGGTTAGGATCCGCTGCTCTTTGCCTTGCACTGTTCGCAGCGCCTTCTACTGCTATACTAGCAGCTAGAAACAAACGATACTGTTCTCAAAGGGCAGATGCAAGCACTAGTACCTTATCGCATTTTTCAGACCACTTCTTTAGTCCACTTAGAGCGCTCCCGGAGCTCCGGCGACTGCTCAACGTACAAGCTGCATTGTGCGAGTCTGCGGCACGTGATGCGCCGCGCCGCAGCGAAAAAACAAACCTCGGTCAACCGCAAAATCATCACCATCGATGTTTGGCATTTGACGTCTGTCGTGTTTTGGTCTTCTTGCTCTCCTTCCTTCTTTCTTTGTTTGCTTTTCTTGGACAGTCTGCGTGTTTGTGTTGTTTACCACCACCGCGTTTGCAACTTGACCGCCGCTCGAACGCTCTCGGATCCAACGACAGTCTTCCCAGCGCCTTTCTGCGCGTGGTTCGCCGTCGCCGTTCGTCGTTCGCTGTTCACCACTCGCCAATAGGCCTTCTCCTCTGCCAGATCTACCCCTCGTGGAGCTCTAGTCTTATTCACGATGGCGCGGGGCTCTGGCGCGAAGCATCGCGCGCATCCCTCTGCGTCTCCGTCGGCCGCGAATCACTCGGCCGTGCTTCTCAACCATCTGAACGGCTCGACCTCGTCGTTAGGAAGTCTATCGACCAACGACTCGAATCACGGAAGCAGCGGGACAAACACCCCGTCGTCCTCGGTTACTGCTAGTGCAAATAGTGCATCTATGACTTCGACTGCTGCTTCAAGCGGTAGTCCTCTGGCTTCATTGTCTTCAGCTGCAGTGGCAGTCGCCGGTTCTATGCCCGACACTCCTACCAAGGCTTCAGGCAGCTTGCGTCAGGATCTCGTTTCCTCCGGTACTGATTCAGACACTGCCGTTGCGACTGTACCTCATGATCCATATGCAAATATGCCTGCTCCTTCTCGTGCTTTCAAAAAGTCATCGCCATTCTATCAAGACTTACCGTCCCGTTCCAACTCATCACGCGCGTCTCGAAACTGGATCTTACCTCCTCACCCATTTATTGATTCACTCACCATTTTCATTTTAATCATTCAATTTCCCAGCATTGTCATCTCATTTATTCACCTTCTTTTCACGTGTTTGACATTTGCTCCTCCAGCCTCCACTCCGCTCTCATCTTTCCTTATTTCTTCACTTACTCATGCAACTTCTGCATCTCCATCTATTCTCACCATTTTATTCGCAGATGTCACTGTTGCAATGATTTCAAATTTCTTTATTCCTCGCCTGCGTTTCATGCTCGCCGATTTAGGTTCAGCGGTTATTGCATCGGCACTTGGTGGAGGAGGTTCCAAGACTGCTGTTTACTGCACTGCATTACTTCAAATCTCGAGAATGATCAAGCCGTATATTTTCATCATCCGTCGTGATGCCTTTTCGATTCCAGCAGCAGTAATGTCGTCGTCAGCTACTCAACCAATGCCGTCCGCTGTCGACTTTGATCCGCCATCTGTTCCACCACCATCATACTACCTTGCCTCAAGATCATCCTCTTTTGCACCTAGAATGTGGGATTTATTATCAGATTCAGCTGGTTGGGTTAGTCAAGCACTTGCAATTCATATCGTTGCTCAAGGTCTCATGTTATCACTTCGGCGCATGTTTCTGGAGCACGAGAATCGTTTAAGCTCCATGCCTGCAGCAGCGTCAACTTCGAGTGCAATTTTAGGCGATAGTTATAATATTGATTGTGAAGCCGCAACGTTTCCAACACCGAATGCCATGGCAACAGATCTTACGAATGATCCAATTTCAGCAGCGACAAGTGGTCCAGGAGCATCAAGTAAACGCAAGAAAAAGACAAATAATCCTCATCGTCATTATCGACAAACATTATGGTCTGCACTTGCTAATACATTTGTTCTTGCATCTCGTGAATCAAGTCATTTATTAGTTGATCCACGTGTTTCTTCAGCTGTTCATTCGGATGATTATTCTTCTTCAAATTCAACTTCTCCTTCTTCTCAAAATGGTAATGCTCAACAGCAAACTTTATTATCAACTTTAATTTCAGATGATCCAACTTCAACTAATGGAGTTCCATATAAAACATCATCCGACGAGCCATTCTTATATTGTTATGTTCGGTATATCCTCGAAAATGAAACTGCGTTTGAAATTGTTGAATCAGATTCTGGTGCTTCTATTGTATCAACACCACCAGTACCGGAATCAACTAATGATTCAAATCAATCAACACTGTCGTCATCAGCTTCATCATCATTATTACCAACTTCATTAGTTCCATCGCTTTTTTCAAGTTCATCAACCTCTCAAAATACACATCATCAATCATCTCATGCTTCAGTGTATAATGGAATTTCAGCTCGAGTTAATGGAATTCTTTGGCCAGAAGTATCTGTTCAGACAATCGTTCCTAAATCTGATTCTCAAGATCAATCTCCAACCGTTGCATTATTAGAAGCTGCTGCTGCTTCAGGAAACGATCAAATTGATGAGTCACCTTCATCACAAGGCAATGAAGTTTCATTAATGGGAAATAAATCATCATGTGGAACTACACCTCAACAGCAAGATTTAGCAGAAACCTTATTGGTGGTTTCAGGATTAACTCCAATTACGGAATATGAAATTGAAATTAGCAAACAGTTTAAAAATGGTGGTCAAGTCGTCGTTTTTAAGACTAATATTTGCACGTCTCCTAAAGATTGTATGTGTTTTTTATTTTCGTTATTATGAATTTAATTATGGGCTTATTTACTAACTATTATATAGCTTCTGTTTCGGTCGCATCAGCTCAAGCTCAACAACCATCAAGACCATTATCTCCAGTAACAACACTTCTCGACACCTTATGTACAACGAATGCAATTCTTGTTGAAGAAAAGCAGAAATTAAAAAGAACAAGAAGAGAGCATTCAAAACATATAGCAAGTGTTAAATCAGAAATTGATTCCTTAAAATCAAGACTTGGATCAGGTGGTAGGGGTGATGAAAGAGCATGGAGAAAAGTACTTGCATTAAGAGAATCAGTTAGACGTACCGAAGAAGAAATAGAATCGTTGTCAAAACGTCAAATTGAACTTGCTGAAGAAGAAGCATTGGAATTAGAAAAAGTTGATAAAAGACATAGTGTTTGGGAAGCTAAAATGATGGAATTACGTGAAATGGAAAAGGATTTTAAAGAAAAACAAAATGATTTTTCTGCTAAGTTGAAACATTTATCATCAGAAAGAGGAACTGTACTTAGTAAAGAAGATAAATTACTAGCACGACAGAAAAAATTAATGGCAGATTTTGAAAGAGCAGATAAAGAACGACGGGATGCATGGGATAGAGAATTTGCAAGACGAAAAGTTGAAAGAGAACAACTTGCAATGAGACGTCGAGCAATTGAAGGTGAATTTTCAACTGCAATTTCAAAAATGGAAAGAAGTATAATGGATATTAGAGAACGTACTAATGCAACTTGGCAAGCTGCTGCTGTTTATGGTGAACCTGCTGTTTCAACTGTCGCAGCTTCTTTGGGTATTGTTCCTCCTTTATTCCCAATTCCTGGTCCTAATGTATTGTAATTTATCTTTTATTATAGTCTTTGTCAATGATTTAACATGTAGTTTATTTGGAATTCGGATTATTCTATTGTCTGTCTTACTTTCTGTTCTGTCTCTATCTCTCTAATGTTGTTATTTCGAGCACTTTTTATATTTGATACATGCAGCTTTTCCTGGATAGGTATATGTATATCATCTTGTTTGTGTATATATAAGTAATTCTATTAAATTAAATAAAATCTAGTAAACCAATGAAGCTACGATATGACGCTTCTTTAACTTCTCAACTCTTCAAGAGAAGAACATATAAGGTAATTGTACTCCTCAAGCATTGTAAGCAATTTTCCAAAGAACACCCTAACCACTCACCCTTTGCTCTTTGAAAAAAAATTCGATATGACGAGCAACGCGAATCCACAATCAAATTGAAAATCTAATTCAAATTACTAGTATTGAATTCAATCTATATATTTCTTATTTTATAAATATAAAAAGAGAAAGTATATAGGTAAAGATGGATTCCGAAACAGTTGCATATGATTATGATGATTTTATTCAAAAGACTGGAGATTATGATTTTGAAGATGATGAGCCGTTAGCTACAGATCTTATTGAGAATGAAGGGTAGGTTTATATTAGTTATATTTATATTTTTTAAAGCAATAAGATTGGGAAGTGCGTATTGGCTAATTGGTGAGTAGAATTGATGAAGAACAGTTGCAACTTCAACAGCAACAATTTCAACGTCAGTTGCAATTACTGCAACAGCAACAAGCGGTATGTTTTCGTGAATGCCGGTAGAATACTTGAAAGAAAAAGGAATGATACTAATTAAATTGAATAAAGGCAGCACAAGTTCCAGATGCAGTTCGTAATTTCATTCTTTACTTTCATCATTGTCTTAAAGAAAGTAACGTTTATGATTTACATGGATGTTATGAAAATACATTTAACAGATTAACTGAGAAATTTTATAAAAATACTCCATGGCCTGATCCAAATGAAATCGTTGCTCCTTTAGTTGAAAATGATCAACCTTTCGTCATGCTATATTCAATCATGTATTATCGTCATATGTATGCTAAATTACAGCCTACTCTTGAAGACAGAACAGCTTCTTATGAACGTTATTGTGATTTGTTTAACTACGTGTTTGGTGAAAACCTTTCTTCAGATCTTGAATTACCTGTGGTATGTACAATGTCTCTTACTTTTTGAAGGATGTAATTGAACTAACAAAGAGTAGAACTGGGCATGGGATATTATTGATGAGTTTCTTTACCAATTCAACAGTTTTTCACTTTACCGCAGTCGTGTTGTACGTAAATCTCACAATGACGAAGAGATTTCAATTTTACGACGTGATCAAAGCAGTTGGTCAACATTTAGTGTTTTGAATGTTTTATACTCACTTATTGGAAGAATGCGTGAAATCACTGATCAACAAACAACTACACAGGATGGTGATGAAACTGTTACTGAATCTGGTTCACGTAACTTATTCAAAGCTCTGGGTTATTTCTCAACTATCGGTTTACTTCGTGTTCATACTCTTCTTGGTGATTTCACTTTAGCTCTTGAAAGTATGAATAGTATTGATTTGTCAAAGAAGACCAAATTCACTCGTGTTGCAGGTGCTCAATATACTATTTACTATTATGTTGGATTCTGTTATATGATGCTTCGTCGATACTCTGATGCGATTAAAGCATTTTCACATATTCTGATTTACATTTCAAGAACTAAGAATCTTCATAATCGTGCAGCTCAATTTGATTCAGTTGGAAAAAGAGCTGATCAAATGTATGCAATGTTAGCAATGTGTGTTGCACTTTGCCCAACTAGACTTGACGATTCAATTCATACCACTCTTCGAGAGAAATATGGTGAACAACTTGCACGTATGCAACGTGGTGGAGAAGAAGCATTACCTGTATTTGAAGAATTATTCTCATTCGCAAGTCCTAAATTTATGATGTTTGATGCACCTGATTATGAAAATCCTGCAAATAATATCGATCCAATGCAACATCATTTGAAAGTATTTATGATGGAAGTTAAAAGTACAATGTTAGCACCAACACTTCGATCATATTTAAAATTATACACAACATTAAACGTTGAAAAATTAGCTTCATTTGTTGAAATTTCACCTGAAGAATTATTATCTGCTTTAGTTGTATTTAAACAAAAAAGTCGTCAAGTTAAATGGATTGAAGGTTCACTTCTTGAGGGAGAAGCAGTTAATGTATCAGATCTTGAAATTCAATTAGATGATGATTTAATTAATATTTCAGAATCAAGAGTTATTCGTAAATTTGGTGATTGGTTCCTTAGAAATACTTTGAAATACTATACTGTTCAAGATACAATTGCAAGCAAAAATCCTACAGATGATGGACGTGAGTATAATAATACAAATGGAAATACAAATGGAAATAATAAACAACGCCGTGATCGGAGGGAAAAAAACTCAAATAAATCACAAAATTAAGTGACTTTTTTTTATAAATTTAATTTTGTGTTTGTCTTAGTGGTATGGCATTTCTTTGTTTGTTATATAGTTTGTATTTCTGTTATTTTATAAATTAAGTTATCAAAAGTACCACTGTAACTCTGTAATGGTTTGTAGATTGTTAAAGTGTTAAAAGCGGTTGGGTGAGTGAGTGAGTGAGTGAGTGAGACACGTGACTTACGCGTTGAAAATTACAACGCCTCACTTCACGTTCACGAAGGGGTAAGAAGATCCTTTGTCGCGTCGCGTCGATATCGCGTCTTCTATAACTAAGCCAATTGGAGTTTATTTAATTTGAATTATTTATCACTACTTTATTCTTTTATTAAAGTAAAAGTAGTAATTAAATTAAATCGCATTGAATGGAATTGCTTTGTTTTGTCGAAAGGAATTATTGAATTGAATTGTTGACGTGAATAATATATGCTGAATTTAAATCAAATTTGAATAAGCAAATGTATTCAGGAAATAATTCAAATCAAGTACCAGGACAATCATTATCACAAAGTCAATCATTACTACAAGGAGTTGGAAGTATACCACTTTCAAATAATAATAATTTAAATAATTCAAATAAATTAAATAGAGGAGTTAGTTTTGCTACTGGATTATCAGGTACAAGTGGTCCTGGTCATCATTCTTCGTTAAGTGAGAAATTGGCGTATAGAAGAAGAACTATTGCGGGGAATTTCGAAAAGAGTGGGAAAGATAAAGAGGAGGAATTGAAACAGCACCAGCACCAGCACCAACAGCAGCACCAGCAACAACAACAACAAAGTCAACAACAAAGTATGTCTGGTCAAGGTGGGTTAAATGCGTTAGGTAGAGTTTCACAAGTTGGTAAGCCAGTTAGGAAAGAATTAACTGAGGAGCAAAGACGAGAGATTGAAGAAGCTGTAAGTTATTACATTTATTTTGAAAACGATTGTGAATGTGATTTATTAATGTTATGAATAGTTTCGGATATTTGATATGGATGGAGACGGAAGGATTGATTATCATGAATTAAAAGTTGCAATGAGAGCACTTGGATTTGAAGCACAAAGATCAGAAATATCAGATATCATAAGAACGAATGAACGAGCAAATCATGCAGGATATATAACATTTGAATCATTTTTACGAGTAATGAGTGAAAAAATATTAGCAAGAGATCCATTAGAAGAAATTCAAAGAGCGTTTGCATTATTTGATGAAGATCAATCCGGTAAAATATCATTAAGAGATTTACGTAAAATTGCGAAAGATTTGAATGAAAATTTAGAAGAAGAAGAATTACAAGCTATGATTACTGAATTCGATTTAGATGGCGATGGGGAAATCAATTTGGAGGAATTTATTGCAATTTGCAGTGATCATTAGTTTTAAGTTTTATTTATATAAATATATGATGTGTTATTGGATGGTTTAGTTGTGTTTGTTGTATTATGTATCATTCGCTATAGTATGTCAATTATTGTTATGTTAGTTTATGTCTGGGTGTAATATCTATGTTCTTTATATGTACGTTATTAATATGAATTCAATTACTCAAGGTTATCAACGATAAGCAGACAACAAGACAAATTCAATTTTCAAATGAATTACTATAAAATGAACTAAAATAAAATAAAAATAAAATAAAGTAAAATTAAATCACCAATCAACGTAGATTCCATCGACGTCGAGCATTGCAGATTTCTCAAAATCTTCCGCACTAGATTCTTGAAATATTTTAAGTAAAGCAAAAGCGGGATCTTTAGCATCCCTTGCACCAGTTTCTGCTCTCATCTTTCTACCTTCTTCGCCAGTAAGATTACTCATACAATATCCAGGATTAAATGTAGCGACTTTACATCCCCATGCTGCATAATTAACTCTCAAACATGCTGATAACATATTCATTGCAGCTTTGCTCATTCTGTAAGATTCACCTGTAACTGAATAGTAAGGATCTGATTTATCAAGTCTTGAAGAAATAGAACCAAGACCAGACGAAATGAATAAAACCATAGGAGCTTTTGAAAGTTTTAGTAAAGGTTCAAATGTTTCAGTGACAACGTATGCACCAAATGTATTAGCTTCAAAAGTCTTTCGCAAATTTGTTAATGTATCCACTGGTTCGGTGACTACAATTCCAGCATTATTAATGAGTACATCAAGTTTTCCAAATTGCTTTTCAACTTGTTCTTTAGCTGATTGAATTGATGATGAATCAGTAACATCAAGCTGAAGACATGTAATGTTACCAATCAACGAGTCACCATATGTAGACTTGATCTCTCCAATGGCTTTGGTTCCTTTCTCGACAGATCTTGTACAAAGAATAATCTCATAGTCAGCCGATGCTTGCGCAAATACTACGACCGTCTCATATCCAATGCCACTGTTTGCACCTATAATATACACACACGCAATATTAGTATTGAATCACCACTCGCGGTCATAACGTGACATACCTGTAACAAGGATGACTGTCTTCTCGGAAACCATGTTGAATCGTTATCAGTGTCAAGTACGGCACTTTCAGAAGTTGAATGCTAACTGTGCCAAACTATACCAGCCGCAAAACACAGGACACCCCGGGACCCCCGGCTTCTTTATATATTTCCATTTATCTCCTCTGCATCGTCTAAAGTCCATAAACGGACTGACTCCGATCCGGCGCGGACCAATACAATAAGATTCCACGTGCCGTAACTTAAGCAGTTTCTGGACATAAGCCGCACTGCGGTCACGACTTCCGAACTCGAATTAATTGCTTTGTTTGGAAGCAATTCGGAGATCGGGGCAGCCACGGCCATATAGAAATGCCGCCGGGTCGCGGCGATTGAAAGTCCGGCCGGAGATGGCGTTCATTGCTGACGTGAACCTATTATACTAAAATACACAGCATGGCACGGCAGTCTCTACGAGTCTGATGTTTTGGTCCCCATTATCTTGTTTTATATCTCCTCTATCTAAAAGTTTATCCCCGTTCTAAAAGTCACTTCCACTTTCCGAAATAATAGCATCGATACACAGTAATTACATTCAAATACAAAATATTGATAATAAAATGTGCATGTGGTCTATATAAAACACAACCCAGACAAAACCAACCCTTTATCCACAACAAATAATAATAAAAATAAATAAAAGTTTTAATAAATTGATATCATTAAGCTAGCTATTAAACTTGGTGATCCATTTATTCGACAGGTCCCTCAAGGACAGCCTTGAATGAGAAAGGAGTGAATGGAATACCGTCACCGACGAAATGCTTGGACATAGCCTCGACCCAGTGGAGACGGAGCGAGTGAAGCATAGCGGAGGTACCCTCCATGATGACAAGGACGGCAATGGTAAGAGCGAACCAAGCAGCAAAGAGGATGAATGACATGATAACACCAAGACCACCCTCGAAGTTGAAGGCACGCTGGAAGGTCATGTCCCACAAAACGGTGGAAAGCTGAGCGTGAGCGAGCGACAAAGCCCAGAGACGGAGGTAAGAGGCAGTGTGGGAAACACAGTTAAGACAGAACTCAATGGTGTGGATGACCTGGTGGATCATGACATCACCGAACTCAAACTCGTGCTCCTCGTGCATCTCAGCCATGACAACAGGGGTAGCAGTCTCAGCCTCCTCGTCGAATGAGAGACGAGTGACTTCCTGGTTCTCGAGGTTGGCGTATCCGCTGGCGACCTTCTTGTTGTTCTCGTATCTGAGGTAGAGAGGCTTGAGGAGAAGGAGCCATGGAACACAGAAGACAGCGAGAAGGACAAGTGCAACCTGGACGGTGGGTTGACCGGCGTAGAGAAGGTCAGTGACGTTACCGGGTGAAAGGAACATGTCGATAAGGGTGTTGAGAAGACCGGGTGCGGGTAAGTCGAGAGCATACCAGTCAACGGCCCACTTGAAAACAATGATGAACGACAAGTATCCGAAGATGGAGACAAGGAAGAGGAAACCGGGAATGAAGTTACCGATAACATCGATCTTGGACTTGTAGAAACGGTAGTTGACAAGCGAGAAGAAAAGAGAGTAAAGCATGTGGCAGAAACCCATGACGATGGAAAGCTTCATCTTGTAGGAGTTGGAGAAGATGAGCGAGTTGTCAGCACCGTGCCATGTGGGGTCAACACCGAAGGGGTAGACACCAGTGGAGTTGGCCATGATAAGATCACCCTCGTTCCAGGTGTAGGGCCATTCCCAACCAGGCTTGAAGATGGTCATTGACTTGGAGAAAATATCGTTGTACATGACACCAGTGTACATGGAGAAAGCACCCATAAGAGTAATGATGTAACGACCAGTGTAGGCCATGTCGAAGATTTCATCACGGTCCATCTTGGCAATCTTCTTCTCGTAGAGAACCATAGCGAGACCAGCGAGGAACATAAGGGCACCGTGGCCGAGATCACCGAACATGATAGCGAACATGAAGGGGAAGGTGATGATGGCGGGGAGACCGGGGTTAACTTCGCGGTATTGCGAAACACCGTAAGCGTCAATGATGTTCTGGAATGACTCAGTGAACTTGTTGACCTTGTAGTAGGTGGGGGGAGTCTTGGTGGTTGAGAGCTCGTTGACAATTGAGGGGACCTGGAGACCGGCACGCTCAGTGACCTCGGCAAGAGTGGTCTTGATCATGGGCATCTCGTCGGTGGCACACCAACCCTCAGCGATAAGGGACTTGCGGCTCTGATCGTAGTTGAACAAGTTAAGAGCGGCGTAAATGGCCTTCTCCTTCTTGACAACAACCATCCATGAGGCGATTTGCTCAGCGATGGACTCGAGCTCGGTCTGGAGAGTGGCCTCAGTGGTAGTGACAACCTCTTCGACATCCGAGATGGAACCGTTGACCTCGGCGACTTGCTCGCGGCGGATAGCAGCGTCCTCGTCGACGGAGTAAAGGTCGGCATCGAGAGACTCGGCAATTTTGCGGATCTTGGAGAGGATACCAGCACCGTGAGCGAAGACAACGAAAACGTTCTTCTCGATGGCCTCGTCGGTCTTGGGGTCCTTGATGGTCTCGGCAATCTCAGTGGTGTTGAGGAAAAGGTTACCACGGAGCGAACGCCAAAGAATACGCTCGAAAGTCTGCATCTTCTCACGGGGGATGACACCAGCAACGAAGCCAATGTTCATGACGGAGAAAGAGTTGGACTGGGAAACGTCACCCTGCTCAACATCGTTGGAGATGAGGGGAGCGTTGTCGTTGTCGAGGGAAGAGCGGAGCTCTTCGGGGACGTTGTGAGCGCGGTCAAAGAAAGAGCCGGCCTCGATGAGGACGTGGCGGAGCTCAACAAGCTCGACCTGCTTTCTGGAGAGACGCTCGTGGGACTCAAGGAGTTGCTGAACACGCTCCTCGAGCTCGTCGGTCTTGCGAGCAAGAAGGTCAATCTCGTTGGCGTGGGGAGCGGCGGTGACATCGGCGTAGCCGGGGACACCCTTGACGGAGAGTCCAGCCTTCTCAATCTGGGTCGAGAAGAAGCGGAGCTGGCGCTCAACGTTGTCGAGACGACGAATCTCCTTGACGAAGGTACGCTGGAAGGAGTTGACGTCTGCGTTGAGATCGCGGAATTGGAGGGAGCCGAGCTCACCGAGGGCAGCAATGACTTCGCGACCGACTTCGGTAGCGATGTAGAGCTGCACCAGGGACATCTCCGCGGAGCCTGTGGAGGAGGAGGTTAGTGGACTGACCGCAGAAAAAAAGGGTGCAGTGAAGAGAACGTACGGAAGAAAGCCTCTTTGCCCATTTTGCTGAAGAATGCTGATGAGAAAGGGGAAGGGTGGTGGAGGGGGAAGATGGTGAAGAGGGAAGGAGCAAGGAGGAAGAGAAAGAGAGGACGAACAGGACGAAGAAGGCAGGCAGCGCAGGGCGGCGGCGACACAGCCGGCGCAGGGTTGGGGGAGCCGGCGGCGGCGCTGATTGGCGCAGATAAGAGCGGGACAGGAAATGTGCGCGGCGTAGAGCGCAGCACGGTCACGTGAGTTGAAGCACGTGATGCAGTTACCCTGGGGACAGCTTTTTCGTCTGGAGGGACGAGTGAAGTATCAGAGAAGAGAACAGAGAAGAGCGGTTCTGCTCAGAGTCCGGCCCAGTCCACCACACAGCACACAATGATCCGACTGAGTGTTGCGCGGAAGACTGCGCTGGCGGTAACTTCGCGTGCTGTGCTTGCCCGGCGCTTCCACGCAGCTGCTGTTCTGCGCGCAGGCAGCGACAAGGAGGACTTCAAGGGCGCCGACTTCCTCGACGAGCTCGTGTCCGACATCGAGTCGCAGGAGAAGGCCAGCAGTCCCACCGGTGCAGCGACGCCGGCGACCAAGGTCAACTGGGACGATCTAATTGCGACTGTTCGCGAGGAAGCGGCAGTCGAAGGCGAAAAGTATCAGACCAAGCAGAACGCGGAAGAGCTGTTTCTCAAGGACGAGGATTCAGCGACCTTCACTCGTGAGACTATCCGCCCGAGGCAGGAGCGCCAGAGATCTGGTGGGGTTCGTCAACGCCCGAGAGACGGCGAGCAGAGAGGCCCTCGACCGCCCCGAGGTCCGCCCCGAAATCCGCCTCGAGGTCCGCGGCAGATGGAAGGCGCGTCCGGCAACCGCAGCAATAACAGCAACTACAACCGCAACTCCAATCGAAACAATAAGAACAACTTCAGCGGCCGCGACAGACGCTTCGGCAATCGTGAACAAATTGCCCGTGCTGCCAAACACGCTGAATTTCTCGACTACGTGCGAAAGGCTTGGCCTAGTCATCGGCAAGAATTCATGGTGAAATTCGACGAAATCTTTCCTATAACTGAGCAATTTCTGAATCAAATTGATGCTATTGTTCGAGAAAATCCTGATCCAAAGAGCCTGGCTGCTGCTCTACATGTACCTGAGAATGTAATCAAGAATCTTGAGAAGACTGTTAAGAACACTCATGAGACTTCTTCAGAGGCCTCACTTGACTCGAGCATCTCTGAACCGGCTATCGCATTGCCTTCACACCCACATCGCAGTGACCTCGCCAATTTGTCCAAACTGTTTGAACTCTTCGGTGAATCAGCTTCCAAGAGCTCAGTATCAGGCGAACAATTAAAGGAGCTTTTAATTTCATTTACAAAACAATTTCGTTCTGAACCTGACGCCGAATTAGATGCTATATTAAATAGCATGACAACTTCTGAAATCGAACAAACGCTTCAAGCTATCCGTGAAGTTGAATTCGTTGATCCTGAAGTTAAAATATGGAAGGAAGCAATGAATCATGTATCTGATCCAACACTTGACGAATATGCTTCTCAATATTTTCAAGATCCAGCTTCTTCTCAACCAAAAGATGAATCTGATGCTCTTCAAGCTTACAATAAACTAATTAAATCTGCTCCTGATTTCATTACCGCTTCCGAGGCCCTTGAGAATTTACCATTAGCTTTCAATTCAGCTAGACCACCAAATGAAACAGTTGAATCTTTACAATCAGCTGATATTCAATATCCTGAAATTCGATATGATCAACTTTTACAACCATCTGAAGTGGAAGGTGATTATTCACGATGGATCGTCTCTCCAAATTCAATGTTTTCAAAAACTTTAAGTAAAAATCCAACTGTACCTCCAAAAGCTAAACAAATGGTCGCGGATATTATTGCTGGATTTTCAAAAACCACTTCAAAAGGTTCTAGATCTTAGATCTAATTAATGAATTTCGTCGCTTTCCTTTTTATTAATTTTGTCGATATTTTTGTATATAGATCTCTCTTGCTACTACAGTACGTTACACATTATCACTTTGTATAAATAAAATGTCAATAACGTATGTATTAGTACTATTTTGTATAAAGTTTGTATTACAATATGAAAATGCATTTAATTAAGTTATCAATGACAATTATAACAATAATAATAACAATATTAGGATATAATAAGTAATAAATATAAATATAAAAACCAGTACCAACATTATCATACACTCCTTCTATTCATTATATACTGTTCTTCGCACACTTACTTCCTTTCACCTTACTAAATCAACTTTAATTTCTCCTTGCTCGAGTTGACATATGTGATGTACTCGCAGTTGAAGCTGACGTACTCGCAGCAGCAGCAGCAGCAGCAGCAGCAGCAGCAGCAGTAACTCGATTTGATTTTCGAACATATCTAGAAGGATCTGTACGCTCATCACTTCTTAAGTAAACTCTATGACGAACATGAATCGTTTCTTCAGCATTTTGAATATTTTCAACTTCCGTAAAATTACCAAATTCATCAAGTTCTCTATCAACGTTTTTCATAATTGGTTTGAGATTCTCATTTTGTGAATTACTAACCATAGGTTTATTCTCATTATTTTTTCGTTTATTTGATGAAACTGATGCAATCCTATCTGCAAATTTAACAGTCCGACTTCTTTTCAATGGACTTTCATAAATCCTTCTTTTCTTTTTATCTGGTGGTGGTGATTCTGGTCTTTCTGCATCCAAATATTCATAAACTGGAATAACGTTGTTCTCATATCCATTATTTAACCTTGAATTAGATTCTGTAATTTCTTCTAATTGTCGATTAACAACCTCGACTAAATTTCCAGTGTTATTTCCGTTTCTAACTGCAGGTGTACCAGCGCGACTAGATCTTGTTCTTAATGCACGTGGAGTAGATTCTTGAGGCTGTCTTTGAACTGAGACAGGTAAATGAGAATCTGCTTTTCGTTTTAATGAAGTTCTAGTAGCAGGTCTTGGAGTTGCACCAGCAGAAGCTTGAGCTTCAACTTTTGCATTCTTTCTTGTGGAAGTTCGTCTTGTTGATTTAACAGGTTTAACAGATGCTTCTTCTTTGAATTTCAAATTCATTGATTTTGAATTCTCAATCGATTCATCAGATTGACTTGACTGTGCAAGTACATCATCTGAACCTAATTCTTTATCAGTTTTTGATTTGGCAGACTTTGTTGAAGATCTTTGATTACTTTCAGCCCATTGATCCAAACTAATATTCCATGGAAGAACTGTTGAATAATCAATTTTCTTAGGTGCTGAAGTAACTTTTGGTTCTCCTGCAAGTCCAATAACCGGAAGTGTTTCCTCTTCAGATGCAATTACTAATTCCATTTGTTCAGCTTCAGCTTCAGCTTCAGTCTGTACTTCTTCTTTCACCTGCTCTTCTGATTCGGTTGATTCAGCTGGCTGTTCCAGTTCAGGCGCATCAACAAATTCAACATTTTCAGAAGCTTGATCCAATTCTTGTTCTTGTCCATCAATCTGCACATCCACCTTCTGCTCTACAACAACAACTTGTTCAACTTCATTCTTAACTGCATCTTCATCAGCAACCTCAACCTCTTCCTTATCCTCTTCTTCTTGAACTGATTCAACAATCTCAGCAGTCTCAACAACAGCTTCGACCGCAACCAAATCATTCGATACCTCCGCCTTAGCATCTTCAAAACTTTCATGAGAGCTTTCAGAATCTCTAGAAACATTACTTTCATTACTTGTTTTAAATGATTCATTTCCAATTTCCTCACCACCAGTCAAATTCTCTATACTAACTGTACGACCTTCACTTACTGACTGAACTTCTCCAAGATTACTACTTGTTAATGTTTGTATATTGCCATCTTGAATCTCATCACCTTGTTCAAATTGTTCTTGCTCTTTAGGAGCTTCAATTTCAAGTCGAACTTCAACTGAACCAGAACTAACATTCGCAAAAGATAAACTTGAATCGGTATCTTCACCAAAACTTTTCTCAGTACTTTGTTGATTATTTTCAGTATTTTGACTTAAAATCAACATTGTATCATTTTCCTGTGCAGCTTCAGGCACAGTTACAGATTCGCTTTCATTTTCAATACTTTCAACTTGCTTAAGTGGTGAGCTTCTAAAGAAACTACTAATGCTAGTTGCAAATGCCATAACAGGACTTTGAATTCTTGCTGGGGTAGCTGGTTTCTGTGGTGTTTGCATACTTGGTGCTGGTGTTGCTAACTTCAATGGAGATTCAATTGATTGCGGTGTTGCTAATGGTGTACTTTGTTGTAATGGAGATTCAATCATTTGAATAGGAGTTGATTGTGATAATGGCGATTGAGACAGTTGAGGAGTTGCAATTTGTGGAGATTGGGTCATGGGAGTCGAAGCTTGCTTTGGTGTTCTAATTCTCGTCAAAGGTGATTGAATTATTGGCGTGCCCTGTTTCAATGGTGACTGTTTCCGGGGAGTCTGAGTGCCGACGTTCTCAGAATCCTGAGCAGAGTCTTGAATCCAAAAACTTTCCTGTTCACGCATTTGTTGTTCCCATTTTTCAACGTCATCAACCATCATTTGACTAAATTCCTCTTCAGGATTAACAACTCCTTGTTCTTGCAATGCAACAATTCTAATAGGCGAACTTCTAACCGATACAGCAGGACTATTTCTAGATGAAGGTTTGCTTTGTCTTGGTGTCGCAAATTCATTAATACCATTTTCATTTGATTTTAAAGGAGATGGAATCGCAGTTGTTGAAATTGTACTGACATCCTCTAATGTAACTTCTGGTGAACTATCTGAATAAGCTGTTCTAGAGACCGATAAACCTGATGGTGCTCGTGGAATGTACTGTAAATTAAACATTGTTTTTAATCTGTCGTATTGTTTAGCGCGGTTGGCGTATTCATTCAAACCACGACGAATCGATCGAAGAGGTGAAAGACCAGGTGTACTCGTCACTGAGTAAATATGTTAGTGCTTGTTCAACATTTCCGTTAACGTCATCATTAAATATACCATTACTAGAGACCACAGGTGTAGAAGATAGCAAAGCCGGATCAATCATATTATCCGTTGATGCAGGAGATGACCATGCAAACAATTGCTCGGAAAAGGAGGCGTTCGGTGTTTCGCTGGCCTCGGTAGATTTGTTTGGTGAATCATTCGTAATCATTAATCGCATGGGACTGTTTTGTGCTGTTGGAAGAAGTGACGGATCAATCACTTGATCTGCTGGAATGACAAGTGGTGCATCGTTGGGCGCAAAATTAGGAGCCGATTGGAAGATGTCAGTTCTGCTGAAAGCGCTTGCAGGCGTAACTTTAGGTGCAGGAGATTCAACTGTAAATTCGTCTTTAAGAGTAGCTTCCTCTTGTCTCTGTGGTGAAAACTTGCTGGATTCGCGTAAAATAGATGGTGACAAACGAAGGATACTGTTTGGTACTTCTTCGGTAACCTCTTTCACTGGAGTGGAGTTCTGTGGTGGTCTGTTCTCTTGGTCGTGTAGCGGATCACTCGTCTCTAAGTTGCTGGTTGCAGCACTTTTAGAATCCTCGGCTGCTGGCGATTGGGGTAAGTCTTTTTCTATAGCAGCAGATGGTGTATCCTCTACAGTTGGTAAATTTTTAAGACCTTCATTCTGTGAACGAGTATCCACTTCCATCTCTGCATTATCATTCTGCTTCTCGACCTCAAGCTCAAGCTCTTGTTGTTGTTCCTCCTCGGCATCCAAGCTTTTAGATTCCTGCTCAACAATCTGCGATTTCACTTCAGATTCAGCCTCAGATTGCACTTCGGATTCAACCTCAGTATTAACTTGCTCAACGGTCTCAAAAACTTCTGCTGTCTTTGTAACATCCTTGCGCTGACGCTTTCTGCTCTTTGTTGGACTTGCAGTAACATCAACTTCCTCGCGAACCGGACTCGATGGCACAGGTGACAATTGTGATGGCACAGAAATTGCCGACATCATTACTTTTGTTGGCGTAGTACCAGTTGATTGCCTTCTTGAACCATTACGAGTAACTCTTGTCCCAACAACCATAGCACTCTGAGGTACTTTCTTAAAATCTGGTTCTGAATCAAGCATGCGACGTGGAGTTGTTGCATCAAGTGCTGTAAGAGAATATTGTCGTCGAGAAGGACGTGTTAATTTGGATGAGTTTCTCGAAGGAGTTGCCTGAAGAATCACATTTTGTTGCTTTTCGGTTGATTCAGTATTTTGAGCATTCTTAGATCTAGAACGTAAGACACGACCAGCACTTTGTTCAATAAGTGGAACAGCAGCAGGCGTTTCAGTAGCAAGTGCAACAGAACTACGACGTCCGGAACGTCTTCTTGATGGTGTAGTAACTAGAACTGTAGAAGTTACTGTTGAAACAGGTTCGCGAGACTTGCGTCGTGTGAATACCATTTTTGACTAATGGAGACTGTGTTGTAGGCGCGGTTTGTTGTTGTGAAATTTCAACCGCGCCGAGTGTATTGATGTGGTCAATAAGACTGATGTGACTGCTGAGTAAAAGCTGTGTATAGCAGTGATGATGTGTGGAGTGGTGGTGAAGAGAAGCGTTGAGTGAAGGTGGTGAAGTAGGCAAAAAGGCGAGTGGGAGAAAGAGACGCAAATAACCAGGCCGCTTGGGTGTTTATAAGAGCGTTGCTACGGCAACCTGGCTCTTATTGGTACAAGTCACTTGTGAAAGATGTGCTTATTGTGAAGTTTCGCTTGATGCTGACATTTTAAAGATGCTTGTACTGCGACCAAGCATTTTACTTCTCCACTTGATTTGCTGTAATTTGTCACTCGATCTGGGGATCATCGTAGTTTCGTTCAGCGCCACTTTTGTATCAAACAGTGTCAGATGTGAAGTTGATCAATATACTGAACTATAAGTGTATATAAATGCCTTTTCAGTTCCATTTAGTGGTTGACCTACTACCTAGGTCCCTGCCACACGAATCTGGATCTACGAGTGACTTCATTGACAGTTCAAATAGCAAGTTAGATCCTTGGGCTCAAAGTGTTTTAAAAACCGGTGACGTTTTTGCTGATACATTAAATACTACAAACCGGTCTACTGAATATTTTGTGGATAAAGACGAAGAAGAAAGAGTTGCTAGATCAGAGTTAGAGAGTGAATTTACTGATACAGTTGATAGTCGATGCGGTACGATCGAAGTTACTGCTATTGACGTTCCATCAGCAGACGATATGACTGAACATTTTGATGCAGCAGCAGCTATTGCAGCAGCAGCAGCAACTTCATCTAGACATCAACATCAACCAACTTCACCATATTCACTTCAAGCGCCACGTGCTAAATTCTTAGGAAGTGGAGTTATCCATTTATTCCGTGGCGATGAAGACCCATCAGTAATTGAATCTGTCGACGAGAATTCTGCTGCGAGTTCGTATACCTCACAAATTGCACATCATGATGAAGGTGGAAGTAAGATTTTGGCAATACTAGCTGTTCCAGGATATATGACAGTATCAGATTTCTTGGGATTTGTTGGAAAAGATTGCCGAGATCATGTATCGCATTTTAGAATGTTAAGAACGACAGCTGCTCCGAATCGATATATGGTATTAATGAAATTTCGAGAACAAGAACATGCGGATAAGTTTTTTAAAGAATATAATGGAAAGAATTTTAATTCCATGGATCCGGAAACCTGTCATGTCGTGCATATTCATTCAATCCGATTTCATAGATCGACGTTTCCAGAGTTTCCATATCTTCTTGATGATGATTTTACACCGATTCCCGGAAAAGAAGGTGAAGCTATTGACACGGCAACTTCGCCTACTGCGACTTCGTTTGGTGCTGGATCACGTCGACCTCAAACACAACGAACGCGTGCACCTTCAATGGTAATGACAAAACCAACACCGCCACCAACGAGATCTCTACGTGAATTACCTACATGTCCTGTATGTCTTGAGCGTATGGACTCGTCAGTAACAGGCTTACTTACAATTATATGCCAGCATACATTTCATTGTGAATGTCTTTCCAAATGGGGCGATAATAGTTGTCCAGTATGCCGATATTCTCAAAAAGCAGATCAACAATCACAAGTTTCACAACGAGCGAATAAATGTATGAAATGTGGAGCTGAAGAGAATTTGTGGATTTGTTTACTTTGTGGAAGAATTGGTTGTGGTAGGTATGACGAAGCTCATGCTTATGAACATTATACTGAATCAGGTCATGTTTATGCAATGGATATTGAAACACAAAGAGTTTGGGATTATGCAGGTGATGGATATGTGCATAGATTAATTCAAAATCAGTCAGATGGAAAACTTGTTGAATTACCATCACTCGCAGGATCATCAAGCTCAGATCATCAAAGTAATGGATTAGGCAGTATATCATCAGATTTTGTACCAAGAGAGAAATTAGATAGTATTGGAATGGAATATACATATTTATTAACATCACAACTCGAATCCCAACGAACATATTTTGAAGATAGAGTTGCAGCAGCAGCAGACAAAGCATCCGCAGCACTTGAGAAAGCGGAAAGAGCAGAAAGAGAAGCTAAAGAAGCACTTTCGAAACTTACAATTGCAACGTCAGAAAATTCAGAATTGAAACAATCAGTTGTACCTATGCTGGAAAAAGATTATGAGAAATTTAAAAGGAAAAGTGATGCATTACAAACCGTTTCAAAGAAGCTTGAGAAAGAGTGGAGAGAAGAGAAGATGATGAATGAGAATATGGTTAAGAAGATTGAATTGTTGACAGCTGAAAGGGCTGAGAAAGATAAGGAAATTGAAGATTTAAGGGAACAGCTAAGGGATGTTATGTTATATTTGGATGCACAGAAACAATTTGAAGGTATGGAGGATGACGTTCAACAAGGAACTGTTTCTGTTGCAGATGCACCAACGAAACACAAGAAGAAACAAAGAGGACGAAAGTAATTGACTTTAGCATTGAATTGTATGCGCATGTACTGTATTGTATTGTATTGTAATGTATAACATCGCGGAGTTCGGATTTGCTTGTTTTATTGATTGTTTGACTTTTTGTTTGTAACTGAATATTACTGATAGGGTTGTCGAGTTATTTGGAAAAGAATTAATGATAAGTGATAATATTATATATTAAGTATAAGCTTAACTTTGTAAATGATGGTCATGATATTGATTGATTGAGCACAGCTATAACAAATACAAATGAGCTCTATGTAAGACGAAATATAAAGTCGACTTTAGGCTGTGAAAAAAAATGATGTTTAATATGTACTGCCTTCTGGCGGTTGAGGAAGTTTGCGATTAGTGCCAGTAGCCATTTCCCTGTAGATTTGTTAGAAATTGTGACTGATTTAAAGGTGGAGAAGTAGTGCGGTGAATGCTGACCTTCGGAGTTCAAGGAGAACACTCTCCATTGTGTATTCACGCTTCCAATGAGCAAGACATCCAAGTTTTGTGGGTTCAACCTATACGATTTTATACGTTATTAATAATTCCGATTTAATGAATCAAGTACATTTAAGACTAACCATTCCATCAGCCTGACTAACACATGGCAGATTGATCTTTGACAAGAATTGAACTGTAGGTGGCATATCGGGGTATTGTGGACCGCAGAAAAGCTTCAAACTGTAAATACGATTTTCATGAACGCTCTAAACAGTTAGCAGTAATCTTATGATTAGTATTATGGTAAAAATAAAGAACGTTCTCAATATGTTCAGTAGGACGGAGAAAAGGCGAACTCACGTGCGGGGGACCGAGAATAGTTCCGTTCCAGTCAGACATGGAGATGTCATCAGTCTCGTCGGACAGACCATATGAACAAGCTTCGGCACCAAGACCCTTTTCACCCTTCTCAAGCTCCTCGAGGAGACGGAAGTTTCGTGGTCTATAGACGAGAAAGGTGGTTAGTATTGCGGAGAAGGAAGTGTCGAGATCCAGATCGAGCGGGATCAAACCGGTGAAGCTGGAGCACTTTCTGTGACCGAAAACAACGGGACAACGCACATTTTGGCAGACATTGTGGACGCAAACGCAACACCTGAGCACCTTGATCTCTTTGCAAGACAAACACTGGCAAGCCGGGCTGAATGGGGGAGAGCTACGGCGAGCAAGAATCCGGAGTTAGTATCAGGGCCGGACGAGGGAAGCGAGCAGCCCTTACCCGGTCTTACCCGGCGCTGCAGCACCGACGCCGCCCTATCACCAGTAACTACGGCAGCAACAGCTTGAAGACCATTACCTACAGTAGTCAATGCTGGTTAGCCTAGCTCAGCACAGCTATTGATCCGGGACACAGCAAGAGCTGTTCTCTTTCCAAAGCAGCTGCTTGCACAAATTGCTTCTGTTCACCAGCAGACTGCTACTCCGCGGCCTCGGAGCCTCCACGACCTGTGACGAGCCACGGCCGCGCGTTCTGAGCTAGACCTGCCGCCGAAATGGGCTCCGTGGCTCTGCTCACCGCGGATCTCACGACTCTGCTGTCCGAGACGAAGCGCAGGAACACAGATCTTCGCCAGGTATGTTTGTTTGCGTGGAAAAAGGAAGGCTGTTGCAATTGTCTGCGTCACTGCATTGCTCGTGCGGTTCGGCCATGACTGCGGCACTGCTTCGACCTCCGACCGACTTGATAGCTATTAGCGAAGAACATTTGCTAACACGCTGCAATTACGTCTACAGGCTTGCGAGAAGTCAATAGCAGAGATCAAGAGTCTCTCAAGTTCCGGCAAACCCGAGAGGGAAATCATTGCGGGTACGCTCTCAACCGTTCTCAATCAAACGCATCCAAATGCGTATACCGCTATCGTCCGCATCTTAGACTAACACCAGCCAGAACTGTCACGGTCATACACTTTCGCATCACCATTTCTAATTGCATGCGCTTCTAAAAATGCAAAATACTGTACTGTATCATTGCAAGGATTCCAGCACTTAATCACAACTCTCGCTCTCAATCCTGTACGTTTCGCCATTCACCTCTATACAAAGACCGCGCACCCACTAACCTCTGATCCAGGAAATTCTACCAAATCTCATAAGTGCATTTCAAGATGCGACACATCTCGGCATTGAAATACAATTAAAAGTACTACAAACATTGCCACAATTAATTGAAAAGTACAGAGCATATTTAAGAGATTCTATCCTTGCTGAAGCGCTCCGGTTATCAGCGGGAATACAAGCAAGCAAGACTCCGGTTGTCGTTAATACTGCTTCTGCTAGTATGTATAGCAATATTATGAACGTGACAGATCAATTGCTAACAATACCATAGCTATTCAACAAACCGTGATTGCCGTGTTCGACGAGCTTGCTGTCGAGGATAGTAAGTGTCCGCCTACAGTATGATCTCTGATCCACGCCACTAACAGCAAATAGACACTCCAGATGTTGCAACAGTTGCCGAAGTTCCAGTTGATGGTGGCAAAACAAATATGGCTATTCGACCTGTCGCATACGATGCTTTTCGGGTATTCCAAGATGTTTGCTTTTTGACAGAAGGCATCTCCGCACAATTCTGTGGAATTTCACGTATTACGGAAAGTTTTGGTCTTGAGTTGATCGAGAGCATTATTTCGAATCATGCTCATATTTTCAACACTGTAAGTTCACCCCTTTCGCGACCTCATGCACACGAACTAACAATCGCAGCATCCTGAACAAACCTATATCCTCCGCCAGTACGTCTTTCGCTACATTCTCCGAACACTTTCCGAAAAACGTGAATTTCCAATCATCGTTCGAGTTATTCGAATTCTCTACCTTATAATCCGTCGTCATCTTCCAATAGTACCAATTGAGTGTGAAGTTGCACTTGCTGCAATAATTCGTATGATTGATACTGATAATACTCGATACTGGGAACGTGTTATTATTATGGAAGTTGTTCAAGGAATATTTTCTGAATATTCTTTAGTACGGAGGTTATTTATTGAGTATGATAATCACGAAGATAGGCAACCAGTTTTACGCAAGCTTATCACCACAGTCAATAAGCTTGCAAGTGAGAAACCTGCAGTTATTGGATTACGACGAAGCTCATCATCTATTGGGAAACAGTCTGAATTACTTAATAATGGAGGAAGAAATGGTAGTGTTAGTGGAGGAAGCGGTGCAACTGGAGATGGTGCTCATTCACAGTCAATTTCTGGTCTTATTAGCGGTGCAGTTGGAATGGGTTCTGCAACAGCTGAAATGGTTGGATTATCGATGCAAGCGTCTTCAGTACGAGTACTTTGTATTGATCAATTTGATAAACTTGAGCCACCACAACTTCCAGAGACTTATATTTACTTCCTTGCGCTGAACTGTGTTTGCTCATTAGCTGATGGAATTACACGATTCCTTCTTCCACTATCAATCAGCGACGCGAATACTTCTGTTCGAAAGAAAGCTAGACAGCCAGCAACTCCAGACGGTGCCACTGAGGTGAAAAGTGAAGAACCATCACCGAGTCCATCACCACAGACAAAAACATCTTCATCGAAACGTCGAACATTAAGGTATCGTGGAGCACCAATTAATCCATTAACACTTGAAGGCCATGCGTCGTTACCTGATATTCAAATTACTGCAAGTATAGTTAGTGAATGTTGGCCACCATTATTGGCTGCATTTTCAACATTTCTATACGCGAGGCTTGATTCAGAATTATATCATTCGGTAGTTCGATCATTTCAAAAATTCTCACAATCGGCTGGATTATTACAGCTTGTAACACCACGCGATGCATTTCTGACAACATTAGGAAAAGCAGCCGTTCCAATTCAAATTTTCACTGGTGGTGGTGATATTGAATCAACTGTTTCGACACAATCAAGTCCATCAAATCAAGGTGGTGATGTATTACATGGTTCACTACATGTACGAAATTTATTATGTTTACGTGCACTTCTTAATCTCGCCATTGCACTTGGTCCAACATTAAAAGAAAGTTGGACGATTATAATTGAAACATTACAACAAGCTGACTATATTTTACATTTTGGAGGATATAGATATTCAAGATCAGATTCAATCTCAACCACAAATGGAAATGGATCAACTAATCAAAGTGGACAGACAGCAGCAACAGCAGCTGCAACTTCAGAATTAACATCCGCTGTTGGTAATAATCTTACATCAGAAACTTCAGCTGTTGATAATGCAATTAGGAAACTTGTTGATTGTACGAAAGATTTTGCAGAAGATTCATTTTTAGATTTGGTTACTGCTTTATGCAAGGTTTCTGCATCTACAATGAGTTTAGCAAATAAAGAAGAAGCTTCAGCTGCTGCTGTTGCTGCTGCATCTACTTCAACTCTCATTGCTTCTGAAGAGAGTACAGATGGTGCAAGTGTTATTAGTGAGAATAGTGATGCAAGAAAATCTCCAAGTCTCAATAGATCTACTAGCAATCTTTCACATCCAAAAGCAACATATGGAGATCCATTATTTGCATTAATTAAACTTGGTGAAATTGCTGATGTTAATATTAATCGAATTGTATCATCAATGCCTGAAAGTACTATATGGGCTGAGTTCACTGCATATTTTATTAGAGTTGAATCATGCCGCGGATTAGATCCATCTATAAGAATGAGAGCAGCTGAAGTTTTAAATGCAACTATTTGTGGTGCAATTGTCGAATCTTCTGCTTTAGTAACTGCAAGTGGTGATGCAACTGTGTTAACTACAGTTCAGAGTAAATGTTTATCAACACTTGAAGAAGAAATGTACGCGATAATTCGACAAGGTCCACCAGTTAATGAAATGGCATTAAGTACAAAAGTAGCCGAAGCAGAAATGCAATGTAATGTATTAAATACACTACAAGACATACTTGATCGAACCGGAAATTCATTGTCAAATGGTTGGGAAACTGTATTTAGTGTTATTACAAGTGTATTTGTAATGCATCATGAAGGTACAATACTCTCCACAACAAGAATTCCAAAAGAAGAACAAGATAGAGTTCATTTAATTCGACAAGGTTTAGAAAGAAGAGGAAGTAATATATCATTACTTACTCCACAATCATCAATGACAAAAGTTGAAAGTTCAAAAATTGCTAAGCTTATTCAAGCTGCTTTTGGTTCTTTACAACTTGTTTGTAATGATTTCTTAAGTTCTTTACCTCAAGAATGTTTTATTGATTTAACTGATTTATTATTCTATTTTACTCATCAGCATAATGATATTAATATTTCATTTACTACAATTACATTATTTTGGACTGTATCAGATTTTCTTCGGGCAGAACTTACAAAAGATGGTAAAAATTCAGATATGACAACGTCACTTCGATCACGGGATGATTTATTACAAGTTGCTAAATCAAATTCACAATCACAAGATGCAATGGCAGCGATGTGGTTGGTTCTTCTTCTTAGATTAACTTCAGTATGTGCGGATTCAAGACTTGAAGTTCGAAACGGAGCTATTCAAATCTTCTTTAGAATTTTTGATAGTTATGGTCATTTACTTGGTCCTAATTTATGGAGCGCATGTTTATGGATTGTTATTGGAACAATTATGGATGTTAAACCACCATTTTATGCACCTGGAACAGACGATGGAGAAGAAATGGTGATTGCATCACCTGAACTTGCAAAAGCACGTGAGACTGAAAAGAAACAATGGTCTGAAACAATCAGTCTTGTATTATCAGGAATAAGTCGATTATATGCAACATTTCTTGTTTCGATTTTAAAACAACCTGATTTTGATGCTATATGGCGTAAACTATTAACTTATTTTGATAGCATGCTTGCATATAGAAGACCAGAAATTACAGTTTCTGTATTTCACGCGTTAACTGAAATTTTAACAAGTGTCAAAACTGATGCTAGGGTGCTAGTATTACCCGATGCATCATTGGAAGAAACTTGGAAATTATGGATTTCAATGGAACCATTAATTCAAAAATGCAGTAAAGGTGGTGATTCTATACAATTGGCAACTCAAGCTTCGTTAACTGCACATGTTAACTCATTTAAAGCACTTTATTCATTAATGCCAACAAAAATGGTAACAATTGATAAAGTTGATAAAACTTTAGAAATAATGACTGCATGTTTAAAATTTCCTGAATTACCACCATATTTTTCAGATACAGAATATTTAACACCAATGCAAATGGCAGTTATTGAAACAGTTCGATCAATTAAAATTGAGGATCGTGATGATGATTCTGAAGAAGAACCAATTAAATATGGTAAAAGATCTCTATTACTCCGTTTCTTTGCAAATGTGAGCAGTTTTGCTTTTAAAGAAGAAAAAGCGATTGCTGCTGCTTTGGTTAGTAGAGCTTCTTCTGCTATCAATGTTGCTGGTAGCATCGCTACAAATAATACAGGAAAAAGAGTCAAGGATAATGGAAATAGTCCAAAAGAACCTACATATATTGCAATTTCTGTTGAGTCATTTGGATATATTGTTGAATTAATTATGACTTATGCTAAATCTAATTCAGCATTATTTGCAGATGGATCTATTGCATATGCATTAGATAAATTAGTTATTCCAATTGATGCGAAATATAACTGTCCAGTATATAGTGCGGCACCAGGAGCAGTTGCCCCAGCAACAGGAACTCGAGGAAATAAGTTAAAAGAGGAAGATAAGGGTAAAACATTATGGATGCTTGCAACTGATGCATTCCTCTCAGTTGTTTCAGAAATTATACCAGAACTCGAAGAGCATTTATCTAAAGGTGAAAATAAAGTTGAAAAAGATAAAAAAGTTGATATTTGGCATGCGATTGTTAAAGGTACAACAGCAATTTTAAGATCAAATGCTCCTCCAGGACAAGTTGGAAGTAGCACTGAAGAAGATGAGAAATTTGATATTGCAGCGTTTAATATACTTAAGGAATTTGTGGTACCTTATTTGGGCGATGAAGAGATTCCAGATTCACTTGTTGAACATTTTTGTACAGCGTTATATGAATGTTCATTTGTTTATGTATTTGAATCGGCAGCATTAGATAATGCTTGTGATAGTGGAGATGCAGTTGGTAAAAGATTAACAGAAATATTTCAAGAACCATTGTTAGGAAGTACAGAAGAATTACCAATTTTAGCTCGACAAAATATGAGTTATTCATGTTTTGGATGCTTATTTACATTATCAAGAATTGAAGGAAATGAGAGTAATGCAAGGAAAAGACTTGCGGAAAATGCGTTACCTTATTTATTATTAAGATGTGCACTTGTTTTACATAAGTTTGCAGCAGATCAACCATTGCGAGGAACAATTCCAGCGCCAAGACTACAACAAAAAGAATTAGTTTATGTATTAACTAATTTATTAGTTTTAACAGTAGCATCAAATTCATTAAGTGATAAAGAAAGTGAAGAAGAAATGGCAAGAAGATATAGACCATTATTAAGGTTACTTCCATTATTATCAAAGAGTATTGTCGCTTCGAAAGCTGATGCTCATGTTTTATCGTTATTACAAGGCGTATTTGCTCGAATCTCAGATAGGATTGCAAGTGCTGATGTATGATTTAGGAGATTTAATGGTGGGTTTAAAGTATGTGATTGATGGTTATAGAACTATGAGGGGTGTTTGTTTGTATGTGCATATAGTTAGTTGATTTGTGGGATTCAATAGCATAGTGTAATGTATGACGTGATGATTGTTTTGATTGTAGCCGGCCGGACCGATTTCGGACCACTGGACAGAGTATGCGGTATAGCAACAACAGCGAGATTTGTAGCGTACCATTGAACTTCTGTACAAACACACTCACTATAAGCACAACGAATAAAACAATAAGCAACCAATATAAAAGGAGTATAATGCTTCTTACTCGATACATTAGCCAGTTAATATATACAGGCAGCGTGGCTGCGGTGGCGGTGTAATCCGGTGGATTGACCGATTAGGCGTGGCTGGTGTGTGGGGGGGCAGCACTTTAAATTTGGCGTCCGGGGCAGACCGCGCCGGCGACTAGCTGATACATGTTGCTGTAATTGGTCTATTTACTCGTCAATTGAGTAGTCAAGATGTTGTAGATGCTGCTGGACGAAGGAGATGTAGATGTATTGTAGTTGCAACTTGTGGTGGAGGACAAAGTAAACAGAAGCGCGAACAGCCGGGGAGAGGCCGGTGCCTTAATCCAAGACTGACTCCCACGACCACAGCGGAGCCAGCGGAGGCACGTCCGCTTCTCTCTTTCTTCTTCTTATTCAGACCGCACACAACACCTTTTACACCGATAAACACAACAGACAGCATGAATCGCGACATTCTTGTTTGGGTGGTTGCAGGACCAGCAGGATGTGGTAAGACTACAGTTGCAACAACACTCTGTTCAACATTTGATGCACCATACGTTGAAGGAGACGATTTACATACACCAGAGAATGTCAAGAAGATGGCTGAGGATACTCCTCTAACCGATGAAGATAGATTACCTTGGCTTAATAATATTGTACCTGCAAGTTTATCTGCTTTAAATAACTATACACCAAAGGGAACTGGAAGTCCATCAAAGCAGAAATATGTATTTGTCACTTGCTCGGCTTTGAAGAAGAAATATAGAGATATCCTTAGAACTTCAACTCGTGCTGAGCGTGACAAACTCGGCGTTTCGGTTGGAATTAGATTTCTGTTTCTTACTGCCTCTGAAGATAGTTTGCTTCAACGTGTTAGAAATAGACCCGGTCATTACATGAAGGTGTGTATTCAATGCTCCCCGCATTTGCACCACGTATTGAACTAACTTTTATCCATTAGGCTTCAATGGTTGAATCACAACTCATAATTCTTGAACTTCCTACTATTTCTGAACAAGTTGATTCTGCAATCGTTGATGTTACTGGCAAATCAATGGATGCTGTTAATGCACTTGCACTTAAGGGAGTTCAGTCACTTCCATGATCAGTATATTCATATTCAATCACTACAGTTAATCTACGTTCATTTACATCTAGCATGTTCAATTACGTTATTTGTTGAATTTCAATTTCAATTATATACTAGACACCCAGTTTTGACAACTTTTTGATTTGATTTTGTACTTTGAATTTAACATTTTGATTACAATAAGTAATTCCACATTCTTCATCTGCAACTCAACACACTTTTTAATATCCCTGTAACAATTCTGCAACTTTTAAAGCTAATTCATCAGCTTCCCATCTTGTAGCAGCTTCAGCATAAACTCTAACCGCATCTTCAGTACCACTTGCTCTAGCGAAACTTCTACCAAATTTAAATTTTGAAACAACTTCATCAATTCTAGTTTGGACTCCAACAGGCTCAACTAGCTTTCTTTCGGCATCTTCTGTTTTAAACGCTGTCCTATCTCTAACAGTAACTTTAACAAGTCGATTTGGTAAATCTGTATATGCTGAATCCCACTCTTCCGGTCCCCATCTTTTGGCTGATAAAACTGATAAAATAAGTAATAAATCAGATAATGCATCTCCGACAGTTTGATTAATCAATTCTGAAAGTTGTGATAACGTTTCTGCTGCTGCTTTTTGTCCCGGACTTTGTGCATTTTCAACTGCATTTGCTAATGCTTTTGACGCTGAGTTTGAAAATAAAACTGTTCCGTGTCCATTGGCTTCAAAATAAACACCAACATCAAACATTTTTGCTGCATGGTGTAAATATTTAACTCCTGTAGGAGTGACTGTGACAGGAGCTTTTAATACATCACGGACATAGGTAAACGCAGATCCATTAGCATATGCAGTTTGAACAACTCCAACTTGAACTTCATCAGATGAAACTCCTGCTTGTGAAAGTAATTCTTGAATAAACATTGCGGTCAGTGTAGCAATCTTATCACCATCTAATAAATAAAACTTCTTCTCTTCATCAACATAGTAAAAGACAATACGATCAGCATCTCCATCAAGTGATGCATGTAATGCTAATGGAACTGCATTCTCTGCTCCCGCAGGTAATGTTTGCTGAGTCTTTACGAAATCAGCACCACATTTCTCATTTAATTTTCCTGTATCAATAACATCATCGTTAACAACAGTTGCTTCAATTGGAACAACCTCTCCACTTTTTCCTTCAATATATTTAACTAATTTTTCTAACTGTGGTCCTCCAACTCCATTAGCTGCATCAACAGTAACTTTCATTTTCTTTCCTCCGACTTTCATAATTGAAATAAATGCATCTCCTAATTTTTCATAATATCCGTCTTCACTTGCTGTTCCATATTCAGGTGCATTTGTACTCTTAACAATGTGATGTAATTGAGGTGTAGTAAGTACACCATGATCAATAAACTCAGCACCAGCAGCCTTTAAACCATCTTTCAGAGCTTTAACAAGAGCAGGTCCACTTTCACGAGTATCTCTCGCGAAAACAACTTTAGAAGGTTTAGATAGATCAATATTTAAAGATTCAGATAATGATAGATAAATTCTTGCAACTGATTCATCTGTTTCTGCATTTGCTATCTCAGTCGCATATGTTTCCCAAATTGCTTCTAACATTTCTCCTTGAGGATCAATTAATTTAACTCCATTATCTGCTGGTGGATTATGTGATGCAGTAACCATAACTCCAACAGTTTGTCCCTCTAATTTTCTTGATCTTAAAGCTGCTAATAGACCCATTCGAAATACAACACTTCCTAAAACAGATCCTAAAGTACGAAATCCAGCTGTTCCGTATGCAAACTTACGACCATCTGAAGGACGTGGATTTGATGCTGATAATGTTTCAATATCAGACAATTGAGTTAAAATAATTTTATCAGTAACCTCTTGCTCCATTTTGAATTATATTTTATCTAGTTTTGTTCCAATTAGCTGAATCGTGTTTGAGAGATCAATGGGGAAACAAAGAAGACACGTACGGAACAATACGCGCAAGTACGAAATACGGCTGGATGTGCGGCGGTCTATTTACGTTCTATAAACAGCGCATCATTATTTTTTGAATTTCGTCATCTCACAGCATTAATTAACTTTGCATATTATAAACAAAGGAAATCACATATGAAGTATCAATATATTCTATGCATTAATAGAAAACAATCGCTAAGGATACGTAATCCAATTACACAATGTACAAAATATTCAAGAATAAAACATTATTCAACTTCATCAAACGATGATGATGATCTGTTCCCTTCAATTCTTGAAACAGATTCCGAAAAATGGGATCCTCAAGCTATAAAGAAATATAATGAAGAACAATCTAAGACTCGAAAATCAAAACTGCCTGAAAATATATCTCCACTATCAGCTCGATTTCAATCAAATCCATTCGGTATGTATTCTTTAAATGCTTTGATTACGAATATAAACTAACGGTGAATTGTATAGCTCAAGCACTCTTATCACCGGTTCGTGCTTGTATAGCATCTAATGTACGAGTACCACGAGACTTTTTAATTCGCTTCACATCATTTCTATTACCTGAATCAGAAACACCAGGACAGCCAAGTCATATAGTATTGCCATTAGAGTCACCTAAAGGAAGCATATCACCAAATTCATCAACCCAGAGAATTGAACGAAGTATACATCATGTTCTACATAAAAAGTATTTACAAGTTACAAATTCAAAAAGTGTTAGTCAGGCTATTACAAGTAGATTTGCTCAACTATTAAGTATTGAAAATTCAATGGTGAAATGGAATTCTGAAATGCCTGAGTTAATGGGAAGAAGACTTGAGAGAAGAATTGAAGATGCTTGTGAATTGGCTGTTAACTCTTCATTTGATTTAAATAATTTTGTGAAAAGTGAAGTAAGTGATAATGCAAATGAGAATTTAGTAGCAATTCTATCTTGGAAAGATAATAGTGAACAATCAAGTAATTTTGAAATGCGCAATGTGAATAATTCAGCAATTGCAACATTTAATATTCCAGCACTTTGTACACCTGAATTATCCGTGAAATTGTATAGATTACTTCATGGGATAACCGAATTTGATGGTATAATGGAAGATAAAACGGAAGTCTTCATTCATGTTGACTTAAAGACTAGATCGATCGATTTAATGTGGTCAAGATTTATAATGCAACTTTGGCTGTTAAACCGTTATATTGGCGACGAGGGTCGTTTATGATAGGAACTTTTATGTATATAATGTAAATAGAATGTATATGATGAATATATTACGACAAGCAGAGATTATAAACAATATTATGCAACCAACCAATCCACATCACCAAGATCCAAAAATCGAGAAACTATGTATATATGTAAACCTAATTATAATGCCATTGCTAGGATACGTATTCACTGAAATAATAAACTAGCAGCAATTTCAACATTCCCATTTGCACTTCTTAAAGCCGTTACTGCTTCTTGTCTTGAAACTCCCAGACTAACTAACTGAGCAATATTCGCTTCAGAAAATTCAAGTGCCATTGGCGTTCCTTCTCCTGAATTTTGTAATGAACCTGTTGAATTTGGTGATTGTATTTGTGGTGCAGAGGAATTCGAATCGATATATGTTGAAGTTGGTGAAATTGTTGGTGGTGATACACTGACTCGTGCAGGAACTGAATCAACAAATGTTTGAGGTGGTGGAATTGCTCTTGCAGATGCGGCGGCAGCAGCAGCAGCTGCTGCGCTTGGCATACTTCCACTTCCAGTTGATTGTTGTGATTGTGGTTGAGATTGCGGTTGTGTAGATCTTGTAAATTCACCTAATTCTTGAGGTGTCATTTCTTCTTGTGCTTGTAATGGTAAATCAGCTTCACCTAAAAATGGAACTTCTTCATTTCCCATTACAAGGACATTTCTTTTTAAATCAATTGAGGCTTGATGACGTTTTAACATATCTAATCCAAGTAACAAATCAACTGATTGTTTACCTTCCATAACTGTAAAAGAACAAGGTAAATAAGCGTTTCCAATTTTTAATGGCGCAGTATGAATTCTTCCTAAAATCTTAGCTGTACCAACACCTCTTGCCACACCTGCAAAATTACGATCAAGAAGATACATAACGTTACAAGCTTCAGCACATGATGGACTCATAATTGTTGCTTGTGCTCCTGAATCAACAAATGCTTTAATACTATGTCCATTAACTTCAACAGGTACATAAAGCATATGCACACGACCAAATGTTTCAGGATTATGTTCCAATGCGTTATTTAAATTCTCCATAACAGCTTCTTGTTGAATTAATTCCAAAATTTTACGTTGTGACTCTTCATTATATGGATCATCATTAAGTCTTTTCAGTTCTCTTCGTTTAATTTCTTCCGCTTCTAATCTTGATTCTTCAATCTTCATTAATAATTCTCTAAACCTAGGTGGATCATTAACCGAAGCTGCTAAATCCGGATAAGTTTGTTTAACAAGATCACATAAAGCTTGATCACCTAACATTTGTAATCTAACTTTTTCAACGCCTGCCATAACTGCACTTTGCTCTTCAGCAGCTTCATCTTGAATCGCAGGCATATTATTAGGTCTGATTTGATTTGATTGAGGCATTGATCCAGATGCTGTAACAGGTGAAGTCATACCATTATTACCACCAGCAGGTAATGATCGTAGCATTATCATATCATAATCAACCATTTTAAATTCTTCTAAAGCACGTTCATCACCTTCTAAAACATGTGCACTATAAAACAATACTTGATCTGTTGATTTGACTCCAGTTTCTGCCTCAATATATGCTCGAAGATCACCTAATGACATACTAGGTGATACTTCAAGTGTATATACATCTTCAGATGTTTCTGTCGTAACAATTAAATACATTGTAAATTAAATATGAGTAGGAATATATGAATTTGAATACTGTAATGAATGAATAGATGCGTAGTGAATGCGTATGTTGAATTTCTGACGCGGAGATTACTAGCTAAAAAGCGAATGCTTTCGCCCTTCTTTCAAAATAAATATAAAAGCGCTACTGATTAATTCCAATAATACCGAAATAAATTGTATAAAAGTCAAGTTGATGAATATCTTACGATGGTGATGGCGATGTTCAAGGGAGAAGATGGGGGAAGGAGGTTTGGATTTGAGGTGCGGCGTTGGTGACTGGGACCAATCTCGATCGCAAATCATCTTGTTTATTCTTTGATTATTTATGAGATTTATAGATTAGCTACAGTAAATGAACAGTTACAGCTACAATAATAGCGATTATTGATGTAGAAATATTATTAAACTATAATTTTAGCCTGCTAATTTACAACTTTTGTTTCGCAGCAGCTTCAAACGCAGCATCTTTAATAATAAACCTATAAAACCAAAAAGACGGTAAAACCGTAGCAGCATGCCATAAAGAATGAGCATCAATAGTATCAAACCAAGGTGAAAAATCAAATAACTCCAAACTCATTGCAAAACTTAATAAAAGTACATTCCACATTGGCCATAATACCCAACTTGGTGCCTTCAAAATGAAATATTGACTAATTGAAAAATATATCCACAAGACATTCTGAATTATTCCAACTACTACATTTGCTGCCATGTTGTAGGTGTAAGAGAATCGAATGAAGGATAAATATGATACGTGAGCCGTGAATGCAGCGATACATAATGCGCCAAATGCGACAAGGATACTTTGTTTCTCTGGACGATCTAGTCTAAAGATTCTTGTAGTTGCAAAGAACATCCCGGTAAGAACAGTTGCAGCGGCAGAGAAATAATCCAGTCGTTCAGTTAATTTGAAATCTCTTGTATGAAACACCGAACTCCATATCCATGCATTCATTCCAACTAATGGAACCAACAAACAAATCTTTCGCATATAATATCCAGTTCTTGGATCATTTCGTGGTAATACAATTCGCATTTCCTTAAATGCGTAATAGTGTGGAATGAAATTTAACATACTGAAGATTACTGAAGCAGGTTCTTGAATTCCCATAAAGCGAGTAAACGGCCATTTCCCATGAAATTGAACAACTTCTTGATCAGCTTGTATTCTTAATTCAGTTATCTCTTTTTGACATTTATAGTCACAGTCTTGAGGACAGTCCCAAAATAATAAACGTAATGAAATTGGTAATGAACCTGATATTAAATTAGTTCCATCACAGCTCATTGAAATACATGTTGATACACAGGATCGGAATTCGGAAAGTCTGTCGCCGACGGAACACTGTGACAAGTGTGTGAATGTGAGAAGAAGTGCAAGTTGCACAAATAAATATCGTGGTCGTCGCATTTTATTTGTGTATTGATTTGGGAATTGCAAATTCAATATCTAATTGAAATGGTGATGTATTGATTATTTATCGAGCGATAAGTTAACCGTGCGGAGGATGTTGACGCTCGTACTCGGCTCGGCTCGGGCTGGGGCTTCTTGTCCGTTTCCTTTCTTTCCCCATCACCGCTCTTCTCCAACTCAACAATCAAACCCAGATACATTGTTGATTTTGAATCTCAGATATTTCAAATTAGCTTAGAAAACGACATCATGGATGAAAATTACGACGTCATTGTTCTCGGTATGTTTATCTTTTGGTTATGAAATAGGTTATCTTAACAATGTCATAATCATCAATCACAACTACGTCACATCAGCACCATTAACTAACCACTATTATTTATATAGGAACTGGCTTAACCGAATGTATTCTTTCGGGTATTTTCAGTGTTGAAGGCAAGAAAGTTTTGCATATTGATCGTCAAGATCATTATGGCGGGTACGTTTTCATTACTCTTAATATTTCTTTAGAAGGCTAATTGTGAACGCTAACTGTCAATAGTGAGAGTGCCAGTTTATCGCTTACTCAAGTAATGTTTCATTATCTTAGTTATCTATTTTCTTGAATTCAATTTTAACAATTATCAGATCTTTGAGAAATTCCGTTCTGGTGAAACTCCTAAAGCCAGTCTCGGTCGTGATCGTGATTGGAACGTCGATCTCATTCCCAAGTTTCTTATGGCAAATGGTGAACTTACCAACATTCTCGTCGTAAGTGCTCTTATTTTATAAGCTTTTTTTTTATAAAGTATGTTATTAATTATACTATAGCACACTGATGTCACTCGGTACATGGAATTCAAGCAAATCTCTGGCAGCTACGTATTCCGTGACGGACGGATTGCCAAAGTTCCATCCAACGAAATGGAAGCAGTTCGATCACCACTTATGGGACTTTTTGAAAAACGTCGCATGAAGCGTTTTTTTGAATTTATTTCTGCAATCGATGAATCAAACCCTAGTACCATGCAAGGCCTTAATCTTGATCGTGATACAATGAATACTGTTTATACTAAATTCGGTCTTGAAGCTGGTACAAAAGATTTTATTGGTCATGCAATGGCTCTTTATCTCGACGACTCTTATCTTCGTAAACCAGCTCGTGAAACAGTTGACCGTATTCTTCTTTACGTTAAATCAATGGCTAGATTTGGCAAATCACCATACTTGTATCCGCTTTACGGTCTTGGAGAATTACCTCAAGGATTTGCTCGTTTATCAGCAATTTACGGTGGTACTTATATGCTTGAGAAGCCAATTGACGAAATTGTTTATGAAGATGGAGTTGCAGTTGGAGTTAAATCCGGTGATGAGACTGCACATGCCAAGATTATTATTGGAGATCCAACATATTTCCGTGAAAAAGTTGTCAAGACTGGAAGTGTTATCCGTGCAATTTGTGTATTGACTCATCCAATTCCAAACACTGATAATGCTGATTCAGTTCAAATTGTTATTCCTCAAAATCAGGTTGGTAGAAAACATGACATTTATATCGCAATGGTTTCTGCTGCTCATAATGTATCATCAAAAGGACATTATCTCGCAATTGTATCGACAGTAGTTGAAACTTCAAATCCAGTCAATGAAATTACACCAGGATTACATTTATTAGGAACAATTGTTGAGAAATTTATTGGAGTTACAGATTTATTTGAACCACTTGATGATGGCAAATCAGATCACGTATATATTTCAAAATCATATGATGCAACTTCACATTTCGAAACTACAACTGATGACGTTAAAGATATTTATGAAAGAATTGAAGGTAAACCACTTGTTTTGAAAAAGCGTCCAACTGTTGATGAAGAAAATTTTACTGCTTATGAGTAAATTTTATTTGCTTTTCGTTGGTTTCTTACTGTAGTCAATATTGCGTGAAAGAGGATACTGTAGGAGTGAAAGTATGAATTGAAAGTGGTAATTTTTTTATTTTTTTTTTAACAAGTTGATTAATTGTTGTTTTGTCGTATTGAGTATTAGTATAATTAGATAAATATCATTTGGTTGTAATTTAATTCATTGAATGTAGAATAAATGCTGTAAATACTGCATGAGGCGATGACGAAATTGGTAAAGTGCGGCGGTTGCGCGTATCAATTATCAAAAGTTATCAACACATCATCATCTCCATCGTCAATAATATACCCCAATAGCCATTACTATTCACATTAATCTAATCTTTAACAACTATATAATTTTGTTAAATATATACGACAACATTTAACACAATTTTTTAAGCAATAACGCAGATCATGGATCAAACGTCAATATACATAGATCTATGTAAATCGATTTCGGAAACACTTGGACTTGATTCACCTAATAACAAAAATTTAATTGGTAAGAGAAAAAGTAAAGGGAGAGTTGGTAATGCAGGTGATGGTAAGAATGGGATAAGTTCAGGAATTGAAGTTACTGAAAAAGGATTTGTTAAAGAAGTAAATGAGGATGCAAGTGTGGTAGTAAATGAGAAAGGTGAAGTTAAGAAGAATTGGCCTAGTGAACCGTTTACTAAGGAAGCTTTTCAAATTGTAGGTTTACTTTATTTAAACTAAATGAATGAGGTGGATGTTTATTAACTAATTAATAGTATCAACATATTCAATCATTGCAAAATTATTTACGAGATATTCGACCAGCATATCTTAATGCATCACATTCGCATTCACATTCACAAACAGGAATCCCAAGTACAGCGGTATATGACATACAAAGACGACAACGTCCATTAACAAATTCACAAAGAGATGAAATTGATTATGAATCAAGACTAATTATTCAACAATGTACTAAAAGAGTCCGGAATTTAGAAGATGTTACAGTTAAAGCAGCTAATTTAGATCATGGAGATGAATATGATGGTGATAGTAATGGATTTTTGACAAGATTTATTAAAATTGGAAAAGGCGCTGAAGAAAGAAAAGGTAGAAGAGCTATGATTGGCGTTCATAGGAAAGGAATTACTCAATTGCTGAATAAAATGTTACAAGAAGTCACAGAGACGCAAACTGGATTACAAGAAGTTAGATTACAAAGAGAAAATGAACGTGCGCGAAGTCAATTAAATTCAGGATTGTCAATGTCAAATACTGCTTCTGTTGGAAGCGGTACAATTTCAATGGGAGAATTAATGAAAGAGAGTAAAGCTGAAGAACAAATTCAAGATCGAGTATTATTACAGGAATTAGAAAATGAAAATAGTGCATTACTAGCTGAATTTTCAGAGACTTTAGAACAGGCTCAACAAGCGGAAAGATCACTTTACGAAATTGCAAGTATGCAAAGTGAATTAGCAGCACATTTGGCAGCACAAGCTGAAATGACACAACAGTTATATGACGATGTGGTGGAAAGTACAGGGCATGTTTCAAGTGCAAATGAACAGTTGCAAAATGCAAGGAAAAGAAATCGAATCGCTTCCAAGATTATTATATATACGTCATTGTTTTTGGCGTTTTTCTTGCTATTTATGGATTACGCGACAAGCTAGGCTGATATGGATTTGGAAAATGTATAGATAGATGAATGAAACCGTTTATGTCACCAAATATAAAAGACACCGTATAACACCAAGAGTAGAATAAACAGAGAGAGAGTGTGTGTGTGATATAGACACATGCAGGAGATGAAGACATGAAATATGCAATAGCAAGCAATGAAGATGAGGAATGTCTAACTGTACAGATCGTCCTGGACGCTGATGATGACCTTGTGTGGGGGTAAGGAGTGAGAAATGATGTAGTCGCCGTTGACAAGATCGTTTTCATCAGCTCGCTTGGCAGCTTCGACTTCGTCACGAGCAATGCCAGCTTGAACATGTCGTTTGATGATTCGTTTACGTGCGATTGAACGTTCAACACGCACAAACCATAACTCATCCATCAGTGAGGCGACAGCGCTCCATGGATCATCTTCTAAGTGTAGATAGTTGCCTTCAATAATGACTATTCTATCGGTTGGCATTATGGCAATGTCGTTCGCAATTGGATCTTTGACCGCGTGGTCGAACGAAGGCGCGTAGAGGGTCGGAGCCGAGGTAGCCGGTTCTCTAAGAGCACGCACAAGGGTGAGTAGTTGATCAGGGTCGAAAGTGAATGGAGCACCACGACGGGCGAATGCTTCGTCTGCGTTTGGCATTTTGGCAAGAGCGGCCCGGGTGAGGTGGAAGCCGTCCATGGGGATGAATGCTGCGATTTGCGGAGGCTGTGGGTCGTCAGCAGGCGGAGGAGGAGGAGTGGAGGGGGTCACGGAGGACGCGTAGAGCGCGTTGACGCGTTTGACGACCGCGTTGCCGAGGGTGGTTTTGCCGCTGCCGGGCGCGCCGGCGACCTGGGGAGGATGTTAGCTGCGAATTGACGAAAAGATAGAGCAGAGAGCATACAGCAATGATTACGCGCCGGTCAGGATGTGCTCTGGAGGCAGTTAGCAAGGAAACCGTCGCGACTAGAACACAAGAGCACTCACGTGTGCAGCAGCTCGAGGCAGTGGCCTGCGAGAGAGTCGAAGACCTTGTCCATGCGGTCTTCCGGGGCGACACCGGGCGGATCAGAGCGCGACGGCGACGGCGGCCGCAGCGGCCTCGCAGAAGACGCGTGCACAGAAATGGCGGGAAGGGCCGAGCAGGAGCTCGAGGGGGCGGCGAGGACGGGTGCAAAAGTGGTGATCGCGCGCGCTGGACGGAGTAGCAGTTGGATTGCCAGAACACGCAGTGCAGAACAAGCAGCGCTGGGGAAACACGAAGGGATGCTCAGCAGCGGTTCAGTGCAGCTACAGCAAAGCAGTACAGTATACAGACGGTGACGATGCCGGAGTCGAGCGTGCGGCGCCGGCCCGCAAGAGCCCGCGCACGTGACGGCCGAAACGGGCAGCGCTACGCCGACAAGTCACGTGCGCGTAAACAAACAGCGGCCCTCACCTACCAGATCAGCTCCGTGCTTCGTGCTCCGCAGCCTGTCTGGTACAGTATCAACAGACCTCTATTGCCGTGCAAACTCGCTGCAGCAGCACCAAGCGCACTCACAGCGATGGACTCCGAGGCCGACAGCCGCCGTTTCCGTCCTCCGGGGCCGCTGTCGCCCTTCTCGCCGTCGGGCGTTGGCGGAGCAGGAGCTGCTGGCGGTGCCGGCTACTACGCGCCGTCGCCGCTGTCTGCGTCCGCTGCGTCGATGCCGCGGATGATATCGAATGGCGTGGATACATATGTGCGTGCTGCTATTACTACTACTGTTTGGTTTTGCTGTTGCTGAGTGCTAACTTGTTTACAACAGTCACTGGGCAACACCCTTGGTCGAGGTGCATTCGGCGAGGTCAAGCGAGCACTCAATCTCAGCACAGGAGCGGCGGTTGCTGCAAAGCTCATTAGTCTGGCAAACATAGAGAAAGGCGAGATTCACAAGATCATGCGCGAGATCGACCTGCTGCAGAATCTGAACGTGTGTACTTACATCCTGATCTGACTACAGTATATCAATCCAAACTAACCGATCCAGCATCCAAACATCGTCCGTTACCTCGGGTTTGTCAAAACTGATGACTTTCTGTATATTATTCTTGAGTACGTCCACTGACTCTTCCTTTCAAGAGCAATGCTAATGTCTCACAACAGATTCTGTGAAAACGGCTCACTCTCCGCCATCTGCAAGAACTTTGGAGTCTTCCCGGAACGCCTCGTCGCTGTATACATTTCCCAAGTCCTACTAGGATTAGTCTATCTTCACAATCAAGGTGTGATCCACCGCGACATCAAAGGTGCAAATCTACTCACAACAAAACACGGAATCGTCAAGTTGGCTGATTTCGGAGTCGCGACTTCAACTGTCGCATCAAAACTTACTCTGTCACGATCTGGTACAATGTCATCGTCTGCTGAACAGGTTGTTGGAACTCCAAACTGGATGGCTCCTGAGATTATTTTATTGCAAGGTGCAACTGCTAATTCGGACATATGGAGTGTCGGTTGTACGATTATTGAACTCGTTACTGGACGTCCACCATATTATGATCTCGAGGCTATGCCTGCACTATATAGAGTCGTATACGATCCACATCCTCCACTACCTGACTCAATTTCATCAGAGCTTCGACACTTTCTCCTTCAATGCTTTGAGAAAGACCCAGCACGACGTCCAACTGCTGCTGAGTTACTTCAGCATCCATGGTTACGAGCTGCTCGTAAACAAGAGAATTATGATGATGCAGTAAGAACTGTTGATCCAAACATGTGTACTCCCAACTCATTATCAACGACATCTTCATTTATTACTTCTTCAACTGCATCTTCATCTAGACAAAATGAGCATTCTCCAATGTCACCACCTGATTCCGCTTCAAGTTTCCCAACTTCAAAACCATATTCCTCGAATCAAAGTGTCACAGAATCAGCACGTGAAATGCAACGTTCTGTAGCTGAAAAGTATAGGCACTCAATAATTGCAGATAAACTTGCAAGATATGCAGAGCCTTCATCAACACATACTTCACCACCAACATATCAGTCAACAACACCTCCAGCTCCTGACTCAGCTGAGAATTATGATGACGATTTTGACGTCGATACAAATGAATCTGCAACCGACTTTTCAAGAGCACTATCATCTTCAAAATTCAGAAAACCTGCATCTCTATCATTACTTCGTTCATTAAGCTCTAGAGCTCCTCGTTCTTCAACTCCTGCAATACCTGAAACACCTGCAAGTACGAATCGTGACTCGAGATTTTCAAAATTACTTCGTCATAAAACTACTTCATCTGCATCAAGTAGTTCTGTTGCAGCTGCAGCTTTGGCATCATCTTCAACTCCAATGTTAGCAACATCATCAACACCATCTTCTGCTCCTTCATCAGGGTCAGGACCAACAGGAGTAACAAACATGCATAGAAAACCTGTTAGAGGTCATAATCAAGACGACGATGAAGGTGACACAGTATGGGATTTAGATTTCATTGGAACTTTTAATCCATCAAATTCATCAACTTCACTTAATACCATTCCATTAACAGGGAATTCAAATATTATAAACGGAGTTCCATTAAAACCAAAAGATAGATGATAAACTATTAATTACATTGAGTTATAAGGTATTGCATGTTTATGGATTCGGTTTCGGATTAGGTCAAAGGAGTTTACTGAGTACTTGATTTTATCTTTTTTTTGGAATGGGTTAAATTGGTTTTTATATTCATGGTTCATGTTATGTTATAAATTATTTCATTTGTATTGTTTCTTTTGTATTGATTGCATGACGATCATGATTCACGACGCATTATTTGGTTTAATTCTGGTATCATTTCATTTCATCTTGTACAGTTTCTCACAAGTATAAATCATGTTATAAATGTGCATAATACCCATCCTAATGAAATATATTTACATTTTTACTACATCATCACTAGTAATAATAACTTAAATAAAACTTATATGAACTAAATCACTTTATATAACTTAACGTACACCACTACGCAAAGACACAAAAAAAAAACAGATAGACAGACAGACAGACAGACAATATGTTAATGACAAACAAAACATTCATTAACAGAACAATCATTGTTAGGCTATAGCATGATAATATAAAACATATTCTTTCTTAACTCTTTCCCAAGTAGTTGGATCAAAGAACGTGTAAACACCTCTTTCAAAATGTAAAGTTTGTTGTAAAGCTTCAGCATTTGGATCTTTAGTTAACCATAATTTTAATTCCTTATGATATCTCCAATTCCTAACTGTCAATTCGGCTGCTGCTGCTTCTTGCATAACATCTCTTGGCATTGAATAAAAAATATAGAATAATGTTTCATCTGAAAAACTTCGAACTTTACTTTGCTGATTTGGTGCTGATTGAACTCTATAACATCCCGGTAATCTAAACTCTGGTTCAACTTTTGTTGTCGACGTTTCGGCCCATGGACTTCCAATTGTTAAACTTAATGATTCTGAATCTGGTTGGTTAAGATTTAATCCAAGTGTTGTTAAATCACTTCCCATTGCAAGTAATGCCATATCATCATTACTTTCTAGCTTCATAAATTTCATTAATCCACCTAATCCAAAAGGTAAATCATCTCCAAAATTAGTAAATCCAGCTGCCGAAGCTGCTGCGGCAACTGCCGCAACAACTCCACTACTATCATCACCTGCACTTTCAACAATTTTATTACCTTCTCCTTGTTGTGACTGATGTTGTTGTAAACTTTGTTGTCCTTGTTGTTGTGGTGCTAACCACATATCTGTTGCTGCTGCTCTCGCATATTCGTTTTCTAGCCTTTGTTGTTCTTCCATTAAATCTCGTGCAGATGAAACAACACTTGCATCTTCAGCAGGTCCACTATGCATTCCTGCTCCAACTGCTCCTGCTGATGGAGTAGAAGGAGTAGTAGCAATTCCAGATCCTTCAACAAATGATGAAAAAATCGAAGTTCCTCCAGTAATTCCCATTTGAGGAGCACCACCTGTGCTACCACTACTAACATTTCTATTAGCAACCGGAGCACCATCCATTCCAGGCCAATTTAGATCTGCAAGCTGATCTTGTGGAGTACCTAACATTCCTTGAACATTTTGCATTTGTGATTTTTGTTGCTGTTGTTGTTGCATAAGTAACTGTTGTTGCTGTAATCCATCAAGTGGATTCCCACTTGGCATTTGCTGTAGTTGTGGACGTAATCCGGGAGGTGCAGCTGAAGATCTTGATGCCATTGGTAATGGTGATTGAGTAGCTGATCTAGCATATTGCTGACCTTGACTTTGCTGTCCAGAATTACCACTTGAATTACCACCCCCAGTTGCGGCAAGATATGACTTTCCTGTTGTAGAAGCTTGACCTAAAGCAGGAAATTCTTTAGGATCAAGCATACTCATACCTGAGTTACTTGAACCTGAACCAACTGAAGACAAAGGTGGATAATTTGTGTTATTTAAAACTGTCTTAGCATTTCGATTCGATGGTGACCCTGGATTACTTGATGATTGAACAATTTTATTGAAATTTCCAGACATTCCCCATAACGGAGTTTGAGCTAAGGTCATCTTATATTAGTATCCTTTTGACAATAAAAAATGAACCAAGTAACATACGTGTACCTGTTTTGTTTCGTATACTAGCAGCAGCAGCAGCAGCTTGTTGTTGAACAGATTGTTGTTGCTGTTGAACTTGTTGTTGTTGTTGCTGTTGCGTGGTACTCATGATTCCATTTCGATTCATCGGTGCAATCACATTTGCAAACCCATGGGATCGACTTTGTGGCTGTCCTGGCCTGCTCATTCTTTTTATAAATATATATAATATCAATAATCAATACCAAATGTTATATATATATAACAATGATAATGAATATATATATATATATATATACTTATATATAAATGAGATTCAATAGATCGCCGTTATCTGTTTAAGTTACGAATGTAGAATTAACCAAACAACATTCACAATTCAAACAACAGCTAAACTATCCAACCAGCTTAAACTCTTTTAAATTCTCGTATATCCAATTCAAATTAACTAATTAATTAACTTTTATAAATCGTATCGTACCATACATATCCAACCGTGTACTTTAATCTTTAGCCCTATAGTTAAGCAGTATCAAATCACACTTTTTTTCGAAATATGTAAGCAAACTAATATGAAACAAGGGTATCGTATTAAAAGTGCGGCTTGCTTGCTTGTTTGCTTTGCCTCACCCACTCCACACCGTGATCTACTGAATAAATGAGTAGGTATTTGATTACGCGTCTTTATATCAATCAATGGTTATAAATAAGGAGAACTACGTGTATTCGAATTTATAAGGTTAGAAACACGGTAAGATGAGTGAAGTGGAAAGTAACGAAAGTAAGGAAATTGAAGAAGTTAAGGAGAATATTGATGGATCTGAAAGTGGTGTTGAGGTTGAGATTCAAGTTAGTGAGGAGAAAAGTGAAGTAGTTGTGAATGAAACAACAGAAGAAGAAAAGGGAGAGGTGGAAATCAAAGAGGAAATTGAAGTTGATGGTATGTTACTTTTTAGTTTTAAGGAGATTGGAGATCAGTACTTACGAAGCTATAGAGATTAAAAGTGATTTCAAGAGTTTAAAACGTGGACGTGATGAGGATGAAGATCAAGCTGAAGGTGAAGATGGAGACGAGAATGGTAGTGAGGAAGTTAAAGAGAAAGAGAATGAGGATGAAGAAGTTCCTTTGAAACGGATACGGACTGGTGAGGAAGTGAAGGACGATGAGGTAAAGGAGGAATCGACGGAAGAATCGAAAGAAGAAATAAAAGACGAAAGTTCAGCAAATGCAACATCCTCAACAGCTACAATTGATGAGAAATCAACTGCAACAACACAAGAAGAATCTGAAAAATCCTCAATTGCAACTCCACAAAAGCCAGCAACATCAGCAACCAAACCAGCACCATTTAGTTTCTTCAATTCACCATCCTTGGCTTCATTAGCTTCTGGTAAAAATGTTTTTGGTGGACCAGCAACACCATTACAATCATCAAGTTCAGGTTCTGCATTTAGTGCATTTTCAAGTGGTTCAAGTGCTTTTGGAAATGGATCTACTATCGGAGGAAGTAAGATAGGATCATCAAGTTTATCTGGTAGTTCTGCATTTAAATTTGATCCTAATGCGAAATCATTTTCTGCTTTTGGTGGTGGTGGCGGAAGCTCATTTTTAAGTAAATTTGGAGAAAAGAAAAAGAGTGAAGATGAAGATGATGAAGAAAGTGAGGAACCAACACGCAAAAAATCAAAGAGTGTTGAAGCTGGCGAAGAAGAGGGAGAAGATGAAGAAGACGTTGAAGAAGAAAAATCTGAAGATAAAGGAGATTTATATGTACAATTAAAGCTTGCAGAAAAGAAAGTTGAAACAGGTGAAGAAATGGAACAATCAGTTTTTAACTGCCGAGCGAAATTATATGCGATTGATCCGGCAAAAACTGAAGAAGGTTGGAAAGAACGTGGTGTTGGTTCATTACATGTTAATACAAGAAAAATAATGAATGAATCAGGTGTTTTGGAAACTCCAAGGTCCACTCCTGTTCCTTCAAAAGCTCCTTCAACACCTACTCGTCCTGAAGTTGATCCTTCAAATCCACCTCCTCTACCACCGAGGGAGAACACAGCTAAACCATCAAGTACACCAGAACGCTCACGTTCACCAGAACAAACTTCAACAACACCATCAGAAGAAGCTACGGCGGAATCAAATTCTGCCACAACACGGAAATCAAATTCTAGAATTGTAATGAGAGCAGATGGGGTTCTTAAAGTAATTCTAAATCTACCATTACAAAGAGGAGTTGAAGTACACGCAGGAATGAAAAGTTCACTTTCAAGTGAAAAATTTATTAGAATTTCTGCATTCGAAAATGGTTTACCTACTCAATATGCTTTGAAAATGGGTACTGAAGCTACTGCTAAACAATTATTGGACCATGTAAAGAAACTGATTCCTTAAAAGAATATCATGTAGAATATATAGTGCGATTTTGTTTATTTGTTTAATTTGGTGTTCTGTAGCATTTAAGCAATAAAAGTACGTAAATCTAATTTATTTATCATAGGTATAATTTAAAAACAATGTCACATAAAACAGCACAATAATACAAAAACAGTAGTAATACTCAATAATATAATATAATATCTACAGCTTAAAACTTCCAATCTTTACCAGCAGATTCAATAGCCCATTGGAATTTTTCTCTCAAAGTCTTTGAAAACAATTTCTCAATAGGAACATCATATTTCTTTGAAAACATAACTGTTAATCTTGGATCAATATAATTCAATTTAGAAGTTCCTAATGCAACTGTTGAATTATCTTCTTTATCCTTAAGTGATAATTCAGTATTCACAATTCTTTCTTCAATCTTTTCAATTTGAGCTCTTGTTTTCTCTGCAGTCATACTATCTTTAACTTCAACAGGTTTCCATTTTCTTTTCTTTGCACTAAGTAATTCCTTTTTCATTTCGACAGCAACTTTGAGTCTTTCTTTTAATTCAGATTGAGGAAGTGGCTTAGTACCTTTACCTCCTTCTTCAAGTAATTTTTCATTATCCTTTTGAAATTTCTTTTCAATCTTAGTTTGTTCTCTTTCATAAATACTTTCAATTAATGCATCGATAACTTCATCAGTAAGGTCTGAATCAATTTGAAAATACTCCGCACCTTCTTTTGCCTTTGGTTCAATTGCTTTTAATTGCATTTTTAATCGGTATCTTTGTAATTTAATTTCTAAAATTTTCTCTTCAATCTTTCCAACTGACTGTTCATGTGCTTTACTAACAGTACGTTGATGATTACATAAAATAGCAACAGTACGATTAGCAGCATTGAAAGCCACGATTTTCTCTTTAACTGATCCAGTATTTGGAATTTTAGCTAATTGATCTTGCATTGTCTTTGAAGCATTATATGTACGGAATACTTTTGCAGTCAAACCCGGCATATAATTTTGTAAATGCTTATTTAACAAAGGAGGATCAAGACGATCAAAAAGTTGATCTCCATTTTGTTTAGGTGGTCTTTTAAATAATTTCAAATTTTTGTAAACTTGTGGATCAACTTTAACAACTTGATGAAACCTAATTGAATCTTTACCTAAGAAATCAAGAGCAATCTTATTATCTGGTTCAAATGTAACATGTTCATATCGAAGTGAACAACAACCAACTGTATCAGCTTCATCTTCACCCTTTTCACCACCTGCACGTAATGCTAAAACATCAATCAAATACATTGCAGTAGCACGTTGACGATTTGCCATTAATTCATCTTTTAGCTCTCTTCTATAATTTTCGCGAATTCTAAAAATGTGTTTCTTTAATTCTCTTGCCTTTTCAAATTTCTTATAATCACTCATTCCTTTTAATGAACTTTTTGCCGAAAGTTGAACATATTTGGACGCTTGATTGATATTTTCTTTCCAGTATGCAAGCCAACTAACTGTATTATCATGTTTAACTTCGGCCCATTTATGTCCTGCAGGTGGTTCTGGAACTGGAGCACCTTTTGAAATGTTTATTGTGATTTGTTCAGGCATGACTCTAGCTTTCAATTTTCCAGTCTTGGGATGCGATCCACGTCCACGGAATAAACCAGGAGGTTCGATTCGGAAGTTACCAACAAGCTCTTTACGTCCATCAAGGAGACATATTTTGTATTTCTCTTCAAGAGTATCTTTTTCTTGCTTGATAAGTTTCTTTTGTGCGGTGGACATTGCCTTTTTCTCGAGTCGTTTTGCTTCATAGTGATTGAAGATATCAGTGAAATCACAATGTTCAAATTTCTCAACTTTGACATTTGCTCCACCACTTTTCTTCAGCACTTTCTTAAAGTCCTCAAAGAAATTCTTCTGAAATACTGGATTCTTGGCATGATCAGTTTCTACCATAGCACCAAAGAAACCAGCGACCTCTTCAGCGTCAATTGGTAAGTCAACTACTTGTCCATTATATTTCAGTTTAACATTTTTTGGCAATGGTTCATAAGGTGGAGGAAACAAAACACCATTATGCTCAAGTGTATTCCACTTAATACTATCATCTTCTTTTTCATCTTCCCACCATTTATACATTTCCTCTTCTTCCTCTTCAGCAAGTTCATCTTCGGTCTTTCCAACATCAGGTGTAGCTGATTTAGCTTTGGCTTTAGTTTTAGTACCAGCTTCAACTTTAGTCTTTGTTACCTTCTTTTCAGTTTTAACAACTTTCTTTTCAGTCTTAATCTTTCCATTTGTAACTCCATTTGAAACTTCTTTTTTAGGCGACTTCGCATTAACTTCAACTTTAACTTTCTTAGAAGGAGATTTCACCTTAACTTCAATCTTTGCCTTTTTTACAGGTGATTTTGAAGCTTTCTTCTTAACGCGTTTTTGTAACGGTATATCTTCCTCTTCGTCAGAAGTTTGCTCACTTTTTACCGACATTTTCCGCTTAATAGGTGGGGCAGTAGGGACTATTACTCAGTCAATATACATCACAAATGATAAATACTAAAATAAATGTAACTTACCACCAGCCTTGCGCATTGCAAGAGGAATATCTTCTTCATCCGACGACATTTTTTTCCTTAAATCAGGGTTGCTTAAATCCAAATGAACGCGTTTTCCAGTACCAAAATGAATAAAGCTATCTTGAATTTTCGACTCTGATTTTTTAATTTCAGAATACAGAAATTTAGATCCAGTTACGTAATTGCGTTCAAACTTTTTCTTGATTCGAAAAAACAAGAAAATCGCTTTGGTACTTTGATTTTGAAATTTGAAAGACGTGGCGGGTGATGAGAGACGCGTCAATCAAAACCTCTAGTCTCCCCCGCACGCGTCGTGATTCCTTTGAAACTCACAGAACTTAGCAATCTGTGTGTTACAATCGCCGATTCGTGAAGAATTATACCAAACGCGCTGATCTGATATGTCTATGGAGAGAAGGTGAGTGAGCGGACGATCGGGACGTGTAGTGCGACTTATATGAGAGAGGGTTGAGCGTGAGGGCAGCACGACGAAAATTATAGAGACGCGTGCAAAGTTGCAAAGTTGGGACGAGCTTTGCAGCGCTTCGCCACTTCACGCTCTCCGCGCTGACTGGCCCGTTATATAAGCGCCCCAAACCCCAAGGACTCCTTCGCTTTTTGTACTCAACAATCTACAACTACAAGAATTGAATCCTCAAATATATACAGTGAATGGTATTAGCCAAACAGTCGCAATCCATACATCCGGCTGTAATCCTATCCTAAATATATACACCATTAAGCGTACCTACCTACTTGCCATTCTGAATAGAAGCCAATCTTGAGTACACATTACCACCCATTTTCTTAACAGATGAATCTGTACTTGTTGCCACGTAATGCTCGATACTTTGTACAATAGTCTGAAATAAAGTAGCATTATCACCACTAAGCAAAACAGACTTCATTCCATTATTAAGCATTCCTAATAAAAATGTAAAATATGCTTTTTTCATATCATTTTGTTGAATTTCTTCGTCAGTAGATCCATTAGCTGAAACACTCAACGATAGAAAGATCCGATTGAAAAGTGGATTAATAAGTCCATTTATTACTTCAGCAATTCCCTCTTGATCTTTGAAATTATGAATGAGCTGTCCAAGGAAACTCATGAACTCCACTAGTTCAAATGTACTGCTGTCGGTGAGTAATCTACTCACAAGGATTGGAATTTCTGGTAAAATTCGCGTTCCGAGAATCGGTACCATACGTGCAAACGCAAATCGACTCTATATCACAGCTGCTGTTAGTTCAATTCAAAATTCAAATTAAAAACATAAATCACATACCGCTTCTCGAATAATCTCAATCCGTGAGAGTGTTTCTAACGTAACCAAAATTGCTTGACTTGCCATAATAAACTGCTCTCGAACGGCTTCATTCATTCGTCGACCACCATCTGCAACACCTCTAGCAAATGTTCCAACAGTCATGATATCATGATGAATTTGTAATGCCTGTTGAGAATCTTCAGTGGCTCTAGGAATGCATTGTTGCATGTTTTGAAAAATTGGATTAAGAATCCTTTCAGTTAACATGACTTGCTTTTCATCTTGTACACCTTCAACTGAAACGAAGATACCTGTGGCTTCAAATAGATACAATCGACCTTCCAGCGATGCTGAATCTGACGATCCATCTGCCGAGAGATCTGAACCATTGTCATTCTTGGAAGGAACTTCAGCAGTGATCACTAACAGATCACCAATAGCATTTAATGCACTCTCAGCAATATCCCCAATTAATGACTTATGCAATTTTATAAACCTGTAAAATAAAAACCATGAACGAACTTGAACCTGTGGATTAGAACTATGAATTCCGATATTAGATACAAAAATTTCAAGCATCCGTGGAATAAATTCTTGATGCGCTTCGAAAAACCTGGGATTCTTAACAATTAATTCAAGATAATGCAGACTGATTGAGGGATGTGTGATTGATAAAATATTTGATGTAACAAGTTTCATTAACATTTCATCCAATATTTCCAGACTTCTTGGAGGCGGAGAGGTCGCCGCTGACACAGCACTTCCTTTAAGTGGCAGTGCATTAGCATTGCGTAATCCATCCATATACGCTCCCAACTCAAATAATCCAAGTTCGACAACTCGCCAGTTTCGTTTACTGCCATCCAAACAGCCCAGAACAACACTTGCAACTGTATTCATGAATAAATCTGCATCAATAGCCGCGACCGCGTCTTGAAATAATTTCAATCGACTCCGAATTTCTAAAAATTCATTCTCAGAGTCATCAGAACCACTATGAAAGTCCATTGTCTCATCATACTTTAGCTTTAAAATAACTGTACTGAGAATTGAATTCAATATACTAGCTCGTTCTGGCGTTAACAAGCGGTTGCGTTTCGTCTTGTCCTTGCGCACAAGAGCAAGGAAGTCAGAAATAGTAGGGAATACCTCTACTGATGTATCGTCATATTCATTGGACACCGCATTGACAGCATATGGCATTACCTGTAGTAATTGGCGCTCTGCACTGACATATAATTCCTGAGTTAATTGATCCTCATCAAGAATCTTAATCACTTCAACGCAAACCGTATTAACTAATCGAGCAACCCGGTCTCCGAATACATGGTCGCGTCCTAAAGAAGGTAGCCTAGCAATTGTATCTGCAAATTGAAGTACCTCAATTAACTTTATCTTGTCAGTTGACGGCATTTTCTTTGAAATGATTTCAGATAATGTATCACATGCTGCGCCACGCAGAGTCTCGGTCATCAAGCATCCAAAGATAAGCGACATATACTCGGGTGTCACAATAAGTGAAATATCAATCCATGATACCCAACTTCCAATTACTCTCAAACAATTTTCCACAAGGTTTATGCCACCCTCTTGTGGAGCCCACAATGTCAGAATATCACGCCAGGAAGCTGTTAATTTTGCCATATCTCGACTTCGGATGACATCCTTAATTGTCGTATTTAGCCGTGTTGCATTCCCGGAACGTTGAATCAAGGTATCCGCAACTTCGTCATGCTGCGATGACAATATACGAAGATAAATGTCGATTCCTCGGCCGTTGGAGAAGTACTGGCCGCCATCCGAACAAAGTGCTAATAAATCATCGTAAAATTCGGGCCATGCGTTCGGATAAGTCAACAGAAAAAAATATGTAATTGTTTGGGCGAATTTGTTTTGGATATCTAAGTTTATTAGCATGGATCAATTCAGAGAGCGGTTGAGAACGTACATGGCAGATCAACCGGGTTTCGTGAATGTGTACTGTACTCTCGGCGAAGGTATGATAGTAGCGCATCCTTGATTAATGGAATTGATACATCATCAAGAGATTTTCCATTTCCTTGCAGACTATCGTCATATTAGATCACATCCAGAATTAACATTTCATTCAATATAACTTACATTTTTTGTAAGGCGTCGTCGACAACTTGCAAAGCAAAGAATCGAACCTCAACAGATCTGCCAAACTGTCAGTAATCTCCTATTATAGTTTAGCCACTCATACGCACCTTATCCGTTCACCTATGAACAAAGACAGACAAATTTTCCAACCATCTTCAGATTCTTTAATATGATTGCAAAACGCCATAGCCTACACACATTAGCTCGAACACTCTGTAATTACAACGAAGGAAAACGACGTACCTGTTGCTTCAAGTTCTGATCCGCTTGCGGACTCAAAGCGATCTCTACCGCCTGCTCAACCTGGTCCTCCATTGCTGTAGAGTCCGAACAGGCGGTTTATTGTTGTGGTGAATGAGGGTGTTGGTGCGCTGCGCCGGATCGCGTGCTTGGAATTGAACGGATGCACACAACCGAGGTGAAGTCGGAATAAAGCTGTAAGGTAAATATGCAAGCTAAATGATCAAACAGTCCTATAGTTTCAGATTCTACCAAAAAAACAATGGAGGGTAAATGTAGATCGATGGGGATTGTGAAGGTGTTGAATAGGAACGCTGAAGTCGTGGGGTTTGTTCTCAGACTGACATGTTTCGTTCCATTCAGAGTAAATTCAGCACAATCTATGTATATCACAATGCAATGCAGCACAATAGCAAATAAACAAATTAAATTAAGAACAGTAATCGCAAATCAAACTCTTTTAGATGCGTTGACTGGCTGAAGTGAAGACGTGGCGATGTCGCGAGAAAAAAAAACACGCGAGAGACGCAAACACGTAGGCGAAGGCCGGGTAACGTGCGCCTAATTACTTTGCTACGCGTCGCTACGATATCGCTTATCCATTCACATGCAAATCACACTCTTTTTGCCTAGTCTACATCTGTAAACAGTTCGCTAAGGAATCATGCAGTAATGGCCGATAGGGAAGAATCTCATTTCAGAAGACGAATTACATTCACAAAAGCGTACAAGTCACGCAACAAAGCAGTCACTTCGAACCTAGTGAGACTCACTCGTTGCTCGTACCTCCTCACCTGCAAACCAACAAAGTTGTACCGTACTCTGGGAGAAATCAAGAGCCGTTAATATGCTTTTTATTGATTATTGTCGATCCCACTTGGTGGCCTAGGCTAATTAATGGCAGATTGGCAGATTCCAGAGCGATTGAGAGAGTGCGAGACACAGACGACTTTGATTTGTGCCTCAGTGGAAGCACTCCACCAGATAGTTCCGTACTCTTTCAAACAGGAAATCGTATAATATTCAGTTATCGAACTTATATACTAGGATGAAGTCAGTTTGACGAAGCTCTTTGCTACAGGCTCAAGTCTATGTTGCCAAGGCGAGCGACAGTCATTCAAGATGGTAGCATGACTACATCCAGCCCATATTTACAGTACGATACAAAGGAGAATTTTCCTAGTATCTTGTTAGAAGTGGAGAATGATTTCAAAGCCGAGAGTCTGGAATCGGAGAACGCTCTGTTGCGGCCCGCGAAATACTTCGTCTGGATATTGATTTTGAGATATGGCATTGGCCACTGTGAGAGTCGAGGACTAATAAGAGGAGCTGAGGAGTTCGCACTGAAGCATTTCACACGACGAAATACCCCTGTGCAAATGCTGTCTCTTGGGAGGTAGTGATGCCAGTACAAGGAAGCATCGCAAACCTGGACAGAAAGGAAGAGAAAGTGCAGTGGGGTATTACATATAAGACTGATGAAAAGGATGGGCCGAATTGAGTTTCCCCGCGCTGGGCGCCCCAGAGATCGCGGCTGATCGTGGGCTAGCGAATGCCGAGGCGACAGACAGCTGCCCGCTGGTGGCTGTCCTATTAAAGCCCAGAGAGATGCCGGTCGTGCCGTCAATGGCTTTGAGGGTTGTGAATGGGCCTGAGAGGATGGCATCGGGCGAGTTTACGCGGATGTGAATCTCTGGAGGGGCAGAAAGCGGACTGTAGAAGAAGTGCTGCTGCACAGCTGTACTGCAGAGATGCAGAGACCCTGTTTATACGGTACTACAGTATATGAGAGCTTAGTCCAGCCGCCAGGTGGGCGCTCCCAAAGCCAGCCAGGCAAGCAAACGGCACGGCCAGCACCGCGAAGGCCGAAGGCAGAACAGTGACCGCATTGCTCGGACGCGCGAACACCTCGAGCAGCAGCACCCAGTCGCCGGCCCTCCAGCTTCCAAGAACAGGCCGGGAAGCGCCGAGCGGGGCGCGAAAGAGACGACGAGCACCTTCAGTGTCGGTGGGCAGGCCGCCCAGGGCTAGGGCAGCCCAGGCCGTGAGCCGAACCGACGAGCGGAAAGTCGGCGCTGCTTCACTGCTCTGCGACTCTGCACACTGCCCGTCGACCGTCGGCCGCCTGCTCTCGTCAGCCCTCTCTAGTCTTCACCGCCGTCTCCGCCGCTGTCTTCACCATCGCCAACTCCCTTTCCGGCATCTCCACCACCTCCCCTTCCCTTCCCTTCCCTCTCCCGCCAGCTCGGTGCGCGTGCTGGCTCTGCGCAGGCCTCCTCGTCGCCGTCCGCGCTCCCAGCAACTGGCCGCTGCCCTCTGCCGCGTCGCCCCGCTCCACCACGTCGTCCTGCTGTGGCCGCGGCGTGCTCGCCGCTTCTCGAGCGCTTCTGCGCCGGTGACCTTGCTCGGTCGCCGTGATGGTCCGTCTTTCCTGTGTGTTTTTGCCGCCGATTGCAGTGGTTGACTGCGGTTGTGCGTGCGAGTGCAGTCCGCTCCTCCTCGATCTCTTCTCGCTAACACGCTCTGCAGCTCCGGGCCGCCGTGCTCGCCCTCTTCCGGGGCAAGAACTTCGCCGACGGCCTCTCTCGCGATCATGACCTGTTTCGCGTCTTCGAGCACTTCGCCGTCCTTGTCGTGCACTCACCGCAGTACTTCATTCTCTCCGCTGCTGCGCTCTGCTTTGCCCTCGGTTATCCATTTCTGCGTATCTTGCTTCTCGGCTCGACTGCTGGCCCCTCCAATTTCGCGGCTCAGCCTGCTATTGCTGCGCTCGATGTCGTTGTAAAAGACCTGGGATTCCCGGCTGATGTTGCCGTTCGCCAATTGCGCATTGTGCCGTCGACAGGATCGTCTCCGGTTATGGTAACTACAGATCTGCTCGGAAGTATATGGACTTTACAATCCAGTTTGCTACCCGGTTACGATTTTGCTGCCGACAATTCCTGCGTTCTTGTATCACCGACATTGTACTGGGCCAACTCGCTAGATCAATTCCACGCTGACTCAAACGCTGTTGAAACGATGCTATCCGACGACTCTGCTGCTTTGCTTCCTACGGCTGCAGTACTACCTGGCTTACGCAATGAAGACAATACTGTTACTTGCGATGCAGTTGTTCTTTCGCTACTCTGCAATTCGGCGAAATCACCACTTTCGTTGCTAGAAACAACATGGGACTCCAATGCTCTCGAATTGCGCACTGCGGGATTAAACACCTCCTCGACAATCATCGGCTCGCCAGAGTCAACTTCAACATTTGAGTACTTGCATCGCCTTTTACCTTTGTCGTTTCGAAGCAAATTGGTATTGACTGGAGGGTACATTTTTGCATTCTTGTATCTTGTCATCTCGTTACGCCGCATCCGTTCCGTTCGCTCTCGTGTCGGTCTCTTTTGTGCTTTTGCTGTCGAGGTATGCTCGGTTCTTTTTTTTTATTATCATTTCAATTTTCTAATATGTCTTCAGGTTACACTTGCAATGTCGGGTGCAGCAACAGTCATGTGCCTACTCAATGTTGACATGCGTCTTGTTCCAAAGCCAGCATTTCCATTCGTCTTTCTCGTTCTCAGCACTGAAAACATGTTTCGACTGGTCAATGCACTTACATACACAAAGCCTGAACAACCTGCAACAGTGCGTATTGGTTGTGCATTAGGAAAAGTTGGATTTTTGTCGACAGTCAGTTATGTCTTTAACATCTCAACTCTGCTACTTCCAGTATTATTCGGATCGCCCGCGGTATGTCAATGCTGCATGTTTGCAATCATTGCACTTGTCATTGATTACTTTCTGCACATTACATATTTCCTTGCTGTCCTGTCTATTGATGTACGTCGTCTTGAGCTTGAGGATTTAATTCAGACGTCAACTGCACCAGCCAACGATGCAGACGACTCTGATGATGAAGATGCATTGTTTCTCGAAGAGACTGTGTCATGGAATCCATTTCCAAAGATTGCTTGCTACTTTACACAAGGCAGTGTACCAACAACTACGACAGCCGGAGCTGCTGTCACTACACTGTTTCTGCTCACTTTACAATTACAGTATCTTAAGATGGATGACTACCTGAAAATGGCAAAGTCCTTGACTTCGACACCAGTGCTCGAGCATGGGTCAAGTGAGTCTTGGATAGCCAGTGTTCTCTCTCATCGTCGACCACTACTACTTTTCCTTCACGAGCATGTCGTACCGGAAAATATGCTACCATCGCTATTTTCGTGCGCCAACTCACTTATTGTTCGCTTATACACGCCGCTTACAATCACGCTGACATCGACAGGTACACCGATCGTCGCAGCTCGAAGTCGTGAATTCTTTTCATTCACAGGTTACTCATCGACCTCATCGTCATACTGGACTGAATTTGGAACAGCTGTTGGAGCAACAGTAGGTGGAGCTGCAATTATGCTTGAATATATGCTTCGTGATGTACGAGATGAACGATTTTCAGATCCAAGATTAAGCTCGTCACCTGTATTCGTTACAAAAGATTTGGCTGGTTATCACAGTCTTGATGTCGTTCAATTAGCGACTTCATCGACCGGCCTTGTCGCATCAATTGGTCTTGATCATAAAATCTTATTATGGCAAGTTAATTCAAGACGTATTCACAAACCAAAGCGAGTGACACTCCATGGTGATGGTGGATGGCCAATTACTTCAATAACTCTTGATAGTGATGGTAAATTCCTTGCAGTTTGTTCTCGCTCTGGAAAAGTCTGCTGTTGGAGTGTAGCTACTTCTAGGCAAGTTTGGTCTGTCCAATTGTCTGGTTTAGTTGGTGCTGCACCTACATCAGTATTATTTCTTACAGAAAAGACTCCTGGTACAGTTACTCGGGTGAACATGGTTATTGTTGGAAGAAATGGTACCTTGTACCAAATCGCGGCAGATTCAAGTGGAATGCCATTCGAACATCGGATTACTGATCGACCAATAGTATGCGCAGAAAAATTATTCACACCGCGATTACCTAAACGGATAGTTTCAGTAACTCGAGATGGTGATGTATATATTACAATGTTGGTACGAACGACATGGATATCAAGTAAACTTGAGTTAACACTTGGATTAATTCCGTTACTTGAACAACAACAGCAGCGAAGATCATCAGCTTCATCACCAGCTGATTCACCTCTTGGATTACAGTCATCACTATTAAAGCCTCCATTACCATTATCATCAACATTACCACTTCCATCATCAGCTGCCAGATCACAACCTCTCACAAAATATATGCCACCTGGAGCTGCACCGCCACAATCACCACGTCAGTCATCATCTGGTGTCGTATCTGAACCAAGTATAATCGTACCATTACCTCAGGTTGGTATGATTTTACGTGCTCGTGGTATTCAAGTTGATTTAATTGATGTTCAAACAGGTACAATTGTTAGAACATTTCAAATAAGTCCATGTAAGCGAGGTACATTACGTGCATTTCATGATCATACTCAACATTGTCCATTTTGTGGTTGTTCAACTATTGGAATGTTATGTATTGTATATACAGCTCGTGATTCAGATATGTTAATAATGCATACTTACGTTAATCCTAATCGAGCTCGTAAGACAATTTGTCTTCGTGTTGAACGTGATTTACGTGAAAAACGTTGTATTGGTTTCGAAGGTGTTTCTGAACGTCAACATTGGTTAGATGATGTTCCATCTTGGGAAGTAACTGATATTAATATTATTATGGGAGTACGACGGAAAAATAAATCGTCCATGTCATCATCCACGAGTAATTCTTTTGAGGGACTATCTTTTGATGGATCGATTCGTTCAGAAGATCAATGGGAAGGTTGGACAATGGGTACAGATGGATCAGTTGCAACATATGATTTACGAGCAGAAGATGAATATTTTGCGTTACAAAGATCATCAAGATCACGTAAAATTCAACAGTATGAATCGTCGTCATCATCATCATCTTCATCATCTGATGAAGCAGATGACGAGCGACAAGAAGAAGAATCGGAATCAAATATTCGAAGACGTTCAAATGGTAGAACAAGTAGTAATGGAAGTGATTCAACACAAAAATCACAAAAACGACATCATCATAAACATCACAGTAAACGAAGTAACAGCCGTCATAGGCATCGTACAGAAATTCCACGACGTCGGGATGAAGAACTTCTTATATCACAACTTGGACCAGTGTCAAAATTGGGTCATAGATCGACTGTTATTGGATTTGGAAATACAGTTAAAGTTGTATATTTTGGGTCTGCTCAGTTGATTAGTCCAATCGATTCAGAAATTGATGAAGAGGAGGCTGGTCTTGTATATGCAAGCAGAAGAAGACAAGCAAGTCGGAGATCAAATTCAAGAGGCTCATCAGTGGATAGACTTACGTCAATAAATCCAGTTCAACCACCAGCACCAGCTTCACCAATTAATTCATCATTTGGATCAATCGGATCACCGATATCATCAATATTTACACCACCAACAATTCCAACTGCAGGTGGAAGTTTATTTATACCTTCTGGAAGTCCAAATAGTGTTACATTAGGAAGACCTCCACCTGGTAGAGCATCACCTTCAAATCAATCCGGTGGTGGTAGAAGAGGTGGTGGTTTAATGAGTGGTGGTGCAAGACGTGGTGGTTTAATGGGTGGTGGTGCAAGGTTTTAATGACGCATTGTCAATTGATTTTGTATTGTAACTATAGCGACTGGCACATATATATATATTTAATTACTTCATTGCATTAAAATTCGTAGTCAACAATTTCCTTACGAGTACTTCAATTACATATTATTCAGTACGTATAGTATTCATAGTCATACACTCATATATATAATATTATTTACAAATCTTCTTCCTGAAATTCCCCACTCTTTCCAAAGATTTTTTCAAACCTATCAGAATTTCTAAAAAGTTCAATCCTCATATTCTCAACTCTTGCAACTAATTTTGGTCTTTTCCTCATTTCAGCATCATTAATTCTAGCAATTAAATCTTTAGCTCGATCGATTAATATTACATGAGATTCCACAAATGTGAATCTTTCTTCTTCCTTTTTCTCTTCAGATACTCTAAATTCTTCAATCGTTGTAATTTCTTCTTCGTCTTCATCTTCTGCTTTTAAATCCCTTATCATTTCTTCCCATTTATCTTCCTCTTTAGCCATCCAATTAATATCTTCAAGATATTTAATCCCATCGACTATTTTTTGTCCATATCTAACCATTCTACCAGCGTGTCTACTTCTCCTCCAATTACTTATCGACCAAGATTTAGGTTCCTCAACATGAGAGACTCTTAAAATTCCTTGAACACCTTTTATTTTTGGCGTAGGTAATTTATGTGTATAATATCTTTGTCTCCGTTCTTTTTCAAATGCTAGTTTGTCAGTATTCTTTTGTAATGCAAGTAATCTAACAGTATCTTCACCAATAGGTTTATCGCCATTTCTGATTCTCCAATTATGTAAAATCTTTCCTTTATATCTATTCACGATAGCTATTTCTTTATTTTTTGCAACTTCTTGTTTCTCCCATTTTCTAATTTCTCTAGCTGAAAACGGACGCCCATCTTCATGTAATAAACCTTTATTCCTGATTGAAAATTTAAATGATCTTCGACTACTTTTTATTCGATCTCGTTTTAAATAATACGAAAATCCAATTACTTTTTCATTGTTGAACAATGTATCCAATTTGTCGGGATTTGGATTATTTATTCCATTTGAAATCGCTGCATTGACTTGATTTAAAATATCTAATGTTTTTCGTCCTTTTGAAATATCTCGTATTGTAATATATGGTGATAATAACGTTTTACTTAATTTCGTATCCCTTTTAATAACTTCTTTAATATATTTCCCATCTTCCACAAGTTTAACTACTCTTTTATCAATGCAGCTTGAAAATTCACTTTCATGTCTATGATTCCTATAGTTATATTCAATCCCTCCCGAAACACTCTGATAGAGCTCATTAGAATTCCTATTTATCTTTCCTGTATACCTTAGCAGCCGTCTGTATAGTCTTAAAACTGGTGTTTTATGTGCTGCATGTCGAGTAAACGACACCACCATATTAGTCAACTCAATTTCTCATTGCAAATCATTGATATAGATGAATGAAATTGATCTGGAAGTGAATGCGAAACTGAAGTCGGGGCGAAACGAAGTAGGTCGGTTAAGCCGCATGTTCACGATTTGAAAATTTCGGAGCTTGCCGTACAGCTTCTTAAACTAGCAATCAACAGCTATAACTAGAATTAAAATGGAGGTAGAGATATCATCAAATACTTCAAGGAAATTACTGCAAGAAGATGGAGTACCTAATAAAAAACAAAGATTGCAATGTGAGTTTTTATTACCACATAAAGGGAATCGACAATGTAATATGACGCGACGAGCAGATGTTAAATTTTGTGCACAGCATTTACCTGTGGTGAGTTACTTTCACGTTGATATATAAGCTCAATAGCTAACGAATAATAGGACACTTCAACTTCAATAAATGAAATTGAAACAAGTAAACCAACAAAAAGGAATTCAAAAGATCAAAGAAGAATACCATGTCCAATTGATTCAGCACATTCAATAAAACTAAGTGATGTCAAAAGACATATTACAAAATGTCCTGCATTACGTAAAAATATTGTGGAGAATGAATCATGGTTTGTAAAAGATTATAATTTATATCCTGGAAGACAGGATGTGATTATTGGCGACGAAAGTGCCAAGATGGGTGAAGGACCGTTTGGTGTGTCGCCAAAAGGAATTTCAAGTCAGGAGTATACGGAATGGATTTCCTTTGTGAATACAGAATATGATCGATTACTATTACCAGATAAAAATGAATTATACAACCTTGCACAGAAGTATCTTGATATAAGTAAAATTCCACTACAACAACGAACACATAAAGGACTAAGTAGACGATTTGAACAAGTTCAAAATAAAAAACATGCAATCCAACAAGCCTCATTAGTTGGATTATTAGATGAATTTCAACTACTGACAAGTTTAAATCAAGTTATTGAATTTGGCGCAGGAAGAGGCGAATTATCCCGATACTTACATCAAGCTATTATTGGAAAACGAGATGATATTGAAAGTTATGAAAATAAAGTTAATGTGAAACCAAATTTTGTATTGATTGATAGAGATGCAATGAGATTAAAATGTGATTCAAAGATAATTAAAGATGCGCATGATATTTCTGAAGATTCAAAGAGTGAATTTATAGAACCGATTGTTACAAGGTTACGTACTGACATTAAAGATTTCTCGCTTGATAAATATTTATCTCAAGTGCCTAATACTGATCAAAGGGAGAAAAATACGGGATTCATTGCAATTTCGAAACACTTGTGTGGTGCGGCAACAGATTTAACCATAACATGTTTATCAAACTATCTATCACAATCAGCTTCCAATTCAAATCTACCATTAAAAGGAATAATGATTGCATTATGTTGTAGACAAAGATGCACATTTAATACATATCCAATTGAATATTTACATTCAGTTGATAAGAAAATGACAGCTCGTGGTTTCGAAATTTTAACCAAAATGAGTTCGTGGGCTATTTGTGGACGACGAGAGAAACCGAAACGAAATGATACTGATAATGGGTATACTGCAGATGATAGCTCAGACGAGGAAGAACATGACCATGGAAATGATAAAGACGAAAGTGAAATTCAACATATGTCAGGATTACCTATTGAAGAACGAGAAGAAATTGGAAGAAGAGTTAGAGCGTTATTAGATTTTGGAAGGATACGAAGAATATTAAGTGATGAAGCATTTAGTAGATTAAGAAATGTTCAACTCGTTAGGTATGTTGAACCTAATATCTCTGCAGAAAATCTTTGCTTGTTTGTATCTGAAAATCCAATTACATGTACATCTACATCTACAGAGTAAAACTGTACATAATTGTAAAATACATTCATTGTTGATAATATAAACACAAAAATACCATACACTCCGTCAATTACACATTTTGTACGATACTTTCAAAAGAATAATCATTCAGCAACTATCAAAGAAGCAGCACCCATTCCAGTACCAATACACATTGAAGTAACACCTACTTTCTTTCCGTATTGTTTAAATTCTTGTAATAAAGTTGCAATTTGACGAGCTCCAGTTGCACCAAGTGGATGACCAAATGCAATTGCACCTCCATTTGGATTAACTTTATTAATATCAATCTTTAACTGTCGAACTGAAAATAAACATTGACTTGCAAACGCTTCATTGATTTCAAAAATATCAATATCGTTAACTGTTAATCCATGACGTTCAAGGACTTTAGGAATTGCAAATGCAGGTCCAACACCCATGATCTCGGGTGGAACACCAGCAACAGCACAATCAACAAACTTTGCAACAATAGGTAATCCTAATTTCTGAGCAGTTGATCGTCGAGCAAGTAAAACAGCAGCAACACCGTCACTAACTTGAGAAGCGTTGCCAGCATGAGTTGTACCATCTTTCTTAAAAGCAGGTCGAATTTTTGAAAGACTTTCAGCAGTAACTCCATATCTGATTCCATCATCTGCATCAACTACAACTTCCTTATCGTCACCAGACTTTGGATCAGAAAATGTAGTCTTGATCGGAATAATCTCAGCTTTGAATTTTCCTGCTTTCTGTGCAGCTTCAGCCTTTTGATATGAACTTGCAGCAAATGCATCTTGATCAGCACGTGAAACACCATATTGAGTAGCAACATTCTCAGAAGTAATACCCATTGGAATCAAACATTTCTGAGCTTCAGAGTTCTCTCTCATCTTGTCTGAAAATGGACTAACCGAACTAGGTCCATAGTTTGATGACATACTTTCAGCGCCAGCACCAACTCCAATATCAATATTTCCAGTTGCGATTTGTCTGAAAATGTAGTCAACTGCCATTAATCCGGATGAACATTGTCGGTTGACGGCGATGAATGGAGTGGTATGAGGGATACCAGCAGCTAAAGCGGCAGCTCTATGTTCGGTAGCACCAGCGCCAGGAGCAAGTACATTTCCAACACAAACTTCGCCAATAAGTTTAGCATCAACATGAGTACGCTCGACTAAAGCTTTCAATACTTCAACAAGCATATCAGCAGCAGGTGTATCTTTAAAGCCACCTTTTCCACCCTTGGTCATGGCGGATCGATAAGCGCCGCAGATGACGACATCGTCTGGACGTTTGTCGTTAAGAGTGGAGCGCGATGGCGTTGAAGAAGAGCGAAGTTGCGATGCAAGAGCAGAAAGGCGTTCGGTCATTGTTGTGGATAGCGGTGGGAATGGAAAGGCGGAAAGAAGGGAAATGGGAATGGGAATGGTGATGTACAAGTAGATTATATAGCGGGGAAGGCGGGGCGAGCCGAGGAAGTTGAAAAGTGGGATGCTGACAAGGCAAGGGCCTCGTGGTGTCACATGCCCTTAATAAACTCCCCGCCTCGGCGATCGCCTCCCTCCCCACACTTCCACTCTTATTAAAGGCACGTTCCTGGGCACCGGGGATTCTGTACACCAATAGTCCGTGGCTTATCTCGTAAATGAATAAATGGCAAATGCAACTGCGGCCGTGGAAGAGCAAACGCCAGTTCGTGACTCAGCAGGTCACAAGACCAAGAGACTGCCACGAGGATCCAGATCATGCACCAGATCAACACACGGCCATCCACTGCCGACACATGCCGACCTCGCATTCCTTGCAATTCGCCGAGATGCCGAGCGGCCGAGTTCACGTCGTAGTTCTACAAATGTAAATATGGATGTGTGCATGTGCTATTTACTATACTATTTTATAAACTTCAACTTCCTCTCAATCCCTCATCGACGAGGCATCATCCCCCGACCTCTTCCTCTTGGAGGAGCATTAGGTTGCGAGCTTTCTTCATTTTTAACAGTCTCATCAACTGATAAAATCAAACAAGCAGCCTCTGCAGCTGATTGAATTGCATTAACTTTAACCAATGATGGTTCCCATACAAATCGATCCATATTATCTCCAATGTCTTCTGAATCAAAATCAATTCCGGCCCATGTATCTCCACGTGCATGTCTCATACGCAATCTATTAAGAAGATCAGTTGCATCGAAACCTGCATTATCACATAATTGACGTGGGATAACTTCTAAAGCACGAGCAAATGCACCGATAATAAGCTGTTGTTTTCCTGCAATTGTACGTGAATAATCACGTAAATATTTCGAAAGTTCCATCTCAATCGCTCCACCACCTGCAACAACTGAATTATTCTTAACAGCACGCTTAACAATCATAATTGCATCATGAAGTGAACGTTCAACTTCTTCGATAAATTGGACTGCACCACCACGTAAAATAAGTGTGCAAGTTTTAGCTTCAGGACATCCTGTAAACAAATTAAATCTTTCACCACCGACTTGACGTTCTTCAAATGTATCACAAGTACCAAGATATTCAGCTTTTAAATTTGTACAAGTTGATTGAACATTTGCACCAACAGCTTGAACAACACGTTCCATGTCATCAGAAGTAACACGACCAGCACAGAAAACATCACGATCTGCGAAATATTGAGTTGCAAGATCACCAATAGGTAATTTTGAAAGAACAATTTGAGCACCAGTTGCATGAATAGCTTCAAGTTTCTCGTAAATAATCTTCCATTCAGCATCAACAATTGCTTGATATTCTGAAACTTGTTCAACGCGAACTTCAGCATTGTCTTTTTCAGCTTTTAATTCAAGTTCAACATTAAGACAAACAATCTTTGGATTATTAAAAGATTTAGGTTGTTGTTCAAATCCTGCATATGAAAAAGTTTTCTTAAATGCAACTCCATTAACAAGGAATGAATCTTCAAGACTACCTCCTGCAATCTTTTTAACTCCAATCAAACTCTCATCAAGATCTTCTTGATCAAGTGATAAAACTGAATCAACCGCCATCTTTGTAAATAAATCTGAATTCTGAGAGATTAATTTAGATGACATTGCAGTTGCCGCACATTTCTCTAATAAATCTCTAATTTCACTATTTCCGTTAGTACTCATCACGAATAAATTTAAATTAATAGTCGAATTAAACATACGCAGCATTGCTTCGTTCAATAGTAACAGCAAGTTCTTTAATTTTATTAACGGCTAATTGAGCAGCTGTACGATAACCTTTTGTAATAACATGAGTTGAAACACCTTCTTCAACAAATGATTTACTTTCACGAAGTAATTCGCCTGCAAGAATTGTAACACTAGTTGTACCATCACCAACTTCGGCATCTTGTGACCTCGAAATATCAACAAGAACTTTAGCGGCTGGATGAACAACATCTAATAATCTAAGAATTGTTGCACTATTAATTACATTAGTTATAGTTCTCCAATCAATGGAACAATCAATCCAAACTCACCCGTCATTCGAAATTGTAGTTTCACCTTGTGCACCAACAATCTAATTCAATCCATCAGCAATAATCCTCAACTATTATTTCAGTTCAATCAGCGAGCAAAAACATACCAAAATATCAGAACCTAATGGACCAAGAGTTGATCTGATTGTATCTTGAATTGCAATACACGCGTTAATGTTACTAATGATCTGACCTCTTCCTTGAGAAGTATCAGTGCCTTCTTTAAGCACGACAATTGTCGGGGTTTGTCCTCCGAAATTCATCGTTCCACTTGTTATGATATATTAACTATATATTATTTGATAATATCTTGCAGAATTGTAATTCAAACCAGTTATCAATGATTTCAAACAAGGGTCAAACGCGATATTCATTTCAACGCGTCGCGGTTTAAGAAGGACTGAGAAAAATTATTACCCTGTGTGGCGGTGTTTGTGGCGGATGATGCTGCACAGCCACGTATTTGTGCGGCTCTCTTTTCATCTCATCTCGATTTTCTGATCCTGATACAGATGGTTCATTCGCAATTTATACAAGAAACAAGGCACGATGTCGACGAATTTATGGATTGCTGCATCAGATAATAATAAAAAAGTAGTTGAATCACTTATCAGTAGTGGTAAGAACACAGCAAATGATAGAGATGAAAATGGATACAGTGCTATTCATGCAGCGGCGTCATATTCACATGACGAATTACTTGAATATTTAATTTTACAAGCAGGCGGAGATGTTAATTTAACAGATGATGACGGAGAAAGTGCATTATTTGTTGCTGAGAACGTTAAAACTGCAAAGTTACTTGTGGAGAAATTAAATGCGGACTGGAAATTAAAGAATAATGAGGGTAAGAATGCAAGAGAGAAATTACAAGAGGAAGTCGAAGAAGATGGGGAACCTTGGGAAGAAGTTGTGGAGTATTTAAGTAGTTTGGAAAAAAAGAGTGGAGATTTGGATGAAAGAAGTAGTACAGTTGAAGGTTCGAAATCAATGTTACAGGAATTAGAAGATGATATAAGAGAAGCGAATCCACCAAGTAATATGAGTGTAACGTATACAACAGGAGCGCGAGCATCAGCAGCAGTTACAGCAGCATCAGAGAATGATTCAAGTTTGAATAATGGCGAAGATGATGAAATGCTTGCAGAGCGAAGAAGAAGAATTCAAGAAGCTTTGCAGTCTGATAATCCAGAAGATGGAATTCGTGAATTGGTGGCTGAAGCTGTAAGATTGCAACTTGCTGCTGGGGATGGAGATGCTGAAATAGATGATTCTCCTCGAAGGAATGTTAGACAACGTTTGGATGAATGATATCAGTAAGATTCTATGTACATAATAATAAATTTCTATAATCTATAAACAAAATCTACGAACGCATAACAGCTTTCGTTGCATCATCTAATATTTTAAATAATTTAGCTCCATACTCCTTATTAATTTTTTCAATTTGAGTTTCAATTTTCCTTACGACATCAGAGCTATAATCTGCTGATTTCATAAGTTTCACATGTGACATTGCAGTATCTCTTGCACTTACAAGTGAATTCGATGATGATGATTTTGCTTGTTCACATGCTTGTTTAATTGTTTTAACTGTAGCATCTCTTGATTCCCTTGTTGGTGCCGGTAATGGAATTAATAATGTTTGCTTACTATTTGGATCAATTTGTGGATTCATATTTAATCCACCTTCAATAATAGCTTTTGAAATAGCTTGTACCGTCTATTTATCATTAGTTTGAATTCTACTTCTTGAACGCTTGAACGCAAAATAAGCAAATACTTACATCAGGATCATATACCGATACAACAATTTGTCTACCACCTCTAACAGCGACCTGAGCCAATTGTTCGACATTCATTTTCATTCCCTCAATCGTAACTCTTAATCTTGTAATTTGACTAACATCAGCCTTCCCCAATCTTAATTCTTGAATCTTTGTATTTAATTTCTCAAGTACTGAATCACATGATTTTTTTAACTCTTCAGGATTATATATTTCAACTAATGTTTCCTCTTCACTTTCAATTTCTTTTCCTTTTCCTTTCTTAGCTGATCCACTTGTACCTCCACTTGAAGATTTTTTGGAATTCTTTTTGGCATAGTTATTTATAGAGGAACTGAATTGTCGACTTGTTGCAATAAAATCATTATTTTGAAATTTATTGTGAATGAATCGAGCTGTAATTGGTATATTTTGAGAGAAATGATGTCTTGTGCTTGATAAAAGTACTCTGCCAATAATTGATCGCAAAATCATTTTTCTTTATATTATATAATACAGTATTCCACTATACTTATGAGGCAGTAATAATCCGCAGTTGAAATGTAACACGAAACGAAAATAAAATTACGACCTCATACTTGAGAAAATATGCCGTACTGAAGCCGCATTTAATTCTGGTTTCTTAAACACAATCAATTTTAAAGCGAACAGGATAGTGACTTTATATCCAAAGAGTACTGAATATCCGACTTCCGAAGTGTTTTGCATGATTTCTACGTTCTATTCATGACTTGATGAGTTTTGATACGGTTGAATATTTCAAGCGAATTGATTATTGCGTTTTGTATATATGATAATCGATATTAAATCCACACAATGATTTTACGAAATAACATACGACGGTTATCAGCATTGACCTCATCAATAATTCATCGATCAATTCATTTTAGTAGCATCTCAACAACCTCACCTTCAAATTTACATTTACATTTACATGTTCGGTTCAATTCATCGTCCAGCAAACCACCGGATAAAATACTAGACGTTGAATATATGAATGAAAATGCATTCAGTAATAAGATTGGATATAGACTTCGATCACTTCGTACGCACACTGTTCTTACCTTCAGTTTGACAAGAACTAAGCTAACAGTTACATTTATTTACTATAATATAGCATTTTTATATCCATGGACACCAACACCACCTGACAAACCACCATATAGAATAATTACGAATTTTGCTGACAAGGAATTTAACATTACACCTAAATATCAAAGATATTCTATTGCGCCGACTGAATCAATAGTTGAAGAATTTAGGAACTCACGATTAGGTAACAATAGTGAATCCAACTCTAATTCCGAAAATAATGGTGGTCTATTTGGTATATTTAGTAGCTGGACAAATAATAGACGCAAGAGAAGAAATGGAATAATTACTAAATTTTTAATGGCAAGATCTCGAGAAATGGCACAAATACTAGCACAATTTATATTACCATTAGATTTGGCATCACCCAAAGTACTTGAATATTTCAAAAATACGGATAAAAAATTAGGTCCGTTTACAGTTTTTCAAAATGAGATTACAGGAGATGATGTTTCTGGTAAATCGAGTTATGAGTTGACAGAAGAGAAATTACCTGGCTTATTTGATCCAAGAAATGAATTTGATGTTGGAGAATATGATGATGATCCAAAAGATATTGATACGGTTTATTCAAGATTAAATCAAGCAGGTAAAAGTACAGGAATTGGGCAAGGTAGTTATATTCCACAGTTAATATCATCGTCGGTTCCAATTGCCAAAGCAATGTTAATTGTTAAAAATGATAAAAGATATGATAATATTAATTCAATGAGGAAATATTTTTCATATGAATTTTTAATAGGTGGTGCATTAGCAGGACGAGAATTTTTAAATACAGTGATACTTGAAAATAAAAGAATTGGAGATTCATCTGAGTTTAAAATTAGAAATAGATTAGTGGACGATGGAGTTGTTACTGAAAGATTAGCTGGCTTGTTAGATTCTTTTTTATCTTCAAATATTGCGGATTCAATTCCTGGAAATTCAGAAATTGAAAAAAATTATAATGTAAATGAATGGCAACCTTGGATCGACTGGAGGTTAGAAGATTCAAGAACTAGAATTAGCATTCTTGATATTCAGACACGGATTGGAAACTCATCACCTAAACTTGATAAACTTAGGTATGGAACTGAATCACTTAGTCCAATTAAACTTGAAAATAGCATAAAAGATGAATTAGAAAATCAAAATGGATTCATGTCATTGTTTAAAGCTGCTCAAAATATGATTGATACTTCAGGAACTGCTAATAATGCTGTAATGCAACCAAGGTTAACTATTGAAAATCCGTATGATGGGAAACCTCCAAAAGGAATTGAATTTACTGTTGATGTGGTTATTGAAGCTCCTGTTGCAGTTGGTATTGAGAATGAAGAATTAGGGAAAAGAATTATTATGACACATGAGAGTTCGCAACCGTCATTCTTATCACCTGAGTCATTTTTTTCAATAAAGTCAGAATCACAAGTTCAATCCGAAACAGATTCACAGTACGATTTAGAGCACGGTTACAAAATGATTAAAACCGTTATAAGTTTCGACAGTCAATTTTTCCCATTAACAAGTCAGGATAAAAGTAACTATCTAAGACGAGAAGAATTTTTCATGAATGGAAATGAAGATTCAATGAACCCTAGTGGATTTGATGAAACTGTTGAAAGTGTTGGCATACACGCAGCTAATTCTAGAGTTCCTTGGCTAATGAAAAGTTTCTTTGTACCGAATATTTTGGGAATGAATCCTGATGAAATTGAGTGGAAGGTATGTTTACTTTGGTTATGCAGCGGATAATGGTATTGGAAAGAGTGTGGTTACTAACTAGTCATAGATTTCGGATATTAATTTCTTGGCTTTGGCAGTGAGTTTTGAAAAGTAATCGGACTTACTATTCATATTCATACGACAATCGACATGGCATTACATTTGCATTTCAACAATTGTACATATACATAGATAATTGACAGCACTACAATATACTACTCATGCAATGTAATTGCATGTGAATCCATTGGACAATCATCTTGCTATTAATACTACATCTCCGATACTGCATCTGCACCTGCATCCGATTCCGCTTCGATTCCGATTCCGATTCCGACACCGGATATATACTCGATTTAATTGTCCAGACCAATCATCAGCGAAATACAATGCGACGGAAAACAGTTGAATTATAAATCGAATAAAATGGTATTACTTGACGTGTATATACGCGATGTAAGTGGTAGAATGTACAGTAGTTAGTAAGCTAGTAAGTTAAAGTATATTCAATATGTATGCCGTGGTGGTGTTGAAGAATCAGCCTGTTTTAAGTGAGAATACTGTACGTTAGCCAGCACGCAGTATGGAAGTGCTGGGTATCGCCTTATTGAACGTCGTGTTCTGTAGTGCAAATTCGTGGATGAGGTAGAGGCGACAAAGTGTTTCGGTTAAAGAGACGCGAGAATGAGTATACAGTATTAGAGTATAGACATAAAGGACAAAATACGCGAACAAGGCCGCACGTGGCAAAAGAAAGAACGGAAGGAAGCACGCGAGATGAGGCAATATCAGGAAGGAGTAAATAACGTGATTTTTTACAACCTTTCATGCATGCATATATACAGTTTTATTGTTCGAAATGATCGACGACTAGACAGTATTCCCTCGTTATAACGAACACCGTTATAACGAATTTCGCCTTATAACGAACGGCTTTGAGCAGAAATTTTGGGGTAACATAGTAAATTCGTTAATCCCAGCTTTAAACGAAATTCGTAAAAAACTGAACTCGCCCACACTAAGTTCGTTGAAACGAGGTAATGAAGTTACCAAATAAGGAAATTTTTTCTTACTCAATTCGCTATAACGACCCCTCGTTATAACGAACGAAAGCTGGTGTGAAGAATGATTCGTTATAACGAGGGAATACTGTAGTGTGAGATTATAAAGTGAGTTTACAGTATGTGGAATTTGTTTGCATCTGTGCATCTGTGCAGCACTGCATCCATGGTATAGGGATTTGAGTTTCGATTCGTCCGTATTAGTTTGCTCACGTGGTTGCATGCATGTGGCGGTGATTCACAGAGATCTATACGAGAACTCGAGAAGTGAATGATGGATGCGAGGGATATGAATTCCGTTTGGCATGCCATGCTGTATAACTACTGTAGCTAATTCTATCCAGAGTAAGAAGAGAGAAGTGAAGCGGGTAATTGTTATTTTTTTTTTCAGAGGAGGGGAAATGTGGAGAAGGACTTTTCCGGGACGAGAATTGAAGAGATGGCGGATGGGCGCGAAATACGGCGAACAGTTACGGTTGGCATACGTAACTGTAGCTTATATCGTATGGTCAAGACTTGCAGATACGTTTAGGTCAGATGTAGATGGGATGATTAGCGTAAATGAAAGTATGAACTGAATGAACGCCATTAAAGGCTTGAATGGCGAATTGCGACTTGCAAGTAGGGCTAGTGCACTGGTCAATCGTAGAGCATTGGCGGTGGTGCTGGATGGGGAATGAATGGAGGATTGGATTAGTGAAATGAAAGATTAACGAGTCCGGCGATTGAATTGACTGCGCGGAACGCGATCAGCGGAAGACGGATCCAGATGTGATTGACTGTAATGAAGAATGAAAATATTGCAGAGAGTGTGGAGAGGTTCGACATGGGCTGATTTCAAGCATGCTTGAAAGCGACAGGGACTAAGCATTATTTACAAGCTGCAGGAATTAAGTTAAGCAAGACGGAGATCAGTGATTCTGATCATCTGCGCTCGACTGTGTCTCGTTTCGAGGAGATGAGCTGAGTCGAGCTGCGGCGCGGCGGAGTTTTGCTTTCGCGTCTGGTTTGCCGCGTCGCAGGGTAATGAATTACGATAGCAGTCGAAAGCAGTGACATTCAGTGTAATGATAATTATCTATTTTAGAGAAACGGTCAGATGAGGTGGATGGAAGCGGAATCACGGACGAGCATGGACGCGTGGCTGGAGCGACTTGGCTGGCTGCAACGCTGCAACAGCGCAACAAGCGCAATTAACGGGTGCCAGACTGCCATCAGTCGCTGTCAGGCTGGGCTTGCGCTCTGGCTTTAGTGGCTTCACGCTGCCGGGCAAAGTTTCCGTTCGTCTATTCTGCTGATCCGTGTGTATAGGGCGTTGATAGGCATGCGAATGTAGACGAGCACTCGCTCTGAGGGGCAGTGAACAGCACTCTGCCTGCAGTGATACTTGTGCTGTACAGTACGCTATATCCACGCATGCTATGACTCGCTCTCGCTCTCGCTCTCGCCCTCAAGCCCTATCAAGCGCGTCTACGCAGGCCTGCAAAGCCCTATAGCTGCAAAGCCCTAGCACGAGTGGGCTGATCAACTCGCTTAGCGGGCCGGTGGAAGAATCGGCGCAAACTCTGCTCGCGGCTTCTCTTCTCTCCAAGAGTCTCTCAGTGGCGTGTCCCATCGCCCGCGGCGCAGTGCAGTGGCCGTGCGCGTGTCACCCGCCCAAACGAGCATCGTGCAGACGTCAACAAACTCTATCGCCGGCGTGGCGGTGCCGCCGCACGAACACGCCGCACGCTCGTCGATTGCAGACCGCCGCAGCACCGCGAGCACGAGTGGGTCTGCGTCCACTGGCTCAGCCCTCGTCAGTCGTGAGCCGTGAGGTGGTCGCGTCGAGTATGCCGCTGCTGATCAGCCATTGGCGCGGGTGCGTCCTTACGCGCGTTCTAGAAACCAGCGTGCGGTGGCCTCCAAGATGCTGAGAACTACTGAGTGAACTGCTCGATCTCACTGCACTGCAAACACGGCATACCATTACAGTATAGCCCAAGAGCGATCGCTCAAGTCGAGCATGAGATGAATATACTCAATTCAACAATTCAATTGAATCAACATGCACTCACCCATTTCTCGCGCATCTCCTACAGTACTTGCAATTGCAATTCCCAATTACGCTCGCTCTATATGGCACTCGTAACCACCACTCTGTAGTCCCGTGCACCATACTCCACATACTCTACAACGCACTGCACACATGCTCTATACAGTCTGTACCTACATTTGTACTCTCGACATGGCAGTTAAACTCATAATACCATTGTCTAACAACTCTCCTATATGTACATCGCACACTCCAAGCGAACAGACGTTACCAATCTGCCAAACCATATGCAAATGCCGCATCCGTTCGTTTGTCGTCGATCATCGTTTCCGCATGCACGTAATCCCTGTCCCCAGTTCCCTGCAACCGAACCTCCTTTACTACAATAGTCTTAAACAGTACGTAACTGTGGATCGAATTTATTGTTACTGGCGATTTAAGCAGTAGAGCTTTGCACGCTGGAAACTTCAACGTATGCTCAACGTCAGCAGTAAGCTATTTAGAATTTATAAAACTAAACACAGCAATCCCCGCAATTGACCGAGAACGAGAAACGTACTCGAGATCGCCGACCGGAGTCGTCCGTAAATCCTCCATCTGTATACAAGAAGTAGTTGGCGACTTGGCGGAATGAGGGGTGAGCATAAGACGGCGCGCCACCACGCGAGTTATTTTGAATTCATTCGCCGACCGGTGCACCTGATTCTGATCTTCGTTAAATTGAGTCTAGTTCTGTATTACAGTGCCGTTTATTATTGCACCGCGTGCAAGCAGTTAATTGAGATTGACTGATGATTGATTGACTGATCAAATATAGCTCGTGCAAGATGAACGTTCAATCGACGTTGAAGCTGTGCTTGTGCTTTGAAAATGGTACGCTAGATTCATTGTTAGCTTGAGCTCGAGCTTGAGCTTGAGCTTGAAATCGTGCGAAGTCAAGTGTGCGTGTGTTTGTATTCGATGTTATAGAGTAAAGCATCACAAGTTCATGAACACGAGGACAGGGTCGGTTCTCATTCTTCAGTTGTAAAATACTCAAATGATATCAGCAGACAATGGTGGCCATTTTCGCATATGACGCTGCTAAGACCAAAGGGACTGTAAACGACGTCGATCCACTGGCGGCTAGTGCCTTTATTGTTCTCGAAATACTCGATATACCGGCGTCGCTTACAGCCTGCGATTGCTGCGTTGCTCGTTGCTGCGGTTGCGTTTTGATTGCAGGGGTTGTTGCAGGCACCGACACTGGCGATCAACACGACTCGGCTCGGGTCGCTGAGACGAGTTTGGCGAGTGTCTTAGACGAAGGATTGAATGAAGATTCGAGTGAAGATGAGCAGAGGGAAGACCTAAAGTGGGAAGAGTAACCACCCGGTATAACGGTAAAGCTTGTCAGGAGGACATTGGACAGGTGAACAGGTGTGCTGTGCAGTTGAGACGCGTTGAGGAGTCGACGCAGAGGCAGGTACGCGAATGTGAATGTGGATTTAGTACAGACGGCGCGTTAAATGTACAAGTTAAGCATGTGCGGTAAACTGTCGGCGGTCAGGCGGGTGAATTTTGACTATATTGCAATTCAGGATGAGTGCTGACTGTTGAAGTGAAAGCGTCGAGCAGTGCAGTGCGTTGCGCTGGTGCTGCGACTTGAGCGTGAACGCGTTGGCGCGTTGGGTCGTTGGGTCGTTAAGTGCGTTGTGGAGGATTGATGGCGAGCGAAAAAAATCAAACGGCGACGCCGGTAAAGAAGGTTGAGTGGCAGGTGGGAGGACTGGTAAAAATCCAGAGATATGGGGACACGGCGCGCGCAGGTGCCGAGGTGCAGTGCGAGACTGCGAGTGGAGGACTGGGTACTGTAGAAGAGAGGTATGAGATGGTATGGCGCGGCGGCGACGAGCTTAGCCGATGTTCGTCGGACGAGGAGACTGGAGAGAGGTGGAGCGGAGCGCAGAGCAGGCTTCGCGTGGCTCGGCTGTGGGAGCGAAAGTGCCAATAGACGAGTGGCGGCGGCGAGACGATCATGGGGGTGGGTGATGAGGCGCGTGTGCGTGGACGAGGAGGAGAGGAGATCGAAGAGATGGAAGAGGCAGATCAGGTCATTCATTATTTTGTTGCGGTTGCTGACTGTTGACTGTGTGTGTGCAGTATAGACGAAGGCGAGCAGGCGAGTGCAAGCCTGCGCGGTCCAGTGCCGTGGACGTGTTCGCGTCGCGGGAGGAGTGTTTACGCGCAGCGCGCCGTGGCCGTGGGCTCATTCGGCCAGTCGGGCAGCCGTGTGAGCGCGCTCAACCAGGACCAGTGGTCACGATGGCCGGGGCAGCGCGCAGTAGCCCGGGTCGACGAGCAGCGCAGCGCAGAGCAGGAGCCCCATCAAAGCCCAGCACTCACTCCCGCACCGCGCTCAGCCGATTTAGCTTTCGCGCCGGGTGGGGCGCGTGACTGGCGACTGGCGTGTCTCGCTTCTCTCCGAGTCCGGCTAGCGCCGCCTCTAGCGCTCTAGCGTCTCTAGCGCCGCCGCCGGGCCCGCGCCACGCAACCTTATCGCCTGGCGTATCGCGCGTGGCGGTGCGTGTCGCCTGTCGCACGCTCGACGCGCCCCCGTCCGCTCCGACGATACACTACACCGGCCCTATAAGTCTGCCCCGGTGCCCCGCCTCCACCGCACCCGGCACGCCTGGCGCTCCACCTTCACGTCCTCACCGCCTCTCTTCCTCTCCCCCCCCCCCCCCTGGGCCCTGCGCGTGCGTCCGCAAACGCACCGCTCCTCCGCAACCACGGCGGCCGCACTGCTTCTTCCGCCGGCGCACATGTCGGCGCCTCCGCACCTTCCCCCCGACTACGCCTACGCCCAGCAGCGGCAGCAGTCGCAGCAGCTGTCGCAGCAGCAGCAACAGCAGCAGCAGCAGTATCTTCCTCAAATGCTCGCGCAACAGCAGCAGACTCCGTACCAGATGCAGCAGCGGTACCTGCTCCAGCAACAGCAGCAGCAGCAGCAGCAGCAACAGCAACAGCAGCAACAGCAACAACACCTGCAATACCTTCAACTTCAACAGCAACAGCAGCTCCAGCAGTTCCAGCAGCAATGGCCGCGCCACGACATGGCCGCCGCCGCGTCACACGTCCTGCCTCAATCAGCAGTCAATCCACTCGGCGCAGTCTCCGTCTCGCCATCAACTTCGCACTCCTCAGCACATCCACACCGTCGCGGCCCCTGGTCTGCCGCAGAAGACGCTCGATTGCTTGTTCTGATTGACGCTCATGGTCCTACAAACTGGGTTCGAATTTCACAGCTTCTCGGTACCAGATCAGCTAAGCAATGCCGCGAGCGATATCATCAAAATTTAAAACCAACACTCAACCACGCTCCAATTTCTCCTGAAGAAGGCGTCTTGATCGAAGCGTTAGTTGCTCAACTTGGAAAACGATGGGCTGAAATCGCGCGGCATTTAGCTGGCAGATCTGACAATGCTGTTAAAAATTGGTGGAATGGCGGTGCTAATCGACGACGACGTGGTGATTCCGCTGCTGCTGAAGAAACCGGTGCTTCAGCTTTCTCGTCTGCTTCTGGAACTCACGCAAACTCAACTTCAAGTCCTCACAACTCTCCTTCAAGTTCAGCAACCGCAGTCGCTGCCTCGCCTGCTCATTCCTCACCATCGTCAACCGCATCACTGACTACTCCTACAACAAATCAACTCGCTAATCCAATGTACGGCTATCCATTCCCATACGACACGTCAGCTCCGCGAAATCTCCCTCGTGGCTACTTTGATGATGGACATGGACAACCTCAACCTCACTATTATTATCAACCACAAGCTCAGCCACAGCCACAACCACAACCTCAAGCTCAACAACCACAGACACAACAATCAATCCGACAAAGCAGCGCTCCTGAAGTTTCGCCGGTTGAACTTCAATATAGAGCTTCTTTATCTGGTCTCGTGGATGCTGCTTACCCTCCTACAGCGACTCTAGGATATACATCATCCAACAACTCATCGATTTCATCTACATTATCTACTGCAGCCTCAGCAGCATATTACGGAGCAAGCAGTGGAGCAGATGATGCACGGGCAGCAGGAGCTGGTAGAGCAGGAGACAGTGAGACTATTGCACAATATAGATTGGCAAGTGCAAGTGGAGCAGGAGTACCTGAGACCGCAGAAGCCAGAGCAGCTGCGCAGGCGCAGTATGATGCATACGAAGAAGCAGTTAGAGCAAGATTAGCAAGAGGAGAAGTTCTTGACGAAGAAGAGGAGCAACGATTAAGAGATCAACGGAAAAGAATGAATATCAATCGGTTGCTCATGTAATATTGTAAAAGCCATGTTATATATATACATCTCTTATATTTATGTATTGTATTGTACTACTGGTTCGTTTGTTATTTACGATTTGGTGTTGGTTTTGTATGGTGCAAGGGTATTGAAGTTATGCTACATTAGTAAAAATGCAATGATTTATTACAATCACACTGCCAATATTCAACTTGATAGATGAATACAGTTGACTGGCTGCACCGCCGTCGTTTCGCACCTCACGAATGCGGTCGACAGCATCACGATTCTAGCGTGCTTGAAACTTGTCAAGCGCAGGCTTGCCCACCGCCGAGGGGCCGACTGTCGCCGCGGATCCAAAGCGATATTCGCAGGATGGAACCAGAAGTCAAGAACGGGTAGAACAAAGCCTGCACTCACATGCTACAGTGTATACAACCGCAGCATATACTCCGGTGATCGAGCCGGATCGACGTGGCGACGTTCTCTCGACTCCGACACTCGCCAAAGCAACGCCGCCAAAGCAAGACCCAACCGTAGCCGACGTGCCGTAACGAGAAGTGGGCTCGGTGGAGAAGTCTCTGTGCGTGCAGTATGAAACCTTCGCGGTCTGCCGAGCCGGCTGTGAGTTCCTGCGCGACATGCGACACGCGATGTGCGACGCGCGTCCCGCGACTCGCCACGCCGGCGATCACCGCCGGACACCGGCTCAGACGTTACTTGTACCACTTTAGCCCGGCGCAGTGCTTCCACTTTTCAGCGACTTACGTGCATGCAGTTCTTTTTAGATCCTTCTACTTACTGTATTTACAATGCACAATGTTCTCTATTCGATAGTCAATATTAATACTGTACAGTATCACTTCGCGCCAACCTCGCTTTTGATGGAAAACGTTATCAGGGTGCGCAACGCGGATCGTTCTCGTTCACCACTGTGCTGGCTGTTTGCTTGCATACTTCACTGTAGTGTAGTCACACTGTACGTGGGTTCGTCTGAACACGGACTTATCCTCCGCCCACACCACATCGAATACCCAATCCACAATCCACATATATCTACATCAACTACTGTATCAACCATGCAAAGAACTATTACACAAATCAAACAATATCTCCTTCGCTACCCACCATCCCTTCCACCACCGGCTCATCGCCGGTATGCCGAACACCGGCCACTAGTGATACCGTGGTGCCGTTACGAATGAAAAACTGCTGTTCATGCGTCCAGTGCTAAGACATGAATATCCGTCGCGGCGTCGCCTGCATATACAAACGCAAGCAGCGTATAAAAAGAAATATCATATGTACGTCTGTAAGTCAAAACTGCCCATTTCGCTTCACTTAAAATTTACTTCCATGCATCTTCGCTCTCTCGCCGCTCTTGTTTACTGTACATTTACTTTATATATTCATTGTTTATTCATTACATCTATTTTAACTTATACCAGCCTTCATCGAACAGTGAATCCACGAGATCCACAGTGCAAAACGCCACCGCGCACGTCCTCGGCCTTCTGCGACCAGATCCACCATTGAACATTGAGCACACCGCTTAAACAGCAAGCTGTGACTAGAAACATTTCAGATAAAGGAGGCGGTGGTTTCCAAGATGCACTTGCAAATTACATGTATAAATTCAATCAATTGTTGGTTAAAGGCTTAAAGCGGGTCCGCGGAACTTGTGCCGCTGAGTATACTTCACACTCAACAATAATCGACTGTGAACTACCGAGTCGACCGTGCGGCCTTTTCTTTTTTCTTCGTGTATATGTGACGATTTGGAGACGAAAGACCCACTCGGCGCCTCGCCGCAAACTCTCACTGCAGTGAGCTAAATTCAATTACAGTACTTCGCGCGTCAGCAGTTTGAGCTCGAATCCACATTTAAAATCCACGTATGGGGAACCTGGTAAATAAACTATTCAACTTCTTCTAGAACTTTACATCATATCGATCATCGAACATCGTTCTCGTTCTGCCTTTAAATTCGCGGCGTTTATTCGACACTCTGCAGTGCAATATATATACAGTGCGTAAGCTAAATATATACTGTATCTACGCATATACGCACTGCAGTCTGCAGATAACATTACAACTCACAGTGCACATCCAGACATTACATAACCACGATCATAAATCTGATGCCGTCAAGAGTCTTAATTTTCTCCATCTCCGTCACTACAGTAATATAACATCTTCATTTACTGTAGCAATCATACAGTATTCATCTCATCAGAACGGTCTGCAGCCGCGCAATCTCAAGATCTCAACGCTCTTTAAGCGCGCCGTTTCTATATACAGTAGCCGATTTATTCCCCTGGTTGTAAGCTGTTGGGGACTGTTGTAACATCTATAAATTACAGTTATCACACTTGATCGATGACTTTTACTGTTCATACTTCACGCCCCACATCCGGACTTTCTCCGATTCTCATACAGTAGAGCTGATTCAAGCAATCTGTCATCGCATATTCATCCTTATATGGTATGCTCAATACACACGTCATATATAACCGTTACTTGACAAAGCAATACAATAGCTAAAACTAAATTATGCAGCCGACCGTTGTCCATCAATTTTGCATCTTTCTTAACCGCGGAATTAATATCAGTTTCACGGACATTTTTACATTTTGCAGCGCATTGTGCATTTGTGCTGCACTTGTTACAACTGTATTTATGTCGATTCGTCCGACACAGCCTAACTCTCACGATATATATTGTATATGCACTACGTAACCGCGAACTGTATACCACGCGCACTCATTGAACAATAACTCCATTCCTCATTCCTAAATCTCAGCTTTTTGTACATATAACTGATAAATTCAAGTATAACTTTGACGGTTTGCTGTAATTGGTGGGCATATTATCGGCGTTTCCACCTCACGTCGTCGGCATCGAAGACGTCATCCGTGGCTGCCCACTTGATCAAACAATTGTATCAATTAACGTCATCAAATGTACGACTGCACTCAAGTACCGAAATGCCGTATGTAGTCAAAGTCGCGAAGATATCACATGCATGCATTTCTACATGCAGGAGAAATCATTTCCCATAACTTAACCAGTTAAGCTTGTGCGCCACTTTGTTCGCTTCACTTCACCCCGCATCGTAGATTATGTCGAAGCGCGCGAATTACTCCTTGACTGGTGAATTCACTGAATCGCGATATACATTCTTCAGTGCAGAGTGAAGTTGTAGTGTTGATCGCGCCAATGAACGAGCATCCATACATATAATGTAAGTACCAATCTAATCGCAGATCATCGAACGATCTTCAACTGCAGCACCTTCATCAGCTAAAACGATCGCAGAACTTTACAACAAGTGCAGTGATACAGGAGCCAAGTTCACGACGCTCGCTTATCCTGGGCCGGCCGGCCGCCGGAACCGAGATGCGGCGCAGGGTTACACGCAGCTAATTTGTCTTTTGTGCAGCACGCTTCTCCACTGTGCTGTAACTTACACGGCCACTTGATTTAATGCCCACTTTGATCTTCTATTTCTCTTCCATATTTAAGCCCTATCAAAGCCCTTTCATAGTAGTACACCCATCCTTCAACTTCGACTTCGACCTCCGTCCACTTCTACTTCTGGCAAATCATTACCCTACTTCCAATGCTGCCAAAAACTGAAATCCGCTCCTCAATTCCGCTTTCGATTTCGCTACAGTATATAGTTATTCACTCACTCACTTCACTTCACTTTACCTCAATCCCACAGTATAACCCAACAATTTCCTCAATTCCTCTTCTCTACTTAATACAATAAGCTAATTCGCATGCATTCATCTTTTTTTCTAATTCATAGCTATTCGGTTCGCTTTACTTTACTCGACGTCAATCTTCTCGTCTCTATATCTTGTGAGCTTCAGTGATACAGGGTACAGCATGGGTTACAGAATTATCGACGCGTCCTCTCTTCTCTGGTTCATCCATTATGCTTCTTGAATGTATTATGCTAATTTTAATGTATTTCATTGCAGAACAAATGCTTTTTGTCGCCCGCGAATTTATTTCATTGCAGATCCATTACATCTCTCAAGCCCGTTCCAACATCTTCACGCGTCGAATTAATCTGTCAACTAGTTATTCGAATTCACAGTATTCAGAGTACTTTCAATCATCTCTGGTCATAAACTTCATATTTATCGCGATTATATTTCAGAACTAATTGTTTCCACCTCTCGGTTTACTCAACTTAATCGTCAATCTATCTACAATACCGTCAATACTGCACTACCTCCAGCACAAAATTCTCACCACTCCTTAACAGCTTCATAACTTCATTCAGGTAATAAATACCCTTTTAGCCACATGCATCACTCGTACGCAACAGCTCTTCGCTCGAACTAACAACACCACATTTTATGTCGTATTGTTATAATACCATCTGATTCGTCCATTCGACAAATTCCTCGCGGGTGTTCTGTTCTGTTCTCGTTCTCGTGCTTAACTCTTATGTGCATGATATGCACATGGCACTCATCCGCATACTGCATGAGCTAATTGTGGAATATACGTACAGTAGTTGAAAACGGTACCGTACCTGGTCCTGGTGAATCTGTATTCAAGTTTTCAGGGGGCTTGGCTGAAACTGCAGTGCACGTACAAGTACATGTAATTACACGGCGTAGCGTGGAAATCTGAAGTAGATGATTGAACAGTTTGTAGACCGCATGAAGAGTGCTTTAGCACAGTAGAACAGTTAGAAACAAAAGAAGATGCAAGACGCGACCAAGAAAATAGACAAGTTGCAGCACAGCAGTACAATTAACGGGTCTGACAGTCTGTGCGAGGCTGCGAACTCAGCAGTTATGGCAAGGTGCGATCCGCTACGGTTTCAGAGTGCCGCAGCATGACGTCAGGGGCGGCGCCGTTAGGTTGTTCTGGGGAACTTGCTTCGGGAGGTTTACCAGGGGCTCTGCGCAGGTCTTGAGCGCCAAGTCTGCACTCTGCAGAACCGCACTTGCTGCGGACTGACGCGACAGCGCGAGATCCGCAGACTTGCAAGTGCTGCAAATGCGGATTCGACGCGAACAGTGGCCAGGTTGAGTGGCGAGCGAGGCAGTGAAGTTTGGACCTTGGGAAAGCACTGTACGCCGCCGCTTGCTTTTTTGTACGCACGCCGCGTGGCCCGTGTCGGCTCGTTGGGGATCTGGCGGCGGAGAGGAGTCTCTCACTCGGCGGGGCAGCGCTGGTGTGCTGGGCACGCTGGAAAGAGACGGGAAGCAGTGTGGATGCGTGTGTGTGCCACGAACAGCCTCGGGCGGCAGACGCAAGGACGGAGAGCAGCGGAGAGCAGCAGAACGCAGCAGAACGCAGCAGAGAGCGGCGCAGAAACGCAGGAAGAAGGGCCCGGGACGCGGACAGGGCAAGGGACAAATGGACGGTGCGGCGGTGCGAGTCAGTGCAGAGCTGTGAGTGCTCGTCTGCTCGTCCAGTCCGACTCCATTTCCACGTTCCCGTCTTTCTCTTCTCCGCCTGTCGACTCGTCCTCTCTCCCTGGCGCCCTTCTCTTTCTTCACCGCTCTCTGTATCCCCTCCGACACTCCTTCTCTCCATTCACCACCACCTTCACCTCGCCGCATCGCACGAGTCCACCTCGACGGCCTCTCCTAGGTTTCACCACGTGCTCATCACCACTTCGCGAGCTCATGCGTGACTGCAGCAATGCCTCCGCCGCCTCCTTCCTTCTCCGGTCAAACAAGTCTATCTCCTGCTCCCCGCGAGCCCAGAAGTCCATCTGGTCCGCAACTTCGCTCAAATCATGCACAGTCCCATCATCCCAATTCGAATCCCAGTTCAAACCACCATTACAACCACAATGCTGGATCCGAGGTCTCCGATATCTCGACAAATGCACCGATCGTCGATTCGCCAGACTCCTCATCCACTTTCAACTCATCCACAACCGTTATAGACTCCACTCCTTCGAATGCAGCATTGCGTCAATTACTAGTCTCGGCTCATTCCAAGTACGCTGCCCACCCGCATACGACTTCTCGTGATGATTTATGGCGAACTTTAGCTATTCTTGACAAATGGACTGCGAGATGTGTTGCTTTAGGCTTAGTTCAACCTTCAACTCGTCCAAGCTATCAAGCTTCAAATCCAAACCAGCAAATCCAATATGATCAATCCGTCGCTCAATGTACAGCAAGTGTTCTTGAAGCTTGGTTACTTGCTGGTTGTATTGCATATGTATGTATTATTTGTTTTATATGCTTGGTCTCATTGCTAATTTGATTGATTCATCAGAGCTTGGGTGATATGGAACGGGCTGCTGATTGGAACCTGCGAATCCTGCGCATTGATCCAGCGTAAGTAAATCAACCCTCATTTCAACACCAACCGCAGATCGCTTACAAATGATAGTTACGTCGAAGCAATGTCGAATCTAGCTGCTGCATTACTAGCACTTCGGCGAGAACAGGAAGCAGAGTCATGGTGGTCACGGGCAGTTCATCTCAGACCGACATACTGGGATGCCGCAGATCATCTGTTTTCATTATTATGTACTCAACGAAGATATTCTGATGCCGCAAATGTACTTGCATACGTTGAGAAACTTGCTGCGCCTGCAGTTCGACCTAATGCGAATGGAGTTGTGATATCCTCAGCAAATTTATCAAGATTCCTCGCGATAATTCACGCCAAAGGTACACTTTTATACGCTCTTGAAGATCATTTAGCTGCTGCTGAAGCATTTGCTAGAGTGATTGCACATGCAGTTGGTGATGTTAATGATGATGAAGATGATGACGAAAGTCACTCATCTGACCGATCAACTTTACGTGGTTTAGTTGATCGTGCTCATGCTGCACTTAATCAACGTTATGACGGTAGGATTTTGCTAAGTCCAGCTGAGGCAAAATCCTGTTTGAATGATATATTTGGTGGTGATATGCCTGGATTAAGTGTTGTACATGATTCTCAGCATCGTGCTGCAATTGTTCAAACAACTGCAAATACTCTATTAACACTTGCTAAAATCTTTCAAGATGCAATTGCTGCTGGTAATTCTGGTGGTGCTTCAAATACAAAGCCAAATCATACTCAAAATCAACAACAAGTACCCGATCCTTCAAATGGTTTACAGCAACCTCCTGCAAATTCTTCAATGGCTGGTGGTAAAACTGCAAGTGCTTCGACTTTAGTTAAAGTATTAGGTAGATTACCAACCGCATTAGATGTACTACCAATGTATTATCTATCATTAGCACTTCATCCAAGTCCAAGTACGGCTAATAATATTGGTATCTTATTAGCTTCACTTGCGCCTCCGCTTCCAGTTCCACCTGAACATCTTTTAGCTCTTGAATATTACTCATATGGTTTATCACTTGATGCACGACATCCTCATCTGTACACAAATCTTGGTTCACTTCTCAAAGATCAAGGACGACTTCCAGATTCAGTTGCAATGTATGAACGAGCAGTATCATGTGATCCAAATTTCGATATTGCATTAGCGAACTTGGCAAATGCAGTTAAAGATCAAGGACGAGTTGCAGAAGCAATTGCATATTATAGAAGAGCAGTTACAGTTAATCCTCGGTTTGATGAAGCAGCATGTGGATTAGCTAATGCATTAATTTCAGTATGTGATTGGACAGGACGAGGAGCGGTTGCGAAACTTGATAGAAATGGAGTTGATGATTCAGGAATGTTATGTGCAGCACTCTCATCAACAAATACACCTGGATGGATGCCACGACTTGTAACTGTTGTTGATGCTCAATTATCAAACTTACGTGCAACTTGGGGTCGTGGTGTTTCTAAAGTTGAATTTAATAATATACTACGTGAGATTATGAAAGCTCTTTCAATTTCAAATTTAGAAGATGCGAGTTTACGTCCTTGGATTGCTGAACTAATGAGAATAAGACAAGAGGAAGGTAATGATGAAGGTTCAAAGATTGTTGAATTATTAGAAGCTGCTGCTAGAATTGCAAGATGGCAATCTTATCAAAATAAATATGTGCAAGGAAATACTCAAATTGCTCCAAATTTACGACCTAAATTACCTTCTTCACTATCATTGCCTGCTGCACCAACTGTTTTACCATTTCATACATTTACGATTCCGTTTTCACCCCAACAAGTTCGAGAAGTATCAAGAAGAACTGCACTTCGAGTTTCAGTTTCTGCATTAAGATATCCTTGGCTTCCTGAAACTGTTTACCAGCCACCGTCACCTCCTTCACCTTGTTTACGTATCGGTTATGTTTCTTCTGATTTTAATAATCATCCACTTTCTCATCTAATGCAAAGTATATTTGGGATGCATAGATTTAGTATTGATACACCATATCCAGTGTACGGAATTTGTTATGCGACAACACCATCAGATGGAAGTGAATATAGACAAAGAATTGAAAGGGAAGCTCATGAATTTATTGATATATCAGGATGGTCAACTGAAGCAGCAGTTAATAAAATTGTTCAAGATGGAATTCACATATTAGTTAACCTTAATGGTTTTACTCGTGGTGCACGTAATGAAATTTTCGCTTGCAGACCTGCTCCATTATCTGTTTCATTCATGGGTTTCGCTGGTTCTCTTGGTGCTGAATGGTCTGATTATATACTTACTGATAGAGTATCAGTACCTTCATCAACTTTACGTCATTTTAATTCAAATTCATCAGATCGTATTCTACGTCACAATACATGTTCAAATGATAAAGAATGGGTATATTTTGAAGATGCAATAATTTGTAAGAACTCATTCTTCTGCTGTGATCATCGACAGTCTGCACCAGATCATACAATAGATGGACAAAATTGGGAATTTGAAGTTGAACAACGACGTAAATTACGCCAAGAATACTTACCAACCGTTAATGCGGATACAATTGTACTAGCTAATTTCAATCAATTATATAAAATTGATCCAGCAATCTTTGGAGCTTGGCTGCGTATTTTATCAAGAGTTCCGAAAGCTGTATTATGGTTACTCAAATTTCCTGAATTAGGAACTGTACATCTTCGAGATTTTGCAAGAACTTGGGCTGGTGAAGAAGTTGCTTCAAGAATTATATTCACTGATGTTGCTGCTAAAGACTTACATTTATGGAGATGTAGAGTTCCGGATTTGGTACTTGATACTCCTGAATGTAACGCTCATACAACTGCTACAGATGTCTTATGGACTGGAACTCCTTTACTCACATTTCCAAGAAATGATCATAAAATGTGTAGTAGAATTGCTGCATCTGTTGTTGTTTCTGCATTTACTAAAGAGCCGCCGGTAGATGAGTTAAATTCATCAGACGAATTATATAAAGCGACAAATTCATTGCCGACTTATATGAGCGAAATCTCAAATCGGCTTATTGTATCAAGTGAATCTGAATATGAAAATCGAGCAGTTGAATTATGTGAAGATTTTCAAAAGAAGAGACAAACAAGTGAATTAATGAAGATGAGACAAGAACTATTTCAAAATAGACATGATGCTGAAATTTTTAATACACCTCGTTGGACAAGGGATATTGAAAAAGCATATTGGAAAATGTGGAATCGTTGGATTGAGAAAGGTGGGGCTGTTACAATTGGAGACGATCAAGATCGGAATTTGTATCTTTAGGTGTTTTTTTTTTTTTTTTGATGGGTATTTTGTTATGGTTTTGTGTCTTTTTTTTTTTTTCTTCTTGTGTTGGTGGTTTAAATGGTGTTTTTATTACCTGGTTTAAATCATGCGTGTGATCATGGTGATCTATACGAAGGCGTATATTTTTGGTCTTAGGAGTCATGGGTATGGTTTACATGTCTCTTAATATATACATACATTTTTTTTTTTTTTCTACAGTGCGGTATTCAATTTTTTTCAGTATGGTTTGGTACTTTTGTTATTAGTATTGGTAATATACAATAAAATTATAAACTATGTACATATATATAACTATCAATCGATTGATTAATTCATATTATTCCGTGTCCTTCGTTCACGTTCAGCTTCTCTTCGATCAGCAAATCCTCTAAAATAAACATCTCTAAATTGTTCACCATATTCTTTTCTTTCCAATTTTTCAACTTCATCATTGTCTTTCCTTCTAGGTTTTCTAGCATACACAACCAATCTTCTAGACCAGTGATAAAATTCTTGAATACAGCAATCGACTAATTCTAATTCAGGATGCTGAGGAATGGTAATCTCACTTGCTGTAGTCATATTACTTTCTTCGTTATGATCTCCAATATTTGCTGTTGGCATCCAATAGCAAAGTCTACCATTATCAACCAAATGTAATGCCGAAAATTCAAGTAAATCGTCTAATAATGCATCAAAATGATATGGTTTTTTGGGTGGTATATAATCTGATCTTAAATAAGCTGGTTTTAAATTCCCATCCTCATCTTCAACTGTTTTAACCCGTTCTGGATTTCTTGATCCTAGTACTTTTAAACCTTCTCTAACTCCATATGGTGGATCACATACAATTGCATCGATTTTAAGATTGGGTCGAATTGGTGAATTTGTAAAATCGCTAACGAAAATATCAAGTAATTTACTTTTAATTCCGTACTGTTCATAGTTTGAAAGAATATCATGTTTCTTTTTATTTTTAATCTTCTCACCAGGTTTTAACTGTCTAACTCCACTTCCTCGACCTGCACCTCTGATTTGTCTTCCATCAATATCTGAACCCATTGCATTTGCACCAAAATAACTTGCAGCAACAAGAAAACTACCAGTTCCAGCAAATGGATCGTAAACAACCGTACCAGGACCAACTTTAGCGATATTACATGAAACAAAAGCTAATTGTGCATCAAACGATGTCGTTCCAATATATTTTCGCTTCTTTAAATCATATTTATCAACCGCATCTCTTTCACTATGTCCAATTAATCTACTAAATATAACTTTACTTAATGACGCCTTTGGTCTATCATGTGTTTGTAATGGTAGCGTATATAACTCAATTACCGTAAATACCTGCTCCGGTTTCTTCATTCGAATCGGTCCATCCAGTTGTAAGTAGGAAAATGACTCAACTATATCTCGTTGTTCCGAAGGTGACCGTGATCCTTGAAATCCAACAAAATCGAATTTAAACGATGATTGTGAATATTCTATATACATTAGCAATATTTTTTTTACTGGAGAATAGAGCACATACTTGGAAATAAATCTGATGAATCCCGTTGAACCACTTCATGTAACTCATTAAAAGACTTTCCAGTTCCCCAAACTTCATAAATATCTCTCGCGAGTACCGATCTTCTAATTAGTTTCTTTGCAGTTTCTGCATCTTCCAGATCTACCAGTAAAAACGGACTCTAAATCACGACAGATATAATCAGCAATCATCGTCATCAACAATTTAAAATATCTCCCCACATTAGCGACTGGAGAAGTAACTTACATTCACATCATGTCCAGATAAATCAACTTTAACATCTTCATATTCAGCTAATGCTTCGAGCTCAGTTTTTCGAAACGCTTCATGTGCTTGTGCTAATACTATTAAATACCGTGGCATTGTGATTTACTTAACAATTCATCTCTCCTCGTTGGTGATATCGTTTCTGTTCGAGTTCAAATTTATTCAGGCCTGGAAATTTTCAAGAGCTGCGGCTCGTTGGGAGTGGGAGTTTGGTGAACGACGAGCCCTAAACCGTTAGACGCGCCGTCATCCGACAAGCGATTGTTGCGAACCCAGGCAAGGGACCACATATCCGCTGAGAAAACAACTGAGATTCAAAATAAATAAAATGAAACAAGAAAGTGCGAATTGTCCACGATGTTCTAGTTGTACAAGGAATCGAGAGCTATCCGGCACAAGACGCGTAAATGTGCAACTAAAAGCATATACCGTAGATCATCTGTACGTAGAATCACGATTCACGATGAGATCACGATCACGTAGCGCGCAAGTTTAAGGAACGTTTTAATTCTGCAGTAATGCAGGGAAACGTCAACTGTTGTAAAATGTGATTTTCCGCCGTCACACACACTTACACTGCTGAGGACGTGACTTGAGAATTTGGAACTCGGATTGTTGAGAGGGCCATTTTGAGATAGCATAATGTTCAGTAAATGCAATGTAGCTACAACATGAGAAATAGGGAGAAACAGCAATTACACCCACCGCATACTGCTGCAGAGCGCGCTTCCTGGCCAAGCCGGGGCGGGCGAGGCGCCGCAGCGAGTCAACAAAGCACGCGCTAGTCCAGATCAGGCTGCACGTCAACACGCCGCTGGATTGGCATGGCGACGGCCAAACAAACAAGGCGGGTGCGGCGCAGAGAGCGCAGAGGTGCGGCAAAAACCACAATAGCGGCAGCATACACTGTAGCGTAATAGTCCACTGTTCCGGGCGCGGAACACCGGCAGCCCCCAGTGCACCCTGGGCGCAGTATATTTTCGCTGCGTTCTCGAGCTTCCCAGCGCGCCGTTCTCCAGCTCTGCTCGCTCTTGTTCAGCTGTTCCCGCTTCATCACCCGCAAAACACCAAAGCTCTGCTCCGCCGCGTCTTTTCACGCTTTTGCATCACGGGTTTCTGCTTCTGCCGCGCCAGTATCGTCTGCGTCTGTCTGCAGTTCAGTTTGTTCGCAATCGCGTGCAGTCCACCGTTGTAGGCGATTCTTCTTTGTGTGCGATCCACACCCGGCGATTCTGCGCTTCCTGCGTGTGTCCAGCAGCATTAACCCATCCGCTGCCGACGCCCACGGTGCTCTATTTCATCGGTCGTTGCATTTACATTTGCGTGCGACATTCAAGCGCACTTTCGTTGTGCATTTTCGCTTGACAAAATCAGCACGGCTACCTAGTTGTTATTGTTGTGGTCGATCACTATGGCATCTACTGTGAGTTACTCACCCCACACACTACATCCATTCTCAGCACATCACTAACACATCCATCTACAGAGACGATCAGCCAGAATATCCGCGACTGCGAGTCACGATGAAAACAAAATCAGTGCCGCGTCAACTCGCATGACGCGTGCAAAAGCCGGTCTCCCCGGTGACGCCGTCGCGTCTGTCAAACAAGCATTAGCACAGCACACTGCCTCTACAACAAATACTGCAGCTTTGCAAGGAAAAAACACAAATACTCGAAAACGTGCTGCGCTTGGCGACGTTAGTAATGTTCATAAGGATACTACTGCTGCAGGTACCGCTACAAAACTCGTCAAGACTACTGCTGCTTCAAGTGTTTCCAAGTCGCGCGCCTCTGCTCGTGCTGCTGAAAGTCGCGACGAAGCAGCCTCTGTTGAGATGCGACGGACCTCAGCTACATCCACCGCCAGTGCTACGCGAAAGAAACGCGCACCTCTCAGACCTTTAAATTCTACTGCGCTTGCGCAGAGGCAGGCTTTGGCTCCCAACAACACTGCTGTCGCTGCTCGCGCGCGTTCCTCTAGAGGACGAAGTGCATCCGTGGCGGTCAAAGAGGAAGAAGATGCCGCATCAGATACAAACAAGGAGAATGAAGATCCAGCTGCTGCGGATAATACTTACACAAGCGTCACGTCGGCCGATGAGCGCGATGAATATGTCGAAGCTCAAGAACATCAAATGTTAGAGTCAGAAATTAAACAAGAGAAAGTCGAAGTTGAGCACGACTGGGATGACTTAGATGCCGAAGAGATGGATGACCCAACGATGGTTGCCGAATACGTTGTTGAGATTTTCGAATACATGCGCGAACTCGAGATTAAGACCATGCCTGATCCAGCCTATATGGAGCAACAACGGGAACTTGAATGGCGGATGCGTGACATTCTTGTTGATTGGCTTGTTGAGGTGCACACAAAATTTAGACTGTTACCTGAGACCCTCTTCCTTGCCATCAACATTGTTGACAGATTTCTGTCATTGCGTTCAGTCTCACTGCAGAAATTGCAATTGGTTGGTATTACTGGTATGTTTATTGCTGCCAAGTATGAGGAGGTTTTCTCGCCTTCTATTCAGAACTTTGTCTACGTCTCTGATCAGGGATATGGCGAAGACGAGATCTTACGCGCTGAGCGTTTCATGCTTCAAGTTCTTGACTTTGATCTTTCATATCCTAATCCAATGAACTTCTTACGTCGTAACTCCAAGGCAGATAACTACGACATTCAGACGCGTACTGTTGCAAAGTACCTCATGGAAATTGCACTTGTTGATCGTCGATTCCTTCAATACTTGCCCTCACACACTGCTGCTGCTGCAATGTATCTTGCACGCACTATTCTTGAAAGACCACCATGGGTATGTATCACTTATATCGTTAATTAAAACACAGCTAACATGACCAGGATAAAAATCTTGTACATTTCTCTGGTGACTACACTGAAGAAATGATGCGACCGGTCGTTAACCTTATGGTTTCATATCTGATACAGCCAGTCAAGCACGAAGCATTTTTCAAGAAGTATGCTAGCAGACGTTTCCTCAAGGCTTCGATAATTGCTCGTCAATGGGCCAAGCGACATTCACACGAGTACGATATTGTTCCAGAAGAAGAAGAAGAGGAAGAAACTGCCGAGCAAAATGATGATGAAGAAGAGTTGAGTGAGGTTGAGGAGGACGTTATTTTCTAATCGTCGAATTAACAAATAATAGCATGATGAGGGTACTCATCACCACATTCGTTTATTTTGGGAAATGGAGCAAGGGAACGTTGACCGCTTTGATGGTCACGGTTCTTGACATCTAATGGTGGAATCGATAAAAAACTTATTTAATTTCTTTGCTCGTGTCTTGTCTATTCCTTGCAATTTCATTCACTATAATCCTTGCTCCAAACGTGTTAATATTTCAACAATATCATTTAGCCTTTGTTACTATCTTTATCGCGTGCGTTATTCTGTTTTTTTTTTGAGTCGTGAATCCTACTTTTTATTCCTCGTGTTTTTGCATGTTGTCATCTTTGTCTTATCGTCTGCTTTCCATTCATGTTTTCCGGGTTTCGTTATTTGCCTTACTCATCGTCGTCATAATTGTCAATTTACCAACTATATTCTTTCTTTATTACGACACAACATTATAGACCGACTCTAGTATTTGTTATTGATTTTATTTTCTCTTTTTTTTATTTTATTAATCATTGTCTTAGTGTTTTTACTGTTATTAGTTAAGTTATCTACGGTACTCGAACTGCGGCGCACGTGTCTCTAACAAAATTTAACAATTCATTAATCTTATATACATACCAATACATATTGACGTTAAAATATTACTGCTATTTGTAGAATCTCTTTTAAGCGCACAGTTCATAATTTGCTTTTACGACCATCATGATGCTGATGTTGAAATAAGTACCCCAGATCAAATTCACGAATTTGAGAAGCTATGGATTCACGTAATTCAGGAAGAACTATAGTCTTAGCACGATCTAGATCAATATCTTGACGTTGTCCTCTGCCGAATATTAGTGATTGATATTTCGCTTTTTCACGTAAATTTAGGTCAGTTGATGAAGTTGAAGGAATTGAGAACGAGGACGTGGAGGTGGAGGTGGAAGTGTTTGGGCGTGCTATTATATGGAAATGGACATGGTTGATTGTTTGGCCTGCTGCGGGTCCTATATATAATGATTAGTACACAAAATACCCACAAAACACAAAAGCTTAATTAATAAAGCCGTACCATTATTCTGGATAATATTATAATCACTAACACCAGCAGCTTTACAAACAGCTCTCACAGCAATTTTCAAAACCACCGCTAATTCTATATCAGTCTCACTTCCACCATCAACCACATCACCAAACCTAGTTTGATGATTCCTTGGAATTATTAATGCATGCAGATTTGAGTTAATTAATGGTTGATAATCTAATAATCCAATGTATCTGCTTGTTGATAAGAATATTAATGAATGGTCAAATGATGCGGGGTAATTTTGTGAGCGGAAGGAAAGTGTGTCGGAGAGTGGTGAATGTGGATGGATCTTTGAGATTATTTCGCAGAAAGGACAATCGGATGATGTATTTGATAACATTATTTGAATAACATTTTGTTGAAACTGCCTCTTTAAATGAGTTGAAAGCAATCAATCATAATTTATGCAGATTGAAGATCAAGTTACCTTCGGATCAGTGGTCGCGATGCCGAGCCGAGCCCTGTTGTAAAGTCCCAATAACGGCCAGCCACCAACAGCTTCGTGGCATCAAAGTTCAAAAGCAATCTACTCATTCTATCAGATCAGTTTGGATCGTAAATTATATTATACGACTGAATATTAATCAACCATAGCAATTGCTAAGTATTTTGGATTGGATTATATTGAGTTCTTGGATATTTGGATAAAATGAGGATTCGGAAAGCATTTGCCGCTGGTACGTTACGTCACCAATTCAAGTTGATCTGAGATCTCAATCAATGCAATGATTATTCTAACAAGATTTAAATGATTTATAGCATTCCTTATAATTGCTGCTATAGCATTATATTTAGGATTTGCACCAATTGAATTTCCAAATGATAAATTCCTGCATTTTATATTCTTCTTCGCGATGACCGTACGTTCCTCTACTAATCAGTTTACTTCATCTTTATAATTCATGCATAACTAATAATGATTTTTCATGTGTCAGGTTTCATTTTATTGGGTTGTTGATACTTCTAGAAGAAGATTAATTAATGCTACAACTGTTGTTTGTATTCTTATCGGTGGCGTTGGTTCTGAATTCGCTCAAACTATGGTTCCCGTACGTTTATTTAATTCTGTTCACTTTATCATGCTTTAACTAATATCATTATATGCAGTACCGGACATTTGACCCTTATGACATAGTTGTAAGTGCTGCACTTTTCTTTAACATAATCTTAATAACTAATAATATTTCAGGCAAATGTCGCTGGTGCATCAATTGCATTAACAGCATCATCGCTTTATCATAAACGAATGTTGGAACGTAAACGGGCACAAAAATATTCAACAGTACCAGGTTCAAATAATGGTGATAGTACAATTGATGATGTTGTGGTTATTGGTGGTAGTGATACGATTGATGATGTTGAAGCTGGTCGAACTCAAGAAAATATTGCATTGAAGGATTTAAATGCAATGTAGGTCTATTATTATGCGTTGGTAGTATACTTGTGCAATTAAATGTTTTGAAATATATGACTGAGTACATAGTTATCAATTCAATTTTAGTATGTAAATTCGAATCACATTCTAATGAAATGCTGTCTATACCATCTCATTTCCTGGATACTTTCAAGAATGTCAGGTACTGCTCTATGTTCGTAGTTTTTCTGAGGAAACGTTCTCCCTATCCCAGATTTCCGTAATGAACTTTTACGATAAATAAGCGAATATGAGGATACATCAAGATGCTGGTAATCCAAATAAGCCAAAACCTAGTCATGTTAGCAAAAATTCAATCAAAGAATATGTGCATATAGCATACCGACGGCATTTGCCTTAAAAGAAAACTCTTATCAAAATGAACTGAGTTTCCTGCTAAAGCGCCTCTTCTCTCATTGACATGGGATTGAATATACGACAGTAATCTTTTCTCAGCCTCTTTAATTGTTAATGCTTTCATGGGATTCAAACATTCATCAACTAATCCCGATCTTCTGTGATTGATTCTGGCCCAAGGACTCATTTTCACTACTCGGCCCATTTGTGTAGAGTTCGAAAACGTACTTGGGGATCTGCTGTCAAGATTCGCGCCGGTAAGATCATCCTCTGGATCAATCATTAAACTACGAGGTTGCGTGATCACAATTTGAAGACCATCTTCAGTACCAGGTAGGAAGTTGAAATCCGTGTCTGTGATGAAACATGCAACTTCAAGCAGTATATCTTGTAATTGATTTACTCCAGTTGTCTATTAATTTCAATTAGTATGAAGCAATTATAATCTATATAGAAATGTATAACATACTTCAGTATCAATCCATACAAAAGCATTGCTACCGAGAGCACCAGAAGAGGAGGAACTACTTGAAACTCGCGACGCAGGCCTTGCAGTTGTAGACATTTTTCTATATAAGCCAATTGTTGCAGCGTTTATAAAAGGCCTATAGAAGCGAAGCATTATTTACAATTGTATTTGTCTACAGTACTAGGTTTTGCGAGTGTAGGTTTTGCGAGTGAGTGAACTATAAGTGCTTGACGCTTGACGCGCCCGCTACGCGTCTGGCACGTGCCAGAAAATATAAGCATTTACCCAAAGACCTCGTATATTTCCAACCGCGTCATTCTTTTCTCTGCTTTTTTAAAAGCTGAAGCTTTCATCGGATTCAAGCAACTGCTAACTAATTCAGAGAATCTAGCCCAACGACTCATTTCGAGTACCCGTACCATCGAAGTTGAATAGACGAGCTGACGTGCCGACGCGACGCGTCCGATCTGACTCGTACTCGTACAAAGTGTCAGCATCAGAGAGGGTCTTGTGCACTCCCAAACACGCCAGAGCCTTCTGTGATTCTGATCAACTCCGCTTCATCATCAAACCTCGTCATCACCATCACCACATTGATCCGTCGAATCATCCGTCGAATCACCCACGGATCCATCATCCTCATCACAACAAATCACAATGTTTTCACATCCATCTCATCTTCCTTCAATGGCTGCACCAGACATGTATCCTGATGCTGGCGTTACCACTGCGCCAATTGAACATCGTTTCAATCCTTACACGGATAACGGTGGAACAGTTCTCGCCATCGCCGGTGCAGATTTCTCTGTTTTAGCAGGTGATACTCGTCAAGTTTCAGGTTACTCAATCAATTCAAGATTTCAACCCAAAATTCATACTTTACCTGTTACACAATCAGTTACTTCAACTGCAGCTGCTGAAGGTGCTGCTCCTATCGTTGTATGCGCAAATGGTTACGCTGCTGATGGAGATACACTTATGAGACGTTTAGCACAACGTGTTCAATGGTATGCATACAATCATAATAAGCCAATGTCAATCAAGAGTTGCGCAAGATTAGTTCAACATATGCTTTATGGAAAGCGTATGTTTCCTTATTACGTTGCAACTATCTTAGCAGGTTTAGATGAGGAAGGTAAAGGAGCTGTATATTCATTCGATCCAGTTGGTTCATATGAACGTGAACAATGTCGTGCAGCAGGTGCAGCAGCGTCATTAATTATGCCATTCCTCGATAATCAAGTTAATCTCAAGAATCAATATGAACCTGGAACACTTGAACGTAAACCATTACAACTTTTAACATTAGACGAGACTCTTAGATTAGTTAAAGATGCTTTCTCAAGTGCAACTGAACGTCATATTCAAGTTGGTGATTGTCTTGAAATTAAAATCGTTACGAAAGAAGGTGTTAGAGTTGAATATTTCCCATTGAAGAGGGATTAAATGTACAATACGGTGGTTTTATTTCATAATTATTTTTTTATTATTGCAGTTATAAATACATTACATTTTACTTTACATAAACCTAATCGTTCATTAAATCACTCGCTTAACATTATCGAACACGAACATCCACAGTAACCTCATCTTCAAGTTCTGTATCTCCAACAACTGCATTTGCATTAATATCTTCATCATCCAAACTTAATGTAATTTGAGCTGCTGCTCCTAATCCTCGCTTACTCCTATAATAAGCAATAATCTTAGAAATGGCTAACTCAGCCGTAACCTTCAAGTTTAATTTTCCTTCATTATCTTGTAAAAATATCCTCATTCCTTCTCCACCTTCAACTTCCGCATTAGCTACTTCTTCTTCATTATTCTCTTCCTCGTTCTCTTCTTCTTCATTATCACTCTTTCCTTCATCAATCACACCTTTACTCGTTCTTAATTCATCGACTTCTTCTTTTAAAACTGCTAATAAACTCATATATGGTTCTTCTTCTTTTGTATTAATACTAGTAGGAGTTGCGTCATCATAGATTCTTGCATATGTAGCTTTATCGAGTAAGACGACATTTTCCCATAGCCCTTTATCAATACCACACAATTTCAACCAAGCATGCCTAACTCTTTCAAAATTATGTGTAGATTTAACTTGAAATCTTTTAGGTCGCACGGGATTATTTTCAATAGGTGCTCCATGCGATAAAACATTTTGTGCCCGAGTAGTAGTTCCAACTTCTGCTGTAATAACAAATGACTTTTCAACTGCTGGTGGTGTTGGCACTGGTGTTGATGATACATCTCTTGAAGTACTTCCAAATCTACTAGTTCTAGCAGTAAAGGCAGCTGCTCTTCTTTTTCTCGCCATTGCTGCTAACTCAGGTAATAAATCATCACTAGTTGATTTCTTTTTGGGTGATGCAATTCCATCATCACCAATGTCACCGCCAAATTCACGCATACTAGTAACATCTGAGTCCGAATCAGATCCTGATTCATTATTAGCTTCAAACCCAGATTCACCAAATCCAACGAGTTCAATATCGTCCTCATTATCTTGTACACTTGTAGTTCTATTCCGACTTGAAAGTGATCCAAGTACCTCACGACGTGCCTCCTCGAGTTGTTCTTCTGACAATTTTCTAGGCGGTGACAAAATGACGCCCATTGGTCTTTTATCTTTAGTCTTTAATGGAGCAGTCGACTGTTTGACAAACTGCACTTCATCCGAGTCAGAATCATCATCGATATTCACATAGGTAGGTCCATTCCGTGAGCTAATTGGAGTAACACTTCTCATTTGTTCCGGTTCAGAAGATGGAGTTTTCGTAGATTCATGAATTTTAGCTTTCTTCTTCCCGTCGCCATTTTTCTTTTTCCCAGTTTTCTTCTTCCGTTTCTTTTCAGGTGCAAATAACTTCCTCATATCAGCTCGAGTATCAAGTCTAAAAAATGCATCTTGATCATCTGCATCAATCATAATTGGTTTCTTTCGTGTTGCTGGCTCATCTTGTCTTTTAATGATTGGCGAAAATGCTGGATCTGATTTGACTTTTGCCATAGGTGATAAAAGGTCCGGCTCTGCGGTCGAGGTCGTGGTCGTGACTGAAGGGAATGATAGCGAGTCGTAAGTTGAGGTAGACTTTATGCTAGCGGCAGTTATACTTGTTGCGAAAGTGTTAGTACTTGCTGTTGTAGACACAGAACTTGCGGATGAAGGGCTCTCTTTTGCGATATTAGGATTGCCTGGTGGCGATGATTGCCGAGAAGTACGAGAGGTTCTTCTTCCCATAGTCTCGCTACCAGCTGGATTCGTCAAAGGAGATGACCCTGGTGATGTAGGGCTTGGGCCAACTGTGAGTAAAATTCTCGGTGTCTTAACTGGAGTATCAACTGGAACACTTTCAATGTTTCGTGACGGTGTAAAAGTAGATGGTTCAGAAACCCTCAACGAGACTTTTGACGGAGTCCTACTCGCCGAAATTCCAGAGTCTGCAGTCATAACACTTCCAACAGCAGAACTAATCACAGGAGCCGTGAGATGTTCAGAGTCTTTTGCAATTTCGCTTCCCTCGGTCATCACTTTTGATGCCCTTAAAACGAATTTCCTAGAAGGTGATCCAGTAATACTTGTGACAGCAGAAATAGTTGTTTCAGAATATGGATCTAAACTAGCTGAAGATGATGTTGTTGATGAACGTAATTGAGATGATGTAGATGCGCTTGGGCGCGATATCATTGGCATTTCGATTTTCAAGTATAATAAGCGCGTGGTTTTTCTTCGTTGCGTGCTAGCTCTTCTTTATCGAAATTAATTGTTATATCCAATTCACAACGATAACACAGTCCATTCCTACTTAAATTTCGTTTGTTGGAATCTCGATAATTGCAATATTAAATAACAACTTAATTATGCAATGATCAAGTACAAAGAATTAAGGTCAGTGAATGAGAGGAGAACGCGTTGCACGCGCGGTGGGAGAAACTACCAGCAGCGTTAATTGGCTTTGCGCGTTAGGCCCCAGAATTAACATGCACGAGACTCAAGGATTGGCGACCATTACTTTTCCTCTTTATAAGGCACGTTGCTATACAGGCTACATTTCGGCAAATATAATATTTTTAGTATATGTTTTTTTATATATTTATCTAATTCACATTCTTGATATATCAAACAACAAAAACGCCAGCTCAAAAAACAATAAACCATATATAGTACCTGTACCGACACCAAAATAAAAAAAAGAACACCACAGCATCAAAAGCAAAAGTATACATGACCAGTCATATGCGTTACTCTCGATAGATATCCTCATCCTTGATTTTAATCTTCTTCAACAGTTGAAGCCGAAGTAACTGCATTGCTTGGTTCAGCAGTAGCAGTCTCTTCATCGTCTTCAACAAGCTTCATACCAGCAAGACGAACACCTAGCCGGAGGTATACTTCCTCAGCAGCACGGCAAGCATCTTCCCAAATACCTTCTCGAGCCTGGACATCTGACTCCGTAGGTTGCACAGTACCTTCTTCTTTGTCAGGCTTAGGCAGGATTAAGTCAACTGTGATAGTTGTCCGTTGCTGCTCTTCTTGAGCAGATTCTGGAGTGGAGTCGCGGCTTGACTGGCGCTGGACGGCGGCGTCAAGATGTGGTGCGTTGCCGTTGAGTGCTTCTTTCTCGATCTCAGCAAGTGACTCTGGAATCAGAGTGTTGAAAACCTGCATGTTGCTCATTGGTAACGTGCTGTTGTTGGAGGTCTGCGCTGAAGATGCAGTGTAGTCGAAGTCGAGTGTGCTGCCAAGTGAGTTGTAGTCAAGTGCCCACTCAAAAACACTGCTCGGATTAGCATCCTTTCGGGAGTTGAATGCTGGGAGTAAGTTGGCGATGCGTGGAGCAATGCGAGGAGTCTGGCGCAGTTCTTGCCGTTCATCGTCGACGAGCGAAGGCAGACTGATTGACGAAGCGCTTGTTGACTCTTCAGTGTAAATATTGCGGAACGAATCAGCTGGTGACTCAAGATCAAGCGACTGGTGCGGCGATGGCATCATGAAATCGTTCTGTGTGTCGGCAGTGGGAAAGAGGAGCATGTCGAATGGTGAGGCAGTCGACGGGACAGATGAGACTGTCTCGACAGATGGCGAGACTGATGCCATGAAGGAATCAAGACTTGCTGACACCGACTGGTCTTCAAAATCGGGTGTAGGAGATAGATACGACAGCGGTGAAGCGGTTGACGAGTGGCGCGATGAAGCAACGGGAACTGAGAGTGACTCTGCAGTGACAGCTGGTGAGGCAGTCGACTCTGGTGAGAGCGAGATCTGGGCGAGCATATCGGCCAGACGGCGGTTCTCTGCTGCGAGGCGATCGTTCTCAGAGCGTAAAGATGTGGCTTCTGAGGACTTTTGCGCGACGAGCTCCTCGAGCTGAGTGATGTACTCTTTGCGACGAAGACGGAAGTGGCGGGCAGAGACTTTGTTGCGGAGCTGGCGACGCTGCTTTGAGGTCAAGCGCTTGCCCTCTTCAGAGGCCAGAAGACGCTCGTCGTCATCCTCGTCGTTATCGATAGGCGACATATCGCGCACAGACATGGCTGCAGAGGTAAACGCGGCAGAAGAAGATGCGGAAGCTGAGTTGTTCGCGCGGGCAGCTGCGAGGGCGGTGGCGGTAGCAGCGGCGATGGCCGAGTCGTCGTCGTGGTGCACGGCGGAGTTGCGGTGCGAGCGACGCTGCGATGCTGCTGGAACCGGGAAACCAGAGAGGAAAGAGTCCATGAGGAGTCGTGAAGAAGGAGGCTGCGGGGGAGTAGCGGAAACGGGGGGCGCCGGCCAGTTATAGCCTACAGCTTATAAGCCGGGCGCAGCAGCGTTGCTCCAGAGCAGAGCTGCAGAAGGTCGTTCCGGCCGCGCGTCCCCTCCCAAAACGGCCTAGCGCGGGCGTGCGGCGCACACTCGCATCTTGCCATCGCGAGTCTGCGGATTGCGATGCGACTTCACGATATTGTGCCTCTGCTTAACACGCTCTGTAGCACTCTGTGATGCTGCGAGCTGTACTGACGCTGCTGGAGATGCGCGTTGCGTTGGTGCAGTGCACTTTACTGCACCTCAATTAAGGCCATTGAGCGCACTCGGCTCGTCGTTGTCGTCGCATTCGAGCCATCGCCCAAGTCCCCATTTCTGGCAACTCGTGCGATGCCTTCGCGACCGCAGCAGTAATGGGCACAAAAGCACTTCACCCTCACCAACTAAGGCACAAAAACAGCGGGGAATACGCGCGTCCCGGTCCCGGCTGGGACTTGGAGTTTCGTGTTCTTAATGCTCGACGTCACCTTCGCTTACGCCTCCCTTTTTAATCTCCATACGTCCATGAGGTCTGCCCAGCAGGCAGCGGCGCTTGCTCGTGTCCGGAACGGCAGAACCTCCATGGGGTTATATACGTGCAAGGCTGTAAGGCTATAATCTCCCGAGCCCGACGGTCGGACGTAAACTCGCGCTATAGTATCACGCTATGCAATCTGTACGTACTGCATTCTTTATTCTATTTCGGGCTACAGCAATCGGGAGTCGGAGTCGGGAGTGCCGGTTTGCCCGCTCAATTTGCTGACATCATCTGAGCATCTTGTACTGCAGCTGTTCCCAGGCACCCCCAACTGTACTAAGAGCTTGATAGATCGGGCGTGACTCAACCAGCATCACTCCGCCACGCCGAATGAAAATTCACTCTCTGCATCAGAAGCAATTGAGCTTCGTCTATATGCTGCATCCTCACTGATCTATTTGGTACGATATTCTATTCTTTACTTGCTGCAAATATTTGACGCTGACCATGAATTTAACAGATCATTATTCTATTCTTCGTACTCCATCTAGGAACACGACTGAATGAGCCACGATACGTCCAACCTTCCTATCTTCTGTACGTACGTACAACCCGTAGCACCACAAAGCCAGGACCAACTTCGTCTATTATATGGAGGGAAAACATACAATTTTGATGACTACGATACTGCAAAATAATGATATGAATGATCTATATTATTAATGTTCATAAACAAACAAGCCCCCAAAAAATTCAAACTATTTACTTCTTCTCATTGGTGGTCTCAGTGATCTCGACGGGTTCAACCGCATTGAGAACAACTGCACCAGCCTCAACATCTTTCTCAGAGTATGACTTGGTGCTGGACATGGCATCAATGTCCTGGTGAACAGGCTCAAGGCCACGGAGAATGTTGCTAGCAAACATAACCTCATCGTCGGCATCGACAGCAAGACCGTGTTGGTTGAGAACACGTCCACGTTGGCGAGCCTCGCGCTTAGACATGAAAAGCATAAAGCAGATACCGAGAAACTCGAGAACCAAGAGACCCGAAGTAATCTGGTAACCGACCTTGTATTGTGGTGCAAGGTTGGTAGGGAAGATAAGGACAGGCATCCAGGCGGTGAATGAATAGGCAAGAGTTGAACCAATAGCAGGAAGCATACCACGCATCTCAGCATCATCTTGGAAGACCTCAGCACCCCATGCAAGCATCATACCCCATGTCGAGTAACCGATATCGGGACAGAAGAAAGCAAACATCTTGACATTGTCAGGAATGTGCCAGATGGCGAGAAGTAAGTTACCAAGGAAAACCCACATAATGGCGTGCATAATGAATGCCCAACGGTTGTTGACACGGTCAGAAATGTTGGCTGAAAGGTAACCAGTGAAGAGTGAGATGGCGTAACCACCAGTAGGAATAAGATTGACTTGCTGGACAGTGAATCTGCGTGATCCATCAGGGTTGCGGAGTGCATCAAGCCAAAGAGTGAAGTAACCAGTGGTGTCGTTGATGTTGAAGAGAGTCCATGGGACAAGGAAACCATATGGACGCCATGTCTTGAACATCTTGAGGAGACGAGTAATGGTAAGCTTCTTGGGTGCCTTACGACCAGCAGACTCCATACGGACATATGAGTACTCCTTCTCGATCTGGTTGAGCCAAAGAACACGGGAGTTGATTGGGAAATCGGGAATTGAATAGAAACCGAGGAGAGAGATTGGAACACCGATGATACCATCGATGATGAACAACCAACGCCAACCAGCGAAACCAGCAAGACCGTTCATTGAAGTGTACACACCAGCCTGAATGTATCCAGAGAACATAGAGGCAATGGCCCAGGCCATATCGTAAAGCTCCATACGCTTGGCAAGCTCAGAGGGAAGATACCATGAACCAAGAACCATAGCAAGACCGGGGTAAGCAACAGACTCAAAAACACCCATCATGAAACGAATACCATAGATCTGAAACATTATTAGTAAATCTGCTTAAAATCTGAGAATGACAAGTTAAACATACAGCATTAGGACTGCTGCAACCAGCAATAGACATGGTAAGACCAGACCAGATGAACTCGCAAAGAGGAATCCAGACTGAGGGACGGACACGGTTAAGAATGAACTGTGAAGGAATGCAGCCAAGCAAGTAACCAATGTTGAAGAAAGTGGTGAAAAGATTTCGCTCGTTACCGTAGAGGTGAAGATCCTCACGCATACCAGAGACGAAAGCATTACCGATGTTGGAGTTGTCAAGGGTCTTCAAGAAGAAAGAGAGAAGTGCGTACAGAAGAATGTTGGCATCAAGCTTCTGCATGTATTTGCGCTGCTTAGGAGGTAATCGGAAAGTATCCCAAGCTTGACCGAGTGTGCGTTGGAGAAGGTTGGGCTTGTAGCCTGGATCATCGATGAAGTCTGCAAATCGCTCCTTGATCTCAACTGAATCCCATTCAGAAAGCTCCTTTCCACGGTAATCCTCGGGACCAACGGGAGTGACAACAGGTGCAAGGACCCGTGGCACGCGAATCTTGTTATAAACTTCTTTGAAACCCATGTTGTCTTTCTTGATGTATAAGAAGACGGGTGAAGTGTCGTGTGTGGGAAGAAGAAAGCCAAGCAGTGATCGCAAACGAGCAAGAGGGGGCGTGTGGAGGAGTTATATAGTTCTGTCAGAGGGTGTGCCTGGCCCATTAACCGTACAGTATCAGAAATCGAAAAGATTTGGGGTGGCGGATATCAGGATATGCCAACTGATATGCCAACTGAACCGCTATCAAGCTGTCTGACCTGCCCGAGCTTCGCGCTAGCGGAGGCGTGATCTGTGCGTCAGTACACGAGGACCACCCGGATCGGGTGACGAGCCTTTGACTGGCGTGAGCGTGCATGCTGGATAAGGCCGTAAAGGCGTGAACGGTGAACAAAAAGAGCGCGATATATTGCTGCTGATGGCCGTGAGGCCAGAGAGTGCACAACGAGCCGCAGGGTGTCCGAACTCTGTCTAACGCCGATTAAACTTTTGACTCGCTGATAACCTTTCCAAGAGTCGTTTTGATAGGGCTTTCCGGGTCAGACGGTTTGGGCGCGCGCCTGTCTCCTCTTTTCATGCCAATATTCGGCGCCACCAACAGTCGCTTGAGATGAGTGGCGACCGCCTTCAGCAACCTCTCAGTTTATTGGCTTATTGCGTCAGTTCCTTCTCCGGCAACTAGAGCCCGGAGTGGCGCTTCATGATGCAGAATTTCTTACTTCCGAGTGACTTCCCCGCAGAGAGAGACCCTCTGGGCGACGTCTTGACCGAGACCCACGATTTTTCAAAATGGTCGATTCCCTCCCCCGGCCGTCAGACCGGCGTCCCTGAAAGACCAGTTATGATGAATGCACAGGGCCTACAAGCTACATGCATTTTGATGCTGGCCGGTTATATTTTATGAGGTGCACAGCTTTTTTCTCTTATCTGAGTACAAGTGCTCAGGAAGAATCGCTTGTGCTTGATCGTGCGCTTGCCTCGTGCTGTGAGCGCCCCGGCTCAAAAGTGGGTATATCGGGGATGCCAATCGGGAGAGATCATCCTGCGTCGAGATGCTTGAATAAGAATTAAGCAAGATATACATACTCTCACCCCGTGTAAAGTCCGGCATTGTTCGACTTCATACATGTATTCATATAGTATACTGTAGTCGAAGACGACACTAAGTCACGACAGACCAATTGCCGTAAAGATGCCACAACGCGTCGCCGAAAGGAAGGAAGGTCCGGAGAAGTCGCGATCTGGGAGTCTCTGACGGTCGTGCAGCGTTACGTGCTATTGTGCTGCTCGTGCTGTTCGTGCTGCGGTGCGGACCATATCTTGCCGGAGTCGAGCCATGCACCGCGCGCTGATTAAATTCATCGTTAATCGTTATATGTATCAATTAATCGGCTATGTATACATTAAATATGAATGTCAAGCTCAATTGTTCTTCATCCAATCTCATAACCAGCTTCAAGAATAATCGGATCGTGGAACTTGAAATCCATCTCAGCTTCGATTATCAATTATCGCGATTATGTATGACGGCTTGCTTCAGACATGACGATCTGAATCATGAATCATAGATTTTAAACCGGTCAACGCTCACAAAGTGGCTTGCAGGCTTGCAGCCAAGCCGGTAAAGTACATGTTTGGCAGATAAGCAACAGTGGCGCGACTTAGCCGGCTTAATTTGTACTACGTGGCGGTAGACCCGCGCCGCACCAGCACAAAGAATTGGTTCTCCGCTGCCACAAGGACTTCATTCACATCCCGCCTTCCAATTTCTTGATCGAGTATAACTGCTGTATCCATCTGGCGGGAACTTACTGATGAATCATGATGTAAACTGGAAGATGGCGTCCGTCAGCAGCTCGTCTAAATTTCCAGCTAAACTCTACAAAGAAATCTTCTCCAGCTATACTCCACGAGGCGCGCTGCACGTCCTTGGCGACTCATCATCTCGCAAACTCCACAAAGTCGGAACTCAGAAGTCAGAACCCGCCCAAATGCCGGACCATATCGTCGTGCAAGAAAGCCATCCAGCACTTCTTTCATCACTCGTATTACATATTGCTTTATCGAGCTTCAAACGCAAAACTGAAACTCGTCGGCCGTTCATATCGATAACTCTTGATCTCAACGATAAGCACATTGGCTCGAGAGATGCCCGGACAGCCGAAGGGGCCGGCAAGCGTCGGCCGCGGGTCGCGTGGGGTGCTGATGTTGTGCACAGTGCACATATCAATGCGTGCAGTTCCTGGCAGAAATTGTCGACGCGTGAAGATGGTCTAGACGGTCCGTCTGGTCCCAGCCTGAGCCAGAATGCGGGCAAATGCTGACTCCGCGAGGCCCGTGGCGATCGAAACGTGAGGCCATGAGCAGAACAGTCATACAGACGGTGATTCGTTCAGCCTGTTTTTTTGGAATTTGGAGACCTGTACTGTACTTTGAATTTACGAGTACATATTTCCAACAAAGTCAAGTCGAATTCTCGCACAGCTATACTATATGTAAGGAGATCTGGCTTCTACTGTAGCTTCCTAATCGATAGTCGTGTCCTTCTTGATCATGCATTCACGCATGCAGTTAAGAGGCCGTTTGAATGGATGCCATCTTACAGCTTGCGCGTGGCGATGGATTGCCGGCAAAAACTAGGTTGCCCAAAGGAGCGATTTTGAGTCTGACGAGTCAGATGGCGCCAATAACCACTGACCTGGCATATAAAGTGGCATTCTGCGCCATCCTCACTGCAGGATTACGTACAGTATATATCGATCGTATCGTAACCGCCGCTCTTTACGCCTTAAGGCTTACAGTATTCATCAATGTGCCGTTGATGGATAAACAATGGGCGGCTGTTGTGCCTGAATTTCTCGGCCTGCCGGTTGCCGCGCCGCCCAGGAATTGCTGTATTGCTTGCTTCCAGCTTGGCTGTTGGCGCAAAGCAATACAAAATTTGGCGGGTACGATAGTTTAAAGGCATCGTCGATATCTGGGCAACCCCGTCCAGCCAGTTTGCACAAACATCGAGACCCCTGCATGCGAGTTCTCGTCTTCTCGAACTGCAACACCGCGGAAATTGCATATATCAGTTGTACGGTCCCGGCCGAGTCGCGCACCGCCGTCTGACTGCACAGACTTGCCTGTGTCGGACCAGTTGCGCGGGCACCGCGATACGCACAGACGAGCCCGGCCTCTCATATCGCATTCACGAGACTCAAGGACTTCAGTTCCGGCTCCGGGTCAGCCCAGGTGATTCAAGCTCAGGGCCGGGTCGCCGGCCCGCAAACAATCGAGCCGCGCTTAATAGAGGCGCTTGGCTGCCGGTGACGTTCCGCGCGGGATCAACGCCGGCATTTCGACGATTGGTGGACGCCTGGTGTCCAATTGCCGCTCTACGTATTAGAGCGAGAGTCGCTCAGGTCAGCCACTCGGTAGTCCCGTTAATACGTAGTGCGGATTTTTGTCGATCTTCAGCTTCAGGCATCTGAAGCTGGCTGATTTTCAAATCCCGGTATCTGGCTGGAATATGCAATGGCTTTCTAACTTTCCGAACTGACAGCCAGCCACCCGCACGCTAGACCGGCAATCGATAGTCATCCATCAGTTGGTCAAAATTGTACGTACAGTACAGTACCCCATCTCCGTCGATCAATAAGGCGTGTAACTTGCTTGCAGTACCTTTTATCGTACAGGCACGCGTCAGTCTCTATATATGCATGCAACACGTGCTGTATGGACTTAAGTCTCAAGATCAGTTTGAGACTTTGAGGGCCTATTTGGATACGTATCATCGCATATCTCAGAACTTAGGGCTTTGATAGTGCTTTCATCTATAGCATGCACCGCGCTTCTTATCGCGCTTTGTAATTGAAACGTCCAAGCTTGGTGGACTGAGAGCGTGAGTCGTGAGAGGGCATCTACTGTAGAGCCATAGAGGACATAGCCCTCGCAATAAAAACTGTGGGGCCGGGAAAATCTCGAGGATGTGCACTGCATGGTAGAATTCATTATCGACGCTCAGGGCTGGTATGTGTGCCCGGCACTCGTATGAAAATCCGCAGAGTATTGTTCTGTATGTACGATTGCCTTTGCGTGGACCATCTTATGTCCGGTTGCTTCGATCAGGTAGCAGTGTCATCAGTGTACGCTTCTACTTTACACAAACACTATAATAGTAGAGGTCCTGGCCGCAACTTCACTCTTGAGCACGTAATCTCGTCGGATATTCTTTACATGAAAACGTGTGATTTTATTGATAGTACGGTTATAAGTTATCATGGCGATCAGGGTACTTCAGCCCACCTGCTGCATGATAAGCTGATTACTCTCGTATTCTTTGCTGTTTGCAGCACACACCGGAAAATCTTGTGGACTTTATATCCAGCTTTGATAATCAAACACCGACGATTCGGACTGCACCATGCGTTTCGTGGCGTTCATTTTTTCTAAGCCCCTAAGCCACCCAGGCATCAACATACAAAGGGCAACAGGCACTAGCAAAGACAAAGCAACCGCCGATAGGGAAACATGGTGAAGAGCTAGTCACTGCTGAAAATAATTGTCGCTACTCATGAGCTTACTGCAGATGACGATTACCCGGGATACTGTATACGGAAGGCGTAAGGCACATTTGCATTGCTAAATCAGAAATTGAAAATCGCGTGATAAAGATCTATAATCTTGCATAAGGCGTGCCGAGATTCCGGAGAACGGCTGAAGGACGTACAATTCAGCATCCATATATCTGTAGTCGTCTGCATAATGAGACACTTGACTATCATAAAGTAACTGAGTTTGAGTGTAAAATAGCATGATGGTGTTACTAGTTGTTTCATTAAAATGTTTACAAACTTCCAAAATTGGTCACATAATTGAAATCTTTCATAACGTTGTACCTTTGAGATAACTTGAAGAATAAATGGAAACATAATCACAAGTGCTAAAATAGATCTGTACACGATAATATCACAAAGGTTGATGCTGAGAAGTGAGCACGCGTATGTAGACATCTGCTCTCGACTGTTGGGTCATTGACGTCAAATGTACATGATAATTAAAAACTATTGATACGTATATTAACAAATTCACACCGACAGTATACAGCACGCCATTCAACAATCACCTCATAGCTTTGACGTCAGATGAAGACCGCCATCAAGCGGAAATACTACTCCATTTACGTATGCTGCCGGCTTACTGCATAAAAACACAATCACGGCACCAAAATCTTGCGGAAGTCCCAATCGACCTCTAGGATTGATCTCAGATAGTGTATCTTCTCCAACTAAATCAATCAGCCCATTCGCCATTTTAGATCTGAAGAATCCGGGAGCGATTGCATTCACACAAATATTTCGCGGTCCAAGTTCAACTGCAAGCGTTCGTGCTAGTTGATGGACAGCTGCTTTTGATGACGCATAACCATATGTACCTCCTGAACTAACCATTAATCCAGTCACAGATCCAATAAAGAGCACGCGCGATGGATCGTCCTTTGTCGCAGATTTCTCTAGCATTGGTAAAGCTGCTTGGACAGTCAGAAACACACCTTTCACATTCAAATTATATACACGATCAAATGCATTTCCAGGATGGCTCTCAATTGGAGAACCCCATGTAGCGCCAGCATTGGCAATTACTATGTCGAGTTTACCATTTGTTTCCTTGGAGATCGCTTCCATGACACGCTTAATGTCTCCTTCGTCGCTGAAATTGCCTGCAATTGGGATGGCTTTGCCGGTGAATGACATGCCATTCAATTCTTTCGCAGCTTTATCACACGCAGGTCCTGATCTCGATGAGATATAAACTCGTGAGCATCCATTCTCTAGCAATGCTTGTGCTGCGGCCAGTCCCAGGCCTCGGCTTCCTATAAAACTCGATTAGAACTAAAAAAAAAAAAAAAAACAGTTGCTAGATCATTGTCACATACCACCAGTTACTAAGGCAATCTTTCCAGATACAGACACGTCCAACATATTCACGTAATTTGAGGAATCATCGGAAATCAAATGCACTGTTGGATTTCGAGAGGAGATAGTGACAGAGAGATCTGTGCCGAGGTATCAAAGCCCTATCGATCGACGCAACAACAACGCGGGGAAGCGGACAGCCGAGGCAAGAGCATTAACATGGCTATTATAGTACAGAATATTAAGCCCTATTATGAGGCTCTATTAGCCCCAAAACTACTCGGAGCACGTCTTTGTTTACAAAAAATATGGTACAAAACGCAGCTACGTATAGTTTCCTCTCACATCTTTTTGCAACGATTAGATCATATACGGTAGATTCATGGTTTAAATATTATATTCAGCACAGAAATTATTGTCCCTTCACTCCGCATTGCCTCATTGCAAAAACGGCGATTCACCTACACCATCTTCGCGGCTTTGTAGTATACACACAAACAACTATATCACATTCAGGCAATTTGGCCGTCTACGCGACAAGCCCTATTCCACTATTCACATTTTACAGACGATATGTAGCTGAGCAGTTCTGATGTCGTTCGTTGCTCGTCTGACTCCAATCAAGTTCCCGAGAAACGGACTTTTGGCGCCAGTTCTTGTCACATTCCAAATTGCCTGAAATTACCTACGCATCTGCATTAGTTGGATCGATCGAGTTAGAACCCATTTGAGATGTGACCAACTGCCCGAATAGGCGGCATATGCGTACTGTCGAGGGTACTACAACCAGTCGATCATACCTACGTACGACTTCGATCGCGGTATAGCAAGCTATAACATGATTGCAATTTCATAGAGCTCTGATACATTCAATATCTAAGTAATCTAACTTACCACTTATTATTCCGAGTCTTGAGAAATGATTCGCATTTTTTCATTGCAGTGTTCGCGCTAACGAATTACATACAGTACTGTCGCTCCGACGAAGCAGGGCTACCTGTGTTATTATATATACCGGGCACTGTCGCCATGTTGTCGCGCCACTACATCTTTCAGGGCTGCTTGGCATTGCTTCTTGGATTTGCAAAAGGCAGAGCACTTATCAATCATGGACAGTTATGCCGGTTCTCGCAGAAATGGAGGCTGCCTTGACGAGTCATCCCGTTTCTATTCTTCAAATTTCAAGCGCAGTAACCGTGGTCGTTTCTTTGCCATACTTTCAACACTGGTAGTATGCGTTATCTCATTTTTCTCTGGCAGCTTCTTCGGCGCTTCATCTACTGGTGTTAATGTTGTCCTGTCTTTGAAAGGTGGAAATCGTCTTGTTCGTCGTGATAAATGCGGTCCTCTTGCTTCGTCTGCCGCCGCCGCTGGCTTCGGAGGATTCCCTGCTGCTACCACAGCTCCTATTCAATATGTAACTCAGGTCATCACTGTTGTCGAAACTTCGACCGTTATTGTTACTGCGCCTTTTGATCCCGCACCTCAAATTGTCACCAGTTCTGTCAGCCCAGTAACTGCTATTGGCACCAGCGAGGAGCCAAATGCTACCCTCTATGTGACCGAAACCACTTTTGTTGGCATTCCTTTTTCTTCTTCTTCCTTATCAGTACCGTGGATTTTTGTCAGCGAGGAACCAACTACTACTGTCTATGTGACTGCTACCACTGCTGTCGGGTTTCCCGAGTCTTTGTCCACTTCTTTTTATGTTCCTCAAGTTCCTACTACCACATATGAAAGTTCCGCTTTAGTACCAAGCAGTGAATTCAGTAGTCCAATTGCTGCTACATATTCATCTTCAAGTTCTTCAAGTGCTACTCTAATTATTCCAACATTCTCGTCTTCCTTAATGTCCTCAGCTTACAATTGGTCATTTACTACTACTCATCTCAGTTCGTCATCTAGCATACTGCCATCTCTCAGCATTAATGAATCTTCAAGTACCACTACAAATGCTAACAATGGGTCTTCATCTATGCCGTATATTCCTACACGTGCCTCTTCAATCAGTACTTCAGCCACACCAGTTTCTATCAATAGTTCACTTGCAGTGATATCGACTACATCAACGTCAGCTGAAAACTCTTCAAAGTTGGCCTTGAATAATTCGTCAATCACCTTGACTCCAACCTTATTTACTTCATCGTCACTTGAAAGCACTTCGACCTTGGCTTTAGCTAATTCATCTATCACATTAACTCCGACTATCATATTTACTTCAACACTGCTTGAAAGCTCTTCTACACTGGTTTTGACCAACTCATCAATCAGGTTAGCTTCAACTATCATATCTTCTTCAACGCTTCTTCCGTCCAATATATCGATCTCCGTTTCGCCATCTATGCTCACTACCAGTGGTGTTCCTCTCACTATCATCACAGCTTCGACTACATCGAGTACGACAGAATCTACTACAGAAAGTTCAACAGCGATCACACCAACCAGTACGTCTGCATATTTCACCAGTACATATCTGACCTCTACCAATACAACTACAACTTCCTCGAGCACCACGGAATCCACCACAGAAAGTTCAACATCGACTATATCCACGACTACAACTACAACTTCTACCAGTGCCTTATCTACGCCAACGGATGCACTAGCCGATATTCAACGCGCAATTGAAATACACAATTCTGCTCGCGAACAAGTGGAGTCGTCGGACCTCAACTGGGATACTGATTTGGCTGACTCCGCGATAAACGCTGCACGTGCCATCTTCCTTGGTACAGCAAGAGAAGCTCTTTTTGACGATCTCAGTCCATGGTGGATTAGTAATTACACAATTCCTTCTAATTCAAGCTTAGAAAGACCATTAACGCAAGCGTCAAATCACTTCTTGGAAGAGAGAAATGTCTACGCACGCGAATTATATCCTCCACATGGCTTTACTGTTACTCGGGGTGTTGGTCCATCCATTTACTGGGACTATACACAGATGGTTTGGTGGAGCACCCAAAGATTTGGTTGTGGATCCTACCGCAACGTTGTTGCTTGTATCTATAGTCCTAGTGGAAATATTTATAATCGACTACCGACGCTTCTTGTATTCTGATGAATGTCTCCCTTATTTGAGTTTGTTTTCAAGTTGAATTTTAATATATTGTCGTTATGTATAAAGATAGTGTGTGATTACAACAGCGCAAAAATATGGATGCGTCATGAATAAACGTACCATGAGTTTTAGAGTACATAAAAAATTTTGAAGCTTAAAACGCTTCATTATGCGCACCAGCGGCGTACAAACATAGGCACAAAATCTGTTTCTGCAACCACCGAACATTTCACGTACTGGCGTACTTTTAAGTGATAACAAAACAACCCGTAAATGCATCGAGAAATGGAAACTACTACAGTGCGTGTGACAAATGTGTCCGTACAGCATAAATTGCACGTATGCAATTAAATGAAGGCAAGTATATGCGCTCGTGTTATAGTATAACTTATTACCGTGCTGTTTGATTATAATGACTGTAATGAGTAATGACATACATAAATCTATTAAACTTCTTACTTCTCATAAGCAATGTACCAACATAATTTAAGGAACCCAAGGAGAACGCCGCAACAATTCAACCAAACAATAAACAAAAAGATTGACAATCAGTTATACGCGACGACTAGTAATCCGTCGGTCTTCTACCCACCCAATTTCCTTGTGGAGTGTATCTGCACACGACGTATCCATTGAACTCTCCACATCCAACTTCAGTAGTTGTCCTCCAAATGACTTGAGTATAATGTCCATATGACATGAAATCTCCTTCACCAATCGCCGGCGATCCTTGCGCCTCATATGCGCCTCTCTCGTTTATGAATGCTTTGGCAGCGTCAGTCAAAAGTGTAGATGATCCACCTGTTGTCATGTACAAGTTCTCTCCTTCTCCATCAACTCCCGAGTGCTCTAAAACGCCGGTACCAGCCATATACTGCGCGTATGCTCGAGCTTCATCAGCTAGTGAAGAACTCCACGCGAGTGGAGGAACGTCTACTTCTGCACGGGCCTCATTATGAGCGGAAAGACAACTTGCTTCATCAGGACTTAAACTTGATGTCGGCGCTGCCGAAGTGGTGCTACTGATTGATGTGGTAGTAACAATTGAGAGAGTAGATGAAGTGGTTATTGCTGCCGAACTGCTAGATGAGGGAGTTGGCTGGGAAATTTGTGCAACAAACAGACCTCCTTCGTTTGACAAGCTTGATGAGGAGGTTGCTGAGGAAGTTGTCGGTGTAGGAGTTGGCGACGAGGAAGGGGAGGATGATGATGACGAAGATGATGAAGTCGAGGAAGATGACGCTGATGGCGACGAAGATGAGGATGAGGATAACGACGAGGATGAAGATGAAGACGGTGAGGAGGAAATTGACGATGATGTTGTTGACGCAATACTGCTAGACTCTTCAGTTGAAGTCGGCAACACTGGAACAGAGAATGATGCAGGCATTGTTGGCGTTGGAGCTGTGTTCATTGGAGTCGATCTATATGCGAACACAGTTGAATATTGGAAAATTGTCATCACTGAGGTCGTAGTAGTATCAGTTTCAGTTTCATTGCAATCAACTGTAACTACAGGAATTGGAATTGATGAAGATGCGATTGTTGCAGTTGAAACAGGAGCGCGTGTATCAGGATGACTATGGTGACCATGTCGATTTGCGTAGACTGGTGAACGTGGAGCCCATATTGAACCATTGCTTGCTGCTTCTGTTGAAGTGAATGTCCAATTTGAAACAGGCGCTGAAGCTGCAACTGGTGGCGGTGTAGTTACAACTGCAGCCTGCGATGGTGTAGCGTGAGTTAACGTGTATGTGACATATTCAGTAATAGTGGATTGAGTGTCTGGTTGGAAGTAAGTGAAAGTCTGAGTGATGGTAAGATCTTCAACAGAGCTACTTGCAACTTGAACATATCCAGGGTTACCACCAGCAGGTGGATCAGTGAAGGCTGATTCAGGAACAGTAAGTGTTGGATCTTTAGTATAGACAATTGTAGAAGGAGCGGCTGTTGGATCAGCTGCAGAACCTCCAATAGTACTGGTAGCATAGTAAGTGACGGTAGTAGTTGCAAATGATGATTCAGTTGCAGTAACAGTGACAGTGACGGCATGATTCTGTGGTACAGCGGCAGCAGCACCTCCTGGATTTGCACATTCAACATCCCGACGAGCAATTTTATTACCACGTAATGATGAAGTAGATTCACCAGCAATATAAGCACCGAAAAATCCACCAGATACGAACGAAAATAAGAAAATTGAAAGAGCGCAAATCATAATAAATGAACGACTCGGATTAGTCCGATTGCGCTGAAAGAATGCAAAGGGACCACGTGCGTGCTGTGGAACTGTAGGATATTGCAAACGCTTAGAGCCATTGTCGATAGAGAGAGCGATGCGACCGGCCATTGTGAATGAGTGAAGGAGTACGAATGAGTGAATCGAACTGGAACAGAAAAAATTGAAGAGCGATGAGGAACTGGAAGAATTGAAAGAATGAAATGCGACGATGCGCTTGAATGAATGACGAAGCCGAACACGGCAAGCGATTGTGATGCGGAAGAGCGCAATGGAGTGGAGAGTGGTGCGGAGAGGGGGGAAGAGTGAGAAGAGCTGCGGTGCGCGATGAGCAGGATTATAAGACGGACCGGCGGTTGGCCGAGCGAGTGGGTCGCGAGGCCAGGGATGCGCGAGGGCCCATGACGTGACGGCGGCGACGGCGAGAGGGTTGTGAGGGCAATTGGCCGGCGAAAGCACGCAGTGGCCCCTGGACTGGGTGTGCAATTAGAGCGCCGGGGTCGCACAGGAACCGGCGAGGCGCGTCTCGGAGACGCGTCGATCCAGGGATAGCGCGCCGCACGTCACAATATTTTTGTTTTGCCCGAACGCGAAGAATGCGCGCCCCTTGATCTGGCACCGCGCAATGAAACTTTATGTGCCGACACGTCGACGCCGACCACGCCGCCGTCCGCGTTTAACATCAATTGAACGTCCCAATTCGAACAGATCCACCGCAGACGCGCAACGCTTTACGGCTAATGCCCTCGACGTGTAACGGTCACAGTCCGCCAGTTAAGTCGCCCCCTCTGTAGACCGTACTGGCGAGGTTATTTCTCGCGCGTCGCATGTTTTGCGTACGCGTCTTAATGAGATTTCCAATTACGGAAGTGCAATTAATTGCGGTTTCTAAACTGCAGGACCCTTCGTTCCTGCATTCTTGCATGGACGCGTCGTCTCGCTTATTCGAACCACTCCAATCTCAAAATGAGACGCGCCTCAGTGATCGATGAGATGAGCATCGCGCATGCGCCGCAGTCTCCCTTATTGTATCAGATCTCTCTACAATTCTTTCGTAATATAATAATAATTAATGATTAAATTAAGAATCTATTCAGTGTAAACTAACCAAAAAAAAAAAAAAAACACAAAACCTTTACAGATCCGACTTCTAGTATTTTTCAACCTTTGTAATCTCCTCTGCTGAAGTAACAACATTTTCTTTCTTCTCTTCAGGACCAATTGATGATGCAGAATCTTCATCCATTTGTCTAATCTCACTTTGAATATGTTCTAATTCAGATGCATCTTCAGCAGCAACATGAAGACCGAATTTGTTAACAATCATGTTCTTGCGACGGATATCACGCTTAGACATGAATAAAAAGAATAGAACACCAAATGCCTCAAGTACGTTGGCAGCTGTAGTGAATTTGTAACCAACACGGTAAATAGGTGCTTCCGGAGTTGGGAAAACAAGAAGTGGAAGCCATGCTTGAATTGCATTGGAAATGGTTGAACCAATAGCAGGAGCAAGACCACGGAGCTCAGTGTCGTCTTGGAAGACTTCGGCTGACCATGAAAGCATAAGACCCCAAAGTGGGTAGCCAATATTGGGACAGAGGAAAGCGAGAAACTTGAGACCGAAGGGAATGTTCCAGATAGCAAGTAATAAGTTGCCAAAGAAACAAGCACCGACGGCAAACATCAAGAACGGCCAACGTGTACCAGCAAGATCGGATAATGTAGCATAACTGTAACCTGCAACCAAGCCGAGCGCAGATCCACCGGTAGGGATAAGATTGACCTGCTGAATTGTAAAGTAACGGGCACCATCGTCCTTTCTGAGCCACTCGAGCCAAAGGTTGAAGTAGTTGGTAGTATCGCAAACAGAAAAAAGGACCCAAGGCCATAAGAAACCATAGGGACGCCATGAAAGCATAATTTGTTTCATACGCTTGACTGTAAGTTTCTTGGGAGCCTTACGGCCAATCTCCTCCATACGTACAACTGAGTACTCTCTCTCGAGCTCGGATAACCAACGAGCACGAGTGTTGATGGGGAAATCAGCAACTGAATAGTAACCAAGAAGAGCAATTGGAATACCGATAAGACCATCGATAATGAACAGCCAACGCCATCCAGCAAGACCAGCGAGACCGTTCATGGAAGTGTAGACACCAGCTTGAATGTAACCAGAAAACATGGCCGCGATAGCCCATGCGGTATCGTAAAGAGTCATACGCTTGGCAAGCTCATCAGGACGATACCATGATCCAAGAACAAGAGCGAATCCAGGATAAGCGCACGATTCGAGGAGACCAAGGAGGAAACGAATGGCGTAGAGAAGACCGGGACCTTGAGCGGCGGCCATGACGATGACAAGGAGTGACCAAACGAACTCGCAAGAAGGAATCCAGATGGAAGGACGGACACGGTTAAGAATCCATTGTGAAGGAACAAGACCAATAATAGTACCAACGTTGAAGGTGGTGGTGAAGAGATTACGTTCTTGACCGTAGAGCTTGAGGTCATCACGCATACCCGAGACGAAGGCATTGGAGATGTTGCTGTTGTCGAGGGTTTTGATGAAGAATGACAGAAGACAGTAGATTCTATAGCTAAGTTAGTAAATCTGAAGAAAACATAGTTTGAGATAGTAGACGTACAAAATGTTAAGATCAAGCTTTTGGACATATTTACGTTCCTTCGGCGACTTTTTGAAAGTATCCCAGAAGTAACCAAAAAATTTTCCGGCCTTGGTGGGAGTGAAAGAGCCGGTATCAACGAGAGCGTCGAACTTGACGAGCTTCTCTTCGGCAGTCAATGACTTCAGACGAGCAAGACGAACAGCCTCAGCATCACGGTCATAGCCAACCCACCGGTTGAGCTTTTTGAGGATTGGTTCAGACATTGTGAAGTGAAGTGTGAATGGAGGCAAGAACGACAAGCACTCCAAGACGGCCCGGCAACCTTGGATTTATATATCCCAGCCACGGAGGTGAAGCGAATCTCATGGAGTACACTGATAACAGCGTTGAAGAAGGCGATTGATCTCAGCGGGGCACGATAAGAAATGGGCTTGCCTGCCAAGATATACCGGCGGTACTAATTGTGGGGAGCTTGTCGTGACTTATGGCGAGTATCGTCGATTTGTCGCATTTTGTGCGCCACGGTGACTGCCGGAGCAGCGAGATGACTACGAGATAGTGGCGACCGGCGACTCATTGCAGAATATAATTAGCGGAGTCGCGATGCTCGTCCATCTCGTATGCTTCACGACAACTCCTCTGAGAAAAGAAAAGCACTATGGAACTCGCAATTCCACCTTCCATTGACCTCTTATCGATAGCACTTGATATTGAAAAATTCTGCCACCTATCGCAACAGCAGAAACAGCCTCGAAGATGCGAACACTTCTCGACGGCAGAACATTAGGCGGTGATGAGCCAAGCAAATGCCGAGACTAACCGCTGGACTTCGCTATCGAGAACCTGCTCCTAATCAGCGTCGAAAAAACAAAGCCCAAAGTCCAAAGACATCACTTTTCTTCTTACTCTTCGTCTCAACTGTAATTAACGGTCGAAGTCATCTGAGACTTGATAGCAGCTCAACCGCCTGCTTGCCACAGAACAGCCAGATATAGAAGCCGACAGGGTCTCCGCGTGGAGCAAGTTGACCGGTGAATTTTTGGTGAAGGGTTCTTGTGCGGCGCCAAGCCAGATTGCTGCGCGCGCGGCATTGGGAGATTGGGAGAGTGTTTGCCGTTTGCAGGGATAAGCGCTCTCGACGCTCGTCAACGACGCAGACAATGGGCAAAGCTGGTGAAATTGTTGCCCGAATTGCACGGCGCACTCGCTTGACAATGCCGGGCCGTTCTTGCGCTGCTGCTTGGTAGGGCCGAGCGAGTGCACGGAGCGTGTAACATCGTGAGTGCGCGATAGACGCTCAGTCTACTGTATACTCAGTCCGCTCAGATCGCGAGCACAGCCGGGGCTGCTGCTCCTGGACCACCCGATAGCATCGATTCATGGCCGTGCTCAAACCGAATACCCGTTCTACAGGCTGCGATTCGCTGAATGGCGAGCGCAGTAGCACCGTGGCCAGCACGGCCCGCGAGCGAGCAGGTGCTGGACGTCGCACAGGCTGGCACATGCTGGCACAGGCTGGCACAGGCTGGCACAGGCCGTCTGTGCCATGCTAACAGGCCCAGTTCCCGGCGATCACCAGCTCCTTTCTCTTAACGAGCACTCCTCCGCTCAACCAGGCCGATATGTATCTCGGAAACCGTTCTGAGTCTGCCGCAAAATACAGCACAGTAGTATATGCGGTGGTTCTTTCACACCACTGCTTAACTGTTCGCACAGTACATGCAGCGAAATCGGCACACTACGGACCGACCAGAACTTGGCATCTTGGCCACTGTCTTGTTGGTATCTTTGCTATCGCACTCTCTTGGCTGTGCACAGAACCACGGACCGCTGTTCTGCCTGCGCGACCATTCTGTGCCTAGAGTGTTCGTGCTCGCAGCATAGAGCGCATTGTCTGCATAACTGGCCCTTATCGGAGCTTCGTGCAATACGGTATGTGGGTGCCTGGTGGAGTGGTCGGGAAGGTGGAGCAGAGCAGGGTAAGTGCCCAACCACCAAGCCATGTAATTTCTGTGTTTTAATCGATCAAAAGAATCGTCTGTAATAGAGACTCAAAAAGAGAGCAAAAGCATCTTGAATACAATAAAATTGAAGAGATTTCTATAGTGGTGGTGTATATAGCCTGATCTACCTGACTCATTAAGCAGCCTAGCACCTCCAAGCGGGGTAAATCTCCCCTGAACCCGCATGGTATACTATCTCTTTTCCCCAACAGGTTTCCATGCCGCTTTCTTTGTTTTAATTCAGTAAAGCAAACGTCGAACATGGAATCGCAATTCAAATTTTGGATTTGAGTATTATTTCTATTGCTTCTCACATAGCCTCTTAAGAACTAGTAGCCTTCATGGAGATGCAGGCTGATAATTAATTAAGATGCACTGCGCCCTAAACCGTAACGTGCTGACCTGCGCTGACGTCACTACTTCACTTTTCCATTCATCATGGCTTCATAAGCAGGACTTACACTACGCATATCGCAATAAGAGAAACGAGAATATATTCAATAATTACTTCATGGATAAAAAACTACAATTCGACAACAGTTTTCGTACCATTTCCACCACTAGCAATTTCATCAACAGCACCATTAATCGCTTCCAAACCCTTTCCGAAAACTTCCACAGGTGTTGCAAGAATTAATTCACCATTATTTAATTTTTCTTGTAAAAATTCACGCATTACAAATGTTTCATGTTCTGCGCGTAATTCTGATGGCGGTGGTGTAACGAATTTGATATCAACCAAATCACCTGGAATTGGTTCTCGAATCAATGGTGTACTTGAAACTTTAGGTTTGGGGCCTCCTGGTGTAACAAATTTCTCTGCAATCTCATACATTGTGGCGACTCCACCTGCTCCAATCAATGAATAATCAAGGCTCTTTTCATCATTTTTAATAGCAGAGACAACATCATTAATAATAGTTGAAGAATGATAATCAAACAACTTATAAGCACCGAGAGATTTAAGACGATCATGATGTTTAGGACTTGCAGTTGCATAAACAGTATAACCAAGAAGTTTGAATAATTGAACAGCCATTGAACCAACAGAGCCACCAGCACCATAAATAACCAAGCGCTGCACGACCATCACTTACAGGATCACGAGAAATTCCTTGAACTGCAAGCGCTGAAAAGAAAGTAAATACTGGAACTGGAAATGCACATGCATCAGTAAAAGATAATGTGTCTGGAATGATAGTAAGAAGACTTGCTTCAATTAAAACATATTCTTGAAATGCTCCATTATCATCGTTGCCTGCATTGAGGAAGGCAGATGCGTATCCAGTAACACGAGTGCCAGGCTCAAAAGTATCTTGACAAACTGCACCAGGAACAACAGGACCACTAGCGACGACGATGCCGGAGAAATCAAATCCAAAGACAGCGGGGTAATCTGAAACTCCCATACCAAAATTTCTCTGGGCGAAATCAACAGGATTAATTCCAACTGCTTTGGTTTGAACTAAAATATATCCAGGACCGGGAGTAGGTGTACGTCTGGCCGATATCTCGTAGTCTTTGCCGACGCCGACCAGGGGAGGCGGCGCGGTGCTCGCTGGGAATTGTGAATACCGACATATTGTAGATTGTAGATTGTAGATTTGTAGTACTTGATCTTGAATCAAAGAAGTGCTGTTTGATGCTTTCTACTGAATCAAATCGAAATTTAAAGGCAGCAACTTCATATAGACGTCTTGATCCCTGGAGCCGTCGTGGTGTGGTTGCGTAATCCAGGAACAAGTCCGGGGACTGTCTATTGTGCATCGGAGCAAATGACTCCCGTCTGTTAAATTCTCAAATCCCGAAAAAGTCAGATGCGACCGCCGACGCCGCACGGATCCTGATTACTCCGGCCGCCGTTCACGACTTCAAGGCCGGAGAGCCAACAGCGCAGGGTACTGACTAGTTTCACCGTATTAATCCGTCAAATGTTTGACGATATAAAGTATTGTTTTATGAGAGTGGTTGAGAATCGGCCGGATTTTGGCCGACCAACTCCGGCGATTGAAGCGCCGACCGGCCGATGTTGTGCTGTACACTAATAATATCTCGTTGGAGCTCCGCATCGGCGACGGAAATAATACTACTGTATTAGTTTTTAATCGGACTATCAGTAAACGAATAATTGAATACAATTATTAATTCAAAACTGTTATTAACCAGAGAATTAAGGAGCGGAGATGCTGTGGTTCAGGAACATATCAGGTAAATTACAAAAAGCGTATACGTGCGTGCGATCCTTTTACATGGGCTAGGGCCCTTTCTACTCCGATACCCCGTCGGCCATTGACAAGACAAGATCTTCTACATACATACCGTACGTACTCTTCATATATCCGTGTGTATGACAAAATCGTTCAGATTTAAAATGCTAATGCCGTATATACCAACCCAAATAACAAAACAAAAAAATGCAATCAAAAATCAGTAAAAAATCTAGATCACTCAACTAAACCACCTTGTTTACATAATGAATAAAACATACTATCTTTATTAGCCAATAAAGCTCCCGGAGTATCAAATTCAGCAACTTGACCTTGCGCAAGTACCACAATCTTATCAGAATCAATGATTGTATTAAGTCGATGAGCAATTGTTAAAATTGTACGATCTTTAAATTCTCTTCTAATTGTTTTTTGAATAATTTGATCAGTTTCAACATCAACTGCAGCTGTTGCTTCATCTAATACAAGAATTCGACTTGGTGTTAATAGTGCTCTTGCAAGTGACATTAGCTGTCGTTGTCCAACTGAAAAATTAGATCCTCCTTCATTAACCATTGCATATAATCTGCCAGTCATTCCCATAACATGAGATTTCAAATGACTTAATTCTAATACTCTCCATAATTCATCATCAGAGTGTTTACTGCCAGGATCAAGATTATCTCTAACAGTTCCTTCAAAAGCTTGCGAATCTTGTGGAATAATTGCTAATCTTTCACGTAAATCTTTAAGTCCCATTTTACTTGTATTAAGACCATCAATAACAACATGTCCACCAGCTGCTTCAATCATACGAAATAACGCTAATGTAAGTGATGATTTACCTGCTCCTGTACGACCAACAATACCAACTTTTTCTTTGGATGCAATCTTTAGATTAACTCTCTTTAAAACCAAATCAAGACCTTGTCGATATCTTGTGGAGTAATCTTTAAATTCAACTGTACCTTGAGTGGGCCATTCAACAGGTGGTCTATTTGATTCAATAATTGAAGGTGCCTCAACTGGTAATTCACAGTATTCCAAAATACGCTCAACTGAAACTGTAGAAATTTCAACTTCAACAGTCATTCGAACAATTGAACTCATTGCTTGAGTAATTTGGAATGCGTAAGACATAATCAGACCAACGAGACCAGACGATAAATTTCCACGAGTGACTGCAAAAACAGACAGCAAAGCAGCCAATAAAATAATGACACTGCCCAAAAATTCGATTCTAACAGCAAGCCATCTTCTAGCAATCATTGAAGGAAAGTAAGCTTTATTGTTAAAGTCAATATGATATTCATTTGTACGATTAAATTGACGAACTTGAGAAAATGCACGAACTGTTGAAACACCATTTAAACTTTCTTGGAAATGTGCGTAGATTGGTGATCGTGACACTGATTCTAATCGTTTCAATTCACGAGATGTACGCATGTAAAATTTTTGATAATGAACGTACAGAAATGTAACTGGAATCATTAAAAGAATAAAGGCTGGATTTGCTGATGAAATGACAAATAAAGCAAAAAGAACTTTAAATAAATTTGTCAAGAAATTGGTGAACACACGAGCGAGACCCTCATCTACTCGATTAACATCCGCAGTGAATCGATTAATTACTCGGCCAAGAGGTGTTGTATCGAAGAATGACATTGGTGATCGAAGTACATGACGTAACATTCTATCATGAAGAATTCGGGCAGCTCTAATTGTACAGAGCATCCATAACACAAGTGTATAATTTAATGTCATAACTGCTGATGATACACCGAAGAATAAGTATACAGCAAGATATTTTTTTGTATTTGGGTTTCCACCATACTCAGTATTAACTTCAGCCCAATGTTTAAGCCAAACATTACCTCCAACTGATAAACTGTTTGAACCAATCATGAGGAAAATGAAAATAATAACAGCAGGAACACTAGCAGCTTTCATATATTCTTTATAAACACTAAATTTGACACGACCTTTTTCAGAATGTTCGCGAGCTTGTCTTGATCTTCTATTAGGCAATTCATCAATGGTTGGTTTCTTGAAACTTGCTGTGCTTGCTCTTCGTAGCACTGAGCCAAATTCAAGTGCATTTCCTCCAGAAAGATATTCCTCAAGTTCTTCCTCTTCTTCTTCTTCAGCTTCTGCATTTAATGGATCTCCTTCTTTCTTAACAATACTGTCATCCGAAGAAGCGCTATCAGAAGCAGCCAAAGTATCTTCTTCATCACTATTAGAAGAAGATTGCGAAGTACCAAATTCCTCAATAAGCTGTCTGATTTCACTTGATTCATTTGCCATTACATCAGAATATAATCCGAATTCAACAATTTCACCCTTACGTAACATTGTAATACCATCAGCCTGCGCAAGAACAGTAATTGCATTTGTTGCCATAAGTTTTGTCTTTGTTGCTAGTAAACCTTTTGGACCTAGTACATTATCGATAATATGACGACCAACATGTTGATCGACTGCTGATAATGGATCATCAAGAAGATATACATCTGCGCGTGCATAGACTGCTCTTGCAAGTGATAATCTTGCCTTTTGACCACCTGATAGTGAAATTCCCTTCTCACCGACAATGGTTTCATCACCATCAGGAAGGACATCAAAATCTTCAATCAAAGCACATGCACGAACAGTCTTTTCATAGAATTCAGCATGGAACCGCTTACCAAACAAAATATTCTCTTTCACGGTAGCATTCATAACAAATGGAACTTGAGCACAATATGCAACTTGACCACGTACAGTAACTGAGCCTGATTTTCTGTATAAGTCACCAAGAACAGCTTGTAAAAGCGCAGATTTTCCAGCACCAACTCTACCAACAATACAGTTTAATTGACCAAGTTTAACATCAAGTGACACATTGTTAAGTGCCGTTGGAAGTTTACCGGCTTCGTCCCATAAGAATGTGCCCTTGTCAACACTAATGACTGTTTGTCCTTTCTGAGTGGCAGGATCAAGATGAGTGACGGCATCAGGTTGAAGTTCAGAGGTTACAAGGAAATCGCGCAGACGAGTTGCTGAAATCATTGTCTCGACATATTGAGTGACTGCTTGCGGTAATTGAGTAAGAGGATTTGACAGAAGATTGAAAAGTGTAAGAGCAGGGAACACGATATCCGCACTCAAAGGTCGTCCAGAAGTCCATACAAATACAGCGAATGTGGAGCAAGAGACGAAAAACGGAGCACAAGAGCCAACAAAGTTAGACGCGGCAGAGAAGATTCCTTTTTTGCGCAAATTGGAAAGTTCTTGATTGTTTCTGATTTCATTCAAACGCGCAATGAATGAATCTTCCCATGCATATAATTTGATGGATTTCATTGAGACCAAAATCTCACCGGTAAGTCTGGTCCGTCGATCTTTGACTTTCATCTGTGTTTTTTGCAATACACGCTGTTTGCGCGCAATAGCTGCATTCAGGGAAATGGTACTGAGCGTGACTGCGACACCAGCCCACATACTATTTCCCAATAATGAGTGTAAATTATAAAGACAAATCACGATTTGAAATGGACCCGACCATAGTGCTTGGCCAGATTGAATCAAATCTTGAACACGCTGTACATCAACGCTCATCAAGTTAACAATGTCCCCGGTGGATTTTGCCTGGCGGCCGTCATTTGAAAGAAACATTGCCTTGCGATAAATGCATGAAATTAAGGCCGATTTGACATTCATGCTGGTACTGAAGGTACGAAGAGCGTATTGCTGTTGAAATACAATCTGAATAAACGAGCATAGGAACATTCCGATTGCAAGAAGCAGTCCAGCTGACCGTGGAGTAGCTTGCGCGTCGTCGTCAACAGAATGATAGTTGTTGACAAATACAATCAACCGACGAAGGAGATTTGGTTGCATGTATGAGAGAACATCAGCAAATAATTTGAGCATGACGGCAAATAAATAAGTGGATCCGAAGCATCTGAACAGGGCGCGTGATAGTGACGGAATCCTGACAGATGCCGCAGCTCTCTCAGCCTGCCACGCTAGATCAAAGCTGATGCGTGAATTGTCAGTTCGATTGTCGTATGGTAAGTCGGGAAGATCATCTTCGCTGAGATAGTTGTCATAGCCCAGTTGCATAAGTTTTGAGAGATAGGTGAAGGTGATGCGCGAGAAGATGTTGGCATTTGAGATGGGCGAGCTGTCTTCGTCGCCGGTGATTACTTCGTAGTCGCTGTGAGGACGCGAGAGAGAGCCCGAGACTATATGCGTTAGCAGTGAGACCATTATAAAAAGTAAGCAAAGAAAGGACATACCTGCGGTGACGGCGGCAGTGAGTACGAAGGAGAAGACTGTTGAGACGAACATTGGCACGCTCAAAAGCCAGTCCTGTCTTTGCACCGCGCCATAGAGCCTCGCGGCCTCGAACACGGCGCTCAGCAGCCAAAACACAAGCACAATTCCGGACGGCACTCGTGCTTTGAAGAACTCGATCGCTTGGATGTACGCGGCCACTGCGAGCGCGAGGACATAGAGGAGGTTGGCCCATACGCGCAAATCAGTGAAGACTGATCCGTCGAGCGCCAAGATGTTGCCGACGAAGATGATTTTGCAGAGCGCGATGGCGAGAGTGAACACTATTCTGGAGTAGAACAGCGCGTCTGCACGCACAAACACGGACGGCGCAGTTGCCAGGGCACGCAGGTCGCGGGGGGCGAGCAGCAGCAGCGCGGCCGTGAGCACCGCAGGCACCGCCGCGTCCGAGAAGCACGGCGCGAGGCTGTAGAACACGGGCGAGAGCGGGCCCCAGCCAGCGGGGTCGGCGCAGAACGATGGCATCGCGCCAGAAAGTGCAGGTAAACAAACAGCACACGCTGCAATAAAGCAGGAGCAACAAAGTAGAAACAGAAGCCGGAGAGAGAGAGAGAGAGAGAGAGAGAGAAGAGCGAGAGAGAGCAGCTCCAATATATCGCAAACCGCAGCCAGCGATCTCCGCGGCGGCGTGCGGCGTGCCCCCGGCCCCGGGCCCAAAACGTCGCTAACTCCGGCCTTATCGCGCCACGTTAATCAACGCTTCGGCGGTCCCGAACGCCTCAACTCATCGATATCATCATCCTCGATACTGCAATTACACTACACGCAGATCTGAACTGCTCGCTGCGGTTCATCGCAGACAGATCTCGCTCGTCTCGAGTCAGTCGATCCACGGCCGAGCAATGCTAACTGGCCTCGAACCGTGGTCTGAAAAGAGTCTGCCCTGGACTTACCGGCCCGTGCCATCTCGGACTTATTCCCAATTCGGCAGTGTCTCCGAGAACTCCGGTCGCCCGCCAGTCTGACCGAGCTTCACAGACTCACTCACCCACAGTCTTCATGAACTCTCAGTCCAGGTCTGCCAAACTAGAAAAAAAAACATTGCTTTACTCGGTGCTATTCACTTTACTTTCATCTGTTTATTCTAACCTACGATCTAGAACAATACTACATTACCTCGACAATATCCGTTGTCTTCTCTTTAGTCAATTTAAAACGTACGCTCGCTCCCTGGCAGTGGCCTAATCAGCCTCTCACCCAGCCTCCGCTCTGCAGCGCAATGTTCCAACACCACCGGCGGCACCATCCCGCTGTCCAATTCTTCTGTAGCCGCTGCAAACTGCATCATCATTCCTGCTGCAAGATGCCACGCAATATGACAGTGCATTGCCCAAATGCCTGGATTGTCCGCAATGAACCTCACGACCACATGTCCGCGGCTGGGTACCGTAATCACATCTCGACGCATTGGATTCTGAAGCTCGTAGCTCTCTTGATACTCAGGTCTCCACATTCCTAATCCATGCTTAAGTGCTGCATAGGAGCGTAACACATACAAATCGTGTCCGTGCAGATGAAATGGATGCTCACTGTTGTCCACATTATTGATAATCAATTCCACCACCGAACCTGTTCCTGGTATTTGCTTAATCAGTTGGAATCCGCCCCAGAATGGTGTATTATCCTCGCCTGTAATTGTCGGCACTCGTACACTGTCATTCCCATATGCATCAATCAAATCAAGTGCCACAGGTAAGTTCGGCGACCCTATAGCCGTGTGGTATGAGGTTCTGTTGATGAATGCAAATGGTGCTTGATCGACGCGCTCAAGCTGCATGACGAGTGGGTTGATCTTGATCGATACAGTGCTGTTTGGCGCTTCGAGACGATGCACGGGCCTTAAATCTGATCCAATGATATCCAAACACTCATTCTTCGGCAATGCGTCACTCCATCTCGTGGAATCAACCTTGCTGTATAGCTCAGTGGTGTAGCTTTCCAAAAACGACTTTGCATGTGCCAACATTGTCTTGGACTCTTCAGCCGGATTTCTATATGTAACAATCACATCGAAATTCTTTTCAAGAGCAGGTGGTCGATATTGAAAGCAGCTCGTTTGAAGCTGAGCACGTAAATAAACCGCATCTTTCTTCGAATCCGCAATTACAATTGCAGAGTATCTTTGTCCAGGAGCAATAGTGAGCATATGTACAGGCAATTGTTCAACTTCAGTTGAATCTGCTTCAATCACATTCAACACATGATCATCAATTGAAAACGTGATTTGTGAAATAGCCGATGCGTTAAGAATGCGTAATCGATATCTCTTTCCTCGCTCAAACTCAAACTGACGTCGCTGTCTCTGTCGTTGCGTACATTCATGTTTAGACAATACTCGCTTGCAATTAACACTTCCAACGCCATTGATAAGTCCCGAATCAGGAACAGGTTCAAATCCAGCACTTTGACGCGACATGTACCAATCGAAATCAACTAAACCGCGAGCATGATAATGATCGTTTATAATTATGAAAATCTCCTCGTCGTAGTCTTTGCCAATATTATACTGCTCTTTATGTTGATCATTGTCTCCGTATACTATCAGTCCACCAAACATTCCATCAATGCGCTGTAGTTTAGAGTGCGAATGCCACCAAAATGTACCTGTTTGTGTGAGGTTGAACTCGTATGTCAACTCTCCGCCTTTAGGAGGAATGCCGCACTGGGTGACTCCAGGAACACCATCCATTTGATTCGACCCTCGCTGATGCAATCCATGAAAATGAACACTAGTACTCTCATCAAATTCCTCCAAGTGGTTGATTACTCTAACTTTCAAACTGTCGCCAATCTTCGCGCGAATAACTGGACCTGGAAACACATCGTTGACAAGATACATTTGTTTATGAACGCCATCAGGAGCCCGCATATCTGCTCGAACATGCCACTCTAACTCGTGAACAACGCGCTCTGTACGGTCAATTATAGCTTTGATATCAGCAAAACTTGCTTGTAGATTATCGTTGATTGCTGTTAGTCGTGGATCCGGCGCTGGAGCCCATGGAACAATGCTGCTCATGGCTTCACGAGCCGAGTCAGGAGATCGTAGGATTACATACTGAACTGTAAGAGCAGCAACGAGTAACGCGACAAACAGAGGAAGTCCTAATTGCAGATTAGTACATTGTATTAAATTTTATTTTTTTTTCATTCCTACTAGAGAGATCATACCTCTTCTCAGCCGTAACGAAACCATTGCCGCGACTGGAGATCTGCTGTTTGAGAAAGATGCAGATAGTCAAGGACGCGAACATCGCGCGAAGAGCAGCGATATAGACAGTTTGCATTCGCCATTCTTCTCTTCTCCGATGATCAAAACTCTGAACGACTGCTCGAATTGAGAACTGGAACGCCCAATTGAACCAAATCAGCGGACTACGTACAGTAACTCAGACGGGGAGAAAGTAGAACTGAAGAAGTGAACCGAGCTGCCGCATTGTTGACGGCGGGCGCCGCGGCCGGACCCTCCGGACGAGGCGCATGTCGCCGCCGAGCCCTCACATTGGCTGCTTTCCTCACGTTCCGCGTCGATTGGCTCGGTTGGTCATGGCAAAAGCAGAAAAGAAAACCTAGATGGTCTTGAGTTCATCACAGATGAACTAGTGTGGTTCTTATCGGGCTATCGCGGACTGCAAATACGCAGGGCCCAGGGGCAGTAACCGTTCGTCTGTTCAAGATCGCAGTTCGCTGTTCTCGGTAGGGCTTGAATTCGGCGAGTGCTGCGATATCTGGGAAGCACGACGCAAAAGATATAAGCCATAGTGAATAATCTCACTATTCTATTGACTATTGCATTGTGGAATACGTTTTAACTGACCTCAATCACCTATAGGTCACTGTTCCTGTGGAGCGACAGTCATCGGGTATCCTTTCCTTGAACACCACAAATTTCAATACATACTACATTACTCGCACACCTTCAGAAGTTCAGAACTGACAGCTCTCTCAAAGACATTTTACACGTCCTGATTTGAAACCAGCACTAGCAGCTTCTTATGCGGCAGTAATTACATATTCGACGACAAGGAGAAAGCATCCACAGACTAGGTTGCTGGACTGCGGAGACAATTGCCCATTTTGCTGCTTATATAATGAGGAGGTTGGTGTTTGCGTGTTCCATTAAACTAATTGACAATAAATATATAATTTATACGTTGCCAGTCGAAAACATAATCCTTTTTTTTTTATTCTTTGTGCTGCAGAATGAAGTGCTTGGGGATTGTGCCATGAAACGCGCGCTAGAATTGTAAGCAGAGTCGCAAAAAACCAACCAATTTTGAATCCCGATTCTTCTCGCCAACAAGTCATAGCACCGCTCTGAACCGGAAACTCGCACTGTCCATCGTCCAATCACCATCAAATCCATTCTTTTATCATTAATTGGAGATTCATTCATTTTCGCAAATCGATCAAACCAGTCCTAAGCCACCTTCATTCCTGTCAAACACCGTTCACCGCAAGTCGCAATTGTACACCGGAGATCGAAATCTTGTCTGTGTCCTGATTTGAGCCAATGAAATGCCATTTTATTACATCAATCTATGCACGTGCTACTATCCACCGAGATGTGTTCGGCAAAGCCTCCTATACTCAGAACCGGAAAAGAAATCTTGGCAAGTAACAAGATGAAGGGGCAGTCGCAACTGGCAATGGATGGCTAGACCGAGAAGAGATCGACTCAGTGTGATATGGAATAGTGAGATTCCTTCTGGCGTAACTTATATATACATATTATACCAGCTTAATACCCATTGGATGCAATACTCGTCAAACAGCAGTTTTTTTTTTCGACGCAATGAGGGCGACTTTTGGTTCGTGCATCGCGGCAGTAGCTGCAGTTGCGATAGTGACTCCAATCGTCGCTGCTCAAGATACAACTGGTACTATTCAAGATGTTAAGCATATCGTCATGCTCATGCAAGAGAATCGCGCATTCGATACATACTTTGCTACCATGGCTGGCGTCCGTAATCTGAGAGATCCTAATGTCAAGACTGACGATACTGGAAAACCAGTGTGGTATCAGTAAGTACACTACCTTATATTGCTTTGAATTAATAGACTAACAACAATAGGCCCGCCAACGATGGAAATCCAGATCTTCTTCCATTCTATCTCGGCGCCAATCAATCCTATCGTAACGGCATTCAATGTATGACATCAGGTTCAAACGATTGGAATCCAAATCACAATGCTTGGAATTGGGGCGCTATTAATGGTTGGGTTACAAATAATTCTCAATATTCATGGGGATATTACCGTCGTGATGATGTTCCCACTCACTTTGCTGTTGCAGAGAACTGGGCAGTTGCTGATATGTACTCTGAGTTTGTCATTGGTCCTACTGCACCTAATCGTGCGTCATGGATTTCTGGTTCCTTAAATATTGGTGGCACACTTGGCGATCCTGAAGCAATTGGGGGTCCATATATGGAAAACTGGGATACTGATGGATGTCAGAATACAGATGGTGTTGAATATGATTGCTATCCCTTGAGATGGGATACACTTCCAGAAGCTTTAGAGCGTCAAAATATTTCATGGTTCGTTTATCGTGATGCTGATTCAACCAACGACAACCCAATGCATTATTTTGCCAATTTCCGTAACGCTGCTGAAGATGATCCACTGGCAGTCAAAGGTCTTGGATACGGTGGCATGCCGCAATTCATTGAGGATGCAGCAAACCACGCACTTCCTGAAGTATCTTGGATTATTGGTTCATTCCCATTATCAGAACATCCGCCGCATCCTCCATCTTCAGGTGCATGGATTATCGAGTCAATGATAAATGCTGTTATTCATGGTCCTCATGCAAATGATACCGTTATTCTTTTGTCTTATGATGAAACTGGTGGTTGGGGCGACCACGTTGAACCATTTATTGCACCTAATGGTACATCAGGTGAATGGGCAGTAGACTACCGCAATCCTTCGCAAGTTGTTCCTTCAGGTCCCGGATTCCGCCTTCCATTTGTTGCAATTTCACCATGGAGTCGTGGTAAATTTGTGTTCACCGAGCCAGCAGATCACACTTCTCAGATTATGTTCGTTGAAAAATGGGCCCAAGCGAATGGTCATGATCTTCAAATGGATACAATTAATGGATGGAGACGTGAACACATGTCTGATTTAACAAATATGTTTGATTTTGCAAGACCTGTATGGGATGTTCCTGAACTTCAAAATGTTTCATGGCCTGCTTATGAAGACGGTGCATATGTTGCAACTGCAAACTGTCAAAATGATAATAGTGGATTTATACGTCCCCCTGTTCCATATGGTGAACAAGACATTGAAGACGCATTATGGACTGAAGAAGGTTGGAAACGTGCGCGTGGACATATTACTGAGGGTCGATATCTTGTTTTCGCTCGTGAGTTCTACGGTACATTTTATGGTCTATCACGATATGGTAATTTCACAATCGTTGACAGTGATTATCATTCAATTGACCATCGATTCATCGTTCATCAAGATGGGGATGCATTTTCAAATTCATTTAAATTAGAAACAGCAAGCGATGGAATGTATCTTACACAAGATGGAACATTAGTTTCATCAATTGATGATGGTACTTTATTTGATATTACTTATGATCCAAATGGCTATAGCATGCAAGTTTCTGGAAGTGATCCTTATTTGGTTGTTAGAATGAATATTAGTATGCAATGGTCGACTGAAGATAGACATAGGAATTACTTTAGCGTCTTTTCGGTTAGTTACGATGTTTAGATGATATCATGCGTAGAGTATATAAAGTCAATAAAACTTTTTTTTTTTTTCACTATACTGTATATCGTTCGAGTCAGTAAACAGTTGATTTCTTTTTGCTTTGCTTGAGACCTCGCTCAGTGCTAGTTCCGAGCCTTAACTGCGAATGACATGCCCCTTACCCTGACCTTTCCTCCGCTAAATCAACTTCATGTCTGTCAAGTCGCAAACCAGTCAAACCACAGAAGCCGACCGCAACACGTGCGTGATAACCACTTTTTTCTCTTTTCCATCGATCAGTCCACTATTCAAAAGCAATTGTAAACCCCTCAAGTCGGCTGCGTGAAAATATGATCTATTAAAATCTACGGGTATGTAATGAATGTTAAATTTGAACGGAACCGGAATCAAGCACCAATGTTAAGGACTCGAAGCTTACTGAATCAGTTCGCAGGCAAGCGAAATCATGCATACCCCTTACAGAAGCTTAACTTCAATTTTGAACCAACTAATAAATAAATTTATTGAGTTTATTTTTCCGCTCATTGCTCCGACGAACAGTTCGCCGTCTAATTTCTGATGCAGTCGTTCGTTTGACATATGCCACTATTCAACCAGCTCAACAGTTTGCAATACAACTTTTAATCTCACGTCACATTCTCGATAATAAATTCGCTCTGTCACTCTTTAATGGTAATAAGTTTATCCAGTTATATCCTGTCAATTTATCTTAAATAACGAGTGCCAATTACCAACGAATACAGCGTATTCAATACACGTGTTTTTCCATGATTGAATCTTACAATTTGATAGCGCATAACATTGTTTATCCATGCTTAATTTGGTATATACGTGCGCTTTCAAAGCACGGACAACACGGTCAAACACCGCAGTTGTTTGAATTTCAGTCTTACAATTACAACGCAGGACATTGGCCGCAGGCGAGGAGAACATATATACCCCAAGATACCTCGATATACCCATCAATGCATTCAATAACCATCCATCAATAGATCATCAGTATCACGAACGTAATGAAGACTTCATTTGGTTCAATCGTTGCAGCTGCGTTAGCCGTTTCCGCTTTTGCGGTAACTCCAATTGCTGCCGAGGTTACCAATACTATCAAAGATGTTAAACATATTGTTATGCTTATGCAAGAGAATCGTGCTTTTGATACTTATTTCGCTTCAATGGCTGGCGTTCGTAACCTGAAGGATCCTAATGTCAAGACTGATGAAAATGGAAAACCTGTTTGGTACCAGTGCGTTGTCCTTTTTCTTAAAGCTACTATGAATTATGCTAACAAGAATAGACCTGCTACCAATAATCGTTCTGATCTTCTTCCATTTTACCTCGGTGCCAATGAGTCTTACAAGGAGGGTATTCAATGTATGGTTTCCGGTTCCAATGATTGGACAGAGAATCATAATGCATGGAATTGGGGTGCAATGAATGGATGGGTTACCAACAATTCACAATATGCATGGGGTCATTACCGCCGTGATGATGTTCCCACTCACTTTGCTGTTGCAGAAAATTGGGCTGTTGCCGATATGTACTCTGAATTCGTTATTGGACCTACCGCACCTAACCGTGCTGCTTGGATTTCTGGATCGTTGAATATCGGTGGTACACTTGGCAACATTGAGGAAGTCGGTGGTCCATACATGGAGAATTGGGATACCGATGGATGTCAAAACACTGACGGTGTTGAGTATGACTGCTATCCTTTGCGTTGGGATACTCTTCCCGAGGCTTTGGAACGTGAGAATATTTCTTGGTTCGTTTACCGTGATGCTGATTCAACCAACGACAATCCAATGCATTACTTTGCCAATTTCCGTAATGCTGGCGAGAATGATACTCTTGCTGTTAAAGGACTTGGATATGGTGGCATGCCTCAATTTATTGAAGATGCAAAGAACCATGAACTTCCTGAGATTTCATGGATTATTGGTTCATTCCCACTTTCAGAACATCCTCCTCACATGCCTTCTTCTGGTGCTTGGATTATCGAGTCAATGATTAATGCAGTTATTAATGGACCACATGCAAACGATACTGTTATTCTTTTATCTTATGATGAAACTGGCGGTTGGGGTGATCACGTTGAACCATTTATTTCACCCAATGGCACATCAGGTGAATGGGATGTTGATTATCGTAATCCTTCACAAGTCGTTCCTGCAGGACCAGGATTCCGTCTTCCATTTATGGCAATTTCACCTTGGAGTCGTGGTAGCTATGTGTTCACCGAGCCAGCAGATCACACTTCTCAAATTATGTTTGTTGAAAAATGGGCCCAAGCACATGGCCATGATTTAGAAATGGCAACAATTAACCCATGGCGTCGTGAACACATGTCCGATTTAACTAATATGTTTGATTTCTCTCAACCAAGATACGATGTTCCTGTGTTACAAAACGTTTCATGGCCTGCTTATGAAGATGGCGCATATGTTGTTACTTCAAATTGTCAAAATGAATATAGTGCTTATTTGAATCCACCTGTTCCATATGGTGAACAAGATTCAGAAGATGCTTTATGGACTGAACAAGGATGGAAACGAGCTCGTGGTAGACTTACTGAAGGAAGATTTATCGTATTTGCAACTAAATTTGTTGGTGATGATGTTTACTATGGTATTAATCGTAAAGGAGAGTTCACAGTTGTTGAGAGTGACTTTTCTTCAATTGATCATAGATTCATTGTTCATCAACAAGGTGATGCATTTTCTACTCTTTTCATTTTACAATCAGCTGAAGATGGAAAGTATTTTACTCATAAGGGTACTTTTGTTAAGTCGATTAACCATGCATCTGTGTTTGACATTCAATATGTTCAAGAGGGATATACAATGCAAGTTGCGGGTGCTAAGAATTCATACTTGATGGTCAGACGCGACTCTAAGGTTTCCTTTACTTTGAGTGAGGAAGAGAAGGATTACTTTAGTATTTTCTCTGTAACCTACGATTAGACCAGCTCAGCAATCACGTACAGTGATTCAAAATGGCATATTAAAGGTAACTAGATAACCAAACGAAAGTGATTTATTATGCAAAAATAGTATTGTATGTAGTGTAGTTTATTCAACTGGTTCGACATCACCAGCTTTTCCCTTGCATCCAAGCATCTCAATATTTCTATCAGCCTCCTGTGCCCAAGCCTCAATAGCAGCCTCTTGCATTCCAATCATCTCACCCTTGTCAATGGTCTTCTTCATTGCCTCCAAGTAGTAGTCGTGTAAGTTACGGTTAAGATTGCACTTTCGGACACCAAGTTCAACAGTCTTCTTGTACAGATCAGGGATGATTGGGTAGCAGCCGTGTAAAACCAAGATGGTTCCAGGGCTCTGCTTCTTGATCTCAGCAAGACGGTCGAGTTGCCAGAACTTCTCAGGACCACCAGGCGGGTACTCGCCGTGAATGTTACCGAATGAAGGAGCAAGGAAGTGAACACCAGTGCGCTTCATGAAGGTGCTGGCGAACTCAGGCTCGGTGTAGAGAGCCTCCATCTCGACGACGGGAACACCGTCCTCTCCACCTTGGATACGGCCCATCTCGGCCTCAATGGTGATGCCACGGCTGGCGGCGAGCTCGACGATGTGCGTGACGAACTTGATGTTTTCCTCAGGATCGTGGGAGGAGGCGTCGACCATGATTGAGTCGAATGGCAGATCAAGCGCCATGTAGACGTCAGACTCAACGGTGCAGTGGTCGAGATGCAGGGACATGGGCACCTTTGCGGCGTGGAGCGCGGCGGCGGCCCACTTGATGAACTCGGGACCGTGGAAGTGCATCGAGAAGGGGAAGATCTCGACCATGGCGGGCGCGTTCATGCGCTCGGCGGCGCGAATGGAGCCGAGGATACCATCTGCATTGTAGCTGGATAAACAAGTGTTAGCATCTGGGTCTAAATCGCAGAGACCACTGTCTCGTGGAAGTGCTGACTTACCAGTTGAAGGCGGGCACGGCGTACTTTCCGCGCTCGGCGGCCTGCAGGATCTGCCAGGTGCGGTTGTTGGCTGGATAGGCGGGCATTGTGCAGTTAGCGGGCAATTGAGTAGTCCAGAGCGCAATAAACGCATAAACAAATAGCAAAAGACAGACTCGGGGCAGGCGGTGCTTATATAGACCCCGGGCTCTGCGCGTGTCGTGCCCTTTCTGCGGGGCTGCGCCGGCTCCCACGCTGCCCCCGCGGGTTCTGCGCCGGCGCCGGAGAAAGGTCCGCTGCCACAGACGCCTCACTCTTGTAGCACTCTCAGCGCACAACACCCTCGAAAAGTCGCTGACGTGCGACAACTGCCCCGTGCGGCTCGCGTTCGTTCGTGACGTCACCGGTCAACGGATCCGCCCAGGAAGCGATGATCGCGGTCTTGATGCCATCAGAGCCGTTGCCGTGTTACGTACGACGCCTAAAATCTATATAACTAGAGGGCCATGTCCTATTGGCGACAAGAAGTTCGCCGTAGCCAAACTGCACCCACAGCAAAACAGCATGTCCCCCTCAACTGGCTCCTCTCCCATTCAGCACGTCGACAAGGCCCTGCAGGCGGTGTTGCCCGCCCACGCCTCGCGCAGCGCTGTTGCTCCAGACTTCTACACCGCAGACAAGACTCCCGAGGTGTTTTCTAGTGTGCTCGATTTGTCCCTCGACCGCTCGACAGACCTGCCGCAGCACCCGTTCGTCGCGTACCAGGACGAGTTCGTGCACAGTGTCGTCGGCGATACTCCCAAGATGCGCATCATCGCCCAAGAAGACTCGTATCCGTTCGCACACGAGGCCGGTGTGTGGATCCCCTCCAAGCGCGACGTCTACTTTACATCCAACCAGTTCTACGACGGCAGTGGCGCCAGTGCGATACTGCATCCGTTCAAGAAGCACAAGAAGAAGATTGTTATCAACAAAATCCACATCCCACTCGACAGCGAGATCAGCGAGGGCGCAGAATACACCTGGCAGACCGTGGCACCAGAGTCTCCGATTGTCACTGCAAACGGAGCCACGAACTACGAAGACGGACTGCTGGTGTGCTCGCAAGGGCAGGACGATGTACCGGGCGGTCTTGTGTACATGTCCACTAACCCGCCATACCAGACACGGCCGGTGCTCAACAACTATCACGGTCGCCCATTCAGTGCCCCCAACGACGTGATTGTGCATCCAATTGACGGCACGATCTGGTTCACTGATCCTGACTATGGCATCAAACAAGGATTAAGACAAACATCCGCGCAACTGCTGCCAAACCAAGTGTACTCGTACGACCCGCGCAACGGAAGCGTTAGAGTTGTCGCGGATGGCCTCGGACGACCAAACGGAATTGCATTCACGCACGACGGCAAGACGTGCTATATCACCGACACAGACGCACTTGACGGAGTTGGCGGCACAAGCGCGACTGCAGCAGCAACGATATACGCGTACGACGTGGTGCAGAGCCCAGGATCGACGCGACCAGAGCGGCCTCGAGTGCTGCTGAACAAGCGCGTGTTCGCATTCGCCGACGCAGGCGCTCCCGACGGGATCAAGGTCGACTGCATGGGATACGTGTATGCCGGATGCATGGATGGTCTGCATGTGTGGAATAGTGACGGCGAGTTGGCCGGAAAGATGCTGGTGCCGGGCGGAGTGGCCAACTTTGTCTTCACGGACCCGGGACGGATTGTTGCGCTGAATGAGAACCGAGTGATCGAGATCTGTGTCAAGGCGGCCGGCGCACTTGTGAATTGATCAACGGGTTCCATTTTTGATTGAATATGTTACTAATTTGTCGTAGGTGGCTGCAATGAATTTGTTACTTACTGTACTTATAACTGTACTGAGATGGGTTTAAGTGCACTGTAGCCGGCAGAACTCAGAAGACCCGGGGCGCGCAGGGCACACTTCAAGTCACGTGCAAGCAGCCAGCCGCTGAGATTTGCCCTTGTGCTCGTTATACTTGAATTATTTGCCCTTAGTTATCGAGTCACCGCTCTTGATTGCGACCATCTGGTAAGTGCGAGCTCTTCACCAATGGCATGAGTACAGTATAGTAAGGGGAATTGGAGCGGCCCCAGAGCGAAACGGTGGACGGTCGCCCGTTTGGTCACCCGCCGGGTCACGTGGCGACCCCGCATTTTGCCGCGCGACGAAGACTCTGCCGCGCCCCCATCTACCGTACAGTATATACTGCAGGAGGGTCTACCTACACTCTGCCCTGCGCTGCTCTGCTCTGCTTTGTTCTGCACCTGCCCTGCTCTGTGTCTTCCTCCGCCTCTGCGCTCCGCCTTCTGCTGCTCAGAACAACAGCGCAGCCCAGCGACGACTGCAACCCCCATGGCCGACGTGTCGCCCGCGTGCTCGTCTGCGTCCGCGCCAGTCGCCGCGTCTGCGCCAGCATCTGCGTCTGCGCCGGCGTCCAGCGCGAGTGGAGGACCCAGTGGGGGCGGCCACCGCGCTTCCTTGCCGTCCAGCGCTCGCCACGCTCACCACGCTCACCAAGCCCGCCCCATCAGCGCCGCCAACGAGAGCGCGCTCAGAGCGACGATGGACCCGCTGCGGATGCTCTCCGCCGCGGCCGACGACTCCGCCGCCAACACCAACCTCCACGTGCTCTCCGCCGCCGCTGCCTCGGACCGCAGCGGCGACGAGGATGAGGACGAGGATGAGGACGAGGACGAGGATGAGGACGACGGCGAGCGGAGCCAGAACAGCGGCTATCAACCAGCGGCACGGCCAGCCACCGCTCCTGCTCCTGGCGGTGCTCCTGCTCCTGGCGGTGCCTCTGCATCTGCCTCTGCCTCGGGCTCTGGGCGACCGGCGCATTCACCTGTGCACCCCTCTGCGCCTGCAGACGCCGCCGCCGAACCAAAAAAGAGGAAAAAGGCAAAGTCTCGCAAGGGCCTCGCAAAGATCTTCGTCTGCAACGTCCCCGGCTGCCAGAAGTCCTTCACCCGTCTCGAGCATCTTGGCCGTCATCAGTTGAACCGTGAGTCCCTCTGCCTTCTACTTCGATACTTCGCGGTACATGCTCATGCTAACTCGCTGCTTCCATAGACGCGCCGAAAGAAATCTTCACGTGCTCGTGGCCGGGCTGTTCAAAGTACTTCGTGCGCGAGGACCTGCGTGCTCGCCATCTCGAACGCCACCGCCGGCGCATCTCCACTTCTGCTGCTCCAGACCCATCACCAGCTCCAGTCTCGCAGCCGGCCGCCTTCGTCGCGCCGCAGTACCAGCCCGACACTTCGCCAGCACGAAGTCGCAAACGCAAGGCTTCGTCTACGCTCGTCGATCCCTCATGGCAAAGCGACAATCTCGACTCTCTGTCACGCTCGATTCCAGGCGTGTCACTCCTGCAGTCACTTGGCGAAATTGCTCAGCAGCAAATGAAGCATGAGCAGCAACAGCGAGTGAGGGATCCTCGCTCTCACCCTGTCGCTGCTCCGCGGAGTATGATGCTCGATACTCGTGTGCCGTCACCGCAATCACAGCAGCTCCAGCAGCCACCTACTCCAATTGATCAATACCGCAATCACGACCAGCACTACACCGCAACGACGCCTATATCTCCGCTCAGCGCAGATCCACGACACGACATGCACACGCAACTCCCGCCACTGCGTCCTGACTTTGCAGACTCCGCTCCCGCAACTTCAACTTCAATATCGTCTCTTCTCAACAGCGTCGACTCAAAAGATCCAGTCATTGCAAATGGCGATCAAATGCTTCTTGACAAGGCTGCTGCGGTCGCGGCATCTGTATCGTCGATGGACAATGCTTCGATAATGACTGGAGCAAGTGAATCAAGTGCTGATTTAATCGCATGGCTGTTCTCTGATGGAATGTTATCAGGAAACCGCGACTACTTTGCGCCTTCTGATCTCAGCACTTTTCTAGATCTCCCGCTCGTGGACGTCGCACAACTGTCCACACCACCGCAGTTTGCAGATTCGACAGTACTTTCCGAAGCCCGTCGTGCTGAACTCCTGCAACTTGTTCCCTCGCTTGAAGGTGATCCAGACTTCACTCTCGACCATATACACACATACATTGACTTATACTGGGAAAAATTCCACTTTCAATTTCCAATTCTCCACCGTCGTTCGTTTGAAATCGACACTTCACCCGCTCCACTTGTGCTCTGCATGATTTTGGTAGGCGCTTCATACATTCACAATCAACGAATTGCAGTTCAAATTGCAGAACCATTACGTTGGATTATATTTGGATCGCCTGAATTTCATCCACCTACCAAAGTGTGGGTACTTCAAAGTCTTCTATTGCTTGAAATATTTGAGAAAATGTTAGCTACAAGAAAAATGCATGAGCGAGCACATATTCATCACGGTGCAACTCTACAACTAATTCGTCGTGGATCGACATTACCTGATCCATTTGCTGCTATTCGCGATGAAGAAGGTGATGCTGCTGCTCGTGATGAAAACGGTACTAGTAGTGCTGGCACAAATGGCGGTACTGGTACTTCTACTCCTGCGAATGCTGGCGCGTCGACGTGGAGACGATGGGTTGAAGCTGAGTCTCTTAAGCGTGCAGTGTTTGTTGCATTTATTCTTGATGTGTCGCATAGCGTTATATTCGGTCATAGTTTACTTATGCATGCACATGAGCTTCGTCTGGCATTACCATGTGACGATGCAATCTGGGACTCGACTCATGATGAAAGACGTCAACTGGCTCAGAAACCACCAATGCCGTTCTTAATGGCTTTGAAACGACTGCTCAACAAACAACCTGTTGATGTAGGTGGAATTGGTAGACATGCATTGATCTGTGGTATCATGTCACTGGCAGTTCAGATGTCACATCAAGCATTGCAAGTCAATTCAATTGGATGGGGTTCATTCCGCGACACGTGGAAATCGACACTTGGAAAAGCGTATGACTTCTGGTTCAAAGATTATGAAAATCAATGGCGAGGACAGCTACGAAAGCGAAGATTACTTGAAAAGCAACAGCAGCAGCAGCAGCAGCAGCAGCAGCAACAAAGAGTCAATGGATCAGATACTGGTGCTGAAAGTGTATTTTCAACTTCTGTGAAAGGATATGAAATGTCGCCGATGTTTGCACTGTTACATCGTGCTGCTAGAGCAAGTATGCATGTTGCTCGATATGATTTACGCGTCTTCTGTGGGGATCCTAGAGTTTTAGGTAGATCCACTTTAGCTCAAGACTTTTTGGCCTCAAAACGACACATGTACGAATGGAGTCGCACAACAGGAGCGATGGAAGCAGCATTTCATTCACTAAAAGCTTTGTATGCAGTTTATATGATTGGAGATGAAGTTAATGAAAGTGATGAAGAAGATGGAGAACATGAAAATGACGATCGAGATGTTGACGCGAAACGTCAAAGAAAAGATGAAATGTTTCCAGCTGGTTATGTTACTACTCAAGATCCATTTATTCACAGAGGTGCTATTATTGTTCATTGTGCTTTAGTTTATTGGGCATATGCATTTTGTCGATGTGGACCTGAATCAAATCTACTAAGTAGCAATTCAAACAGACTGCCACTTCCACATGTACCTACATCGACTGATGACCGCAGAAGAAGCAGTGGATTTCAGTCACAACAATGGAAAGGACAAGAATGGGCAATTGCAGCGGAATCAGGACGAATGTTTTTAGAGAGAATGAGTAGAGTTAGTACACCAGCTGAACTTGAAAGAATGGAAAATAAACATTTAACAGTTGGATTATTGAAATGGGTTATTTTATCATTACAGGGAAGCGAATGGGAATTAATGAATGAGATGATTGCTATTCTGGAAGAATGTGTGCAGAGGAGTTTGGGTAAAGATGATGATGAGTTCTTGTATTATAAGAGGACTTGAGACTCTTATATCACAGAGAGGTTACAGTATGGAGTTATTGCGCATGAATTGAAATTTTGATTATTTTGAGACATCTTATGAGTACATGTGTAGATAAAAGTTTAGTAGAGAGTGTAGCCACCGTCAATGACAATATCTGCGCCGGTGGTGTATGTAGATGCATCGGACGCGAGATAGAGATATGCACCAACCAGCTCATCAACAGAAGCTTCACGTTTAAGAGGAACCATTGATTTCCAAGTTTCTCTAAACTTTTCGTCGGCAAAGCTGGTGATTTCAGTAATTGTGTAACCAGGCGAAATTGAATTAACGCGTGCAAAAGGAGCCCATTCGACAGCTAAATTCTTTGAAAGATGAGTAACTGCAGCTTTTGAAACATTGTACGCAGCTTGACGTTGGGGAATGTTTACAATAAGACCAGAGATTGATGAAGTGAAGATGAGTGAGCCATGGCCTTGGTTTTGAAAGATGCGACCAGCAAGTTTTGCAACATAGTAGCAGCCGTCAAGGTTGACGTCCATGATTTGACGCCATCCGGAGTGATCGGGAGCGTCAATCATCATTCCGCCAGTCCAAGTGATGCCGGCATTTGAGACGACAATGTCGATAACTGGGAATTCTTTCAATGCGATTTCGAACGCTGCGTTGACTGCATCTGGATCCGCAACAGGAATCTTGACTGCGATGACTTTCACGCCGGCTGCTTTGGCGAGATCAGCTGCGGTGCCTTCGGCCTTTGGAGACGAGTTGTAGCCGAGAACAACATTGGCGCCGGCGTGTGCAAACGCAGTGGCTACGGCGAGACCGATTCCGGACGAGGCGCCGGTGATGAGCGCAGTCTTGCCGCTGAGCGAGAATAGAGCAAGTGGATTAGTTGCCATGGCGGTGGCCAGAAGGAGCAGAGTATCAACAAGCAGGACGCGGAGCAGAGTCAATTAGGGAAGAAGCTGGTGGAGACAAGTGGACTCGAGCTGAACTCAGAAGAGCCGAAATGGGCGCCGTGCCGGGTGCGGCGCGGGAGGAGCAGCCAGATACTGTAGAGTTTGGCGGGGTAGGAGGCGAAATGTGTGGGGAGCGCGGCTAAATGGGAAATGGCGGGGCGGGGCGGCTAATCCGGCCCACGAATAGGCGATATAGCCGGGAGCGCGATCACGGACGAAGCGCTACTGTACTCAGAACAGCAGTGCAGCACTGTTATATAGAGTGAGTGCCCCCGGAGCGTTGCAGTTGCTGTTACTGTTGCTGTTGCCGCTGTTCTTGTCGCTGTTGCTACTGCCGCTGTTCACCACCACCCCACCACCCCACCACCCAGCATCATGACCGTCGCCGAGAAAGCCAATATCGGCGTGTTCACGAACCCGTCGCACGCGCTCTACGTCGCGGCCGCCGAGCCCGCGTCGCTCGTCCCCGCCGAGGGCGAGGTCATCGTCCACGTCCGCGCGACCGGCATCTGTGGATCCGACATCCACTTCCAGCGCCACGGCTGCATCGGGCCGACCATGGTGGTGCGCGAGGAGCACATTCTGGGCCACGAGTCGGCAGGCGTCGTCGTCGCGGCGCACGCCAGCGTCACCACGCTCAAGGTCGGCGACCGCGTCGCGCTGGAGCCCGGCGTGCCCTGCGCCGAGTGCGCGCAGTGCCTCCAGGGCCACTACAACGGATGCGCAAACGTGCAGTTCAAGTCCACACCGCCTGTTCCGGGCTTCCTGCGCCGGTTCGTCAACCACCCCGCGGCATGGTGCCACAAGATTGGCGAGATGGACTACGAGATGGGCGCGCTGCTCGAGCCGCTGAGCGTCGCGCTGTTTGGCGTCGAGACTGCGGGCGTCCGCCTGGGCGACCCCGTCGTGGTTCTGGGAGCCGGCCCCATTGGCCTGGTCAGCGCCATGTGCGCGCGCGCGGCCGGCGCAGAGCCGCTGGTGATCACCGACATCGACGCGGCACGACTCAAGTTCGCGCAGGACCTCGTCCCGGGCCTGCGGACGGTGCTGGTCGAGAAGGGCGACTCCGCGCAGCAGACCGCGGACAAGATCATCGCCGCCGGCGGCGGACTCAAGCCTCGCATCGCGCTCGAGTGCACCGGCGTCGAGTCGTCGCTCGCGGCCGCCGTCTACGCGCTGCAGTTCCGCGGCGTGTGCCACTGCATCGGCGTCGGCGCGGAGAACCAGAAGGTGCCGTTCATGATTCTGTCGGTCAACGAGATTGAGGTCAAGTTCCAGTACCGGTACGCGAACCAGTGGCCGAAGGCGATCCGGCTGGTCAACGGAGGACTGCTGCCGCAGCTGCGCCGGATCGTGACGCATCGGTTTGAGCTGGACGACGCGGTGAAGGCGTTTGGCACGGCGGGAGACCCCAAGTCGGGCAGCGTGAAGGTGATGATCTGCGACGGCGAGCTGTAGCAGTGATGGTGCGGTTGCTATTGATGGCAATGCTAGTTAATGTAATGGAGTGCTGTTGCGTGCATGTTATATATCAGATACAGAGAGCAGTGTGTATATTAGACAGTGTTCGTAGTTCGCGCGCTGACACAACTCGCCAGCGGCAGCGCGGTTCCCCGGGTTGAGCCGCGCGCCGCGAGCCGCACGGCGCCGCATCCCCGCTTAACCTGCAAAACTCTGTTCTTCCCCGGCCTCCGCGTTGGCGCGCCAGGCCCGCACCCTTAAGAAGAACCGCGCCCGCCGCGTCCGCCGCCGCCGGAAGCGCCTGCTGCATCGCGGCCCAGCTCAGCAGCAAGCCCTGCCCCGCCTCCCTCTCCATCTCCCGCATCCCGCGTCCCGCGCCATGCTCTCCGTCGAGCAGCAGCAGCAGCGTCTGCCGGGCCACGCCCGCCGTCGCCGCATCTCGCGCGCGTGCGACCAGTGCAACCAGTTCCGCACCCGCTGCGACGGCAAGCAGCCATGCCAGCGCTGTTCCGGTGCGTCTTGCTGCCCGTGCCTTCCTGCGCTGCTCTCCGCCCACTAACACCCTCTCTCTTTCTCTCCTCCAGACGTCGCCATCCCCTGCGAGTACGCGCGCCAGATGAAGAAGCGCGGCAAGGGCTCTCACCGCTACGCCGCGAACGCGGCACTCTCCAAGGCCGCCACCGCCTCCGCCTCCGCCTCCACGCCGGGCGCCTCTTCCTCCTCGCTGCCAGCCCTCTCGCCCCTCGCCAGGCCGACCCTGCCGCCCCTTTCCGACCTCGCCCCTGACCTTGTCTCCATGGTCTCACCTCTGCAGCAGCAGCACACACACCAATCCCACCACCAATCCCACCACTCCCCCGCCTCCTCCAGCGGCTCCCAGCGCTCCGGTTCCTACTCCGCCTCGGCCTCTTACGACTCCTCTTCCCGCAACAACTCCACCGGTCCCGCCTCGACCTTCTCGCCCCGCGACGTGTCCGACTTCCTCTCGCGCCACATGCAGTCGGCCTCCGCAGAACTGTCCACCGTCGGCGCCACCGCCATCGACTCCCTCGACCAGCTCATGGTCTCCGACATGTCCCAGCTCCTCAGCGGCAACGGCATCCTCATCAAGCGCGCCGATAGCCACCATTCCCACGCATCGCCTGGCCAGCCCGCGCTCAAGGTCTTCCCTGCGCCCGCCGACCACTTCATGTCCCCGGCCGCCGCCTTCGTGCAGACACCTGGCGGCGCCTCGACTCCGCGCTGGCTCAACATCAAGTCCCCCTTCCCGGCCTCTCTCTCGGCCCTCTTCGCCACTCCCTCCCCAGGAAGTCCGCGCCTGAATCACGAAGACACCGCCGCGAGTTCCTATCCCGTGCTGGCCTCCGTCGCGCCGTATCTCGACTTCATGCCTGCCTCCCTCACTGCTGACCTTCTGGAAGTCTACTTCGCCAACACAATCTACGGCATCGCGCACTTCCTCCGCAAGTCATCCATATTGGCTCTTCACCACTCAGATCGGCCGTGTTCCAAAGCGCTCCTATTTTCAATGCTATACGTCGCTGCACACGTCTCCGACCACCCGCACCTAACCGCAACTCCCACATCTCGCACTGACATCATCTCGCGACTGCTCTCGCTGACTCTTGATCACCTGCGGCCGCTGGTGCATAATGTGCAGATAGGAACAGTCGACGACGTCATGACTTACATTCACCTTGGCATCGTACACTCTGCGTCTGAATTCAAGGGCGCATCACTGCGCTGGTGGCACGCTGCATGGGGTCTTGCGCGCGTTCTTAAATTGAACACTGAAGCGCCAATACAGCAAACTTCTACTGCTGCTCCAGACAATGCCGACTCGAGCTCAGCAACGGCAACATCAGCATCTAACGGGAAACTCTCAATGGCGTCCACAATCCCGATATCTGAAGAGACCAGAGAAGAACGTCGTCGCGTATGGTGGCTTCTCTTCATCGTCGACCGGCATCTTGGACTATGCTATAATCGTCCAATATCTGTAATGGATCACGAATCAAGTGGTTTATATCTGCCGTGTTCGGACGACCTGTGGCGTTCGAGTAGAGAGTTAGTTCCCGCTCATTTAGACCAAACAAGAGTCAAAGGATTGTCTTACCGTGTAACTGGTCGCGATGTCTGGGGATACTTCTTACCTCTGATGGCATTATTAGGTGGCATTGTCGACTTGCATCAGATTGAAATGAACAATACGCTTGCTGTGTCGCGCGAGATAATAGAACCAATGAGAACCGTATTGCGCGCGAGACTCGACGACTTTATAGTGTCGCTTGACGAATATCACAGACCGTCAGACGCACACAGGTCATCCAAATCAGATCAAGACATGCCGATGGATTCTCCAGAATCGGTTCAATCCGTCGTTAGTGGCGCAGGTAGTAGTGTGTCGCAGCATTCAAGTTCACAGCAGTGGGAACGGTTGACGCAACGCACAGTTTGGAAAGAATATTGTCGCTGTTTGATCCACGTCTTCCATATTCTAGTCTCTGGCTACTTCGATCCAATCGAAATGCTCAGTCTACCACCAACCATGGTGCTTGATCCAGATTTTGTAAACGTGATTCAGCACTCTCTTGACTTTGCAAAGTGCACCAAGCGCATTCTCGACGTCGACCAAGACCTTCGAACCATCCCATTCTTTTTTGGAATTCACATGCTCCAAGGGTCATTCACACTTTTGTATATTGCTGATGTTCTTGGAGATAAAGAAGTAAGAGTCGCGTGTGAAACTATTGTGCGGGCACATGAAGTATGTATTGTAACACTCAACACAGAGTATCAGCGCAACTTCCGGCAAATCATGCGTGGAGCACTGCAGATGGTCGACGCTCTCGAGGAGCGGCGACGGCATGTTCACGTGCCTCATAACCACCTGTACGGAGGATCGCCGCCGGCGGAACTTGTATTGAGTGAGATGGAGGAAAGTAAAAGACGGCGAAGAGGACTATTGTCATTGTATAGGTGGTGCAGAGGCGGAAACGGATTGGCCGTGTGATGTTCTGTATTGTAGTAATAACGATAATTAATATATGCTGTAATATGAATTATCGATCTGAGTGAATGCAGAAACGCTGATGTGGTTACGGTACGTAGTTAAACAAATTGGGAGTAACCAGCCCTAACCTGACCCGGGGGGGGGCGGCTGTGACTCGCAGAAAATCCAGACCACCGAAATCCCCGAGATGAAAGTATCAAATGTCAGTGTCGACTTCATCTGGACTTCATCTGAGCTTCTGCCCAGAACAGTCGTGAAACCCACCGACTCCTGTCATCACAGCTCTGCCATGTCGCGATAGCTTCTTGCTCTATATTCGTGTTTAGTATCCTTTGTGCCGGAGTAGGCCTCACTGCTCAGCCATGGACTCGTTCAAGGAAGTCGCCTACGGCTCGGTGGCGGGCATCGCTGGAAAGCTGTTTGAGTATCCTTTCGACACTGTTAAAGTCAGGCTCCAGTCACAGCCTCTGGACGGCACTGCCGGAGGCATCAGCGGAGTCACTTTTGAAGGCCCATATGACTGTTTCCGGAAGACGTGGCAAACAGAGGGCATCACTGGCTTCTACAGAGGCCTTTCGTCGCCGTTGGTTGGAGCAGCGGCAGAGAATGCCTCGCTGTTTCTCTCAGTATGTTCTTCCATTACTTTTAACTGCTCTTGACTAACATTTTTAGTACCGCGTTTCACAAACAGCAGTTAGTTCGATCTTCGGCATAGATCCAGCAAATCTCTCCATTCCGGCCCTCGTTACATGCGGTGGGCTTTCCGGTGCAATCACGTCGTTCATTTTAACTCCAATCGAACTCATCAAGTGCAAGATGCAAGTTCAAAATCTAACAATGTACTCCACCGACACTGAAGCGATCACTCACCGGGAGTTTAGCTCTGCAACAGCTCGCATACCATCCACCGCCACAAGATCTTATTATACTACCGCCACAGCACCAAAGCCGTTAGGAGTCATGGGAAATATTGCACAAGTATACACAGAGACTGGTCTACGCGGATTCTGGCACGGTCAGCTTGGTACGCTGTTTCGAGAGACGGGAGGTTCAGCAGCGTGGTTCGGTACGTATGAATACGTCGGCTCAGTTCTCCGTGCATCATCAGGCTCGCCAACAGACACCAACACAGTAGCACAATCAATGATTGCAGGTGCCTTTTCTGGAGTAGCATACAATTTGTCACTATTTCCTGCAGACAGTGTCAAGAGTCGAATGCAAACAGAGTCGGTATTAGGAGGATCCAACGAGCCTGCACGAGGATTCTGGGCTGTTGGCAAGGAAATGTATGCACGAGGAGGAGTGCGTGCGTTGTATAGGGGGTGTGGAATGACAGTCGGAAGGGCCGCGCCTTCTAGCGCAATCATCTTTTTAACATATGAGTATTTACGTGGGATTGGCGGGTAATTGTGAATAGAAAAAAGTGCATGTCATTATGATGTTATTATGAAATTAGAAAATGGCAACAGCATTCGGACTTGATGAAACTCCACCGAAAACGTTGTTTGGAACTGAAGTGAAGAAAAAGCTGTACCTGCCAGTCTTTTGACAATGATCTGCCAACTTATCCAAATCAAATAACTCACCAATTGGTACACCCCATCCGGCGAGACAGGTCTGATGCAGTGACAGCGAAGAGTCCTCTGGCGAAGGAAAAGACTCAAAGCCAAGGGTATCAGTTACCAAAGATGCAAAATGATTATCCCACAGCCACTCGAATAACTCGTCTGTTTGCTCGACGCCGGCAGCGGGATGAACAGCCTCTGCTGCCTTTGATGAACGAATATCGTCAGTCATTGAACGATATTCTGTGATGCAGCCAACACGCAGACAAAGAATGTCGCCTGGTCGTAGATCGATTTTGCATTCACTGGCAATCTCACGCAGGACTGATACAGGGATGACGTGATGCTCAAATGCCGAGTACTTGATTCCGCGCTTCTGCGCATATGCTGCGTAGTCAATAAGAACGCCACGCCCAATAATGCCCTGCTCAGCCCAGTGATTCATGCCGATACGGTCATTGAGTGGTGACTGGATCTCCGCAGCAGTAGTTCCTCCGTACCAACGCACGTCATCCGGCGTTCCCGTCTTTGCTCTTGGCTTATCGACGTTCTCACCCAAATCAACAAGCTGCGAGTGATGCCTGAATCCGTCCCATTGCGAACATGATTGCGGATTGTAGCTGACGTGGTCGTCGAAGACACCTGGATAAGCAATGAAGTGAATATCAACCTGACAAGGCTCTCTGCCGTAGAACGGGTACTTAATCTCTTGCAGCGGGAGCGCGAGGCCAACACGCACACCGGTGCGGATTTCCGAGGCGGCCGACTGCGCAATGTACTCCGGCGTCATCAAGGCGAGCATGCCCATGCCCTCAGCGCGGGATCCGGTGGGATGCGGCCAGAAGCGCTTCTTGTTGGGCAGATCTTTGTAGGCCGGCAGGTCCGCGAAGGTCTTTGGCGGGGCGGAGAAGGCCCTTGACGGCGATGCTCTGATTGTGGAAGTAGTGGTAGTAGTCGTTGTTGCGGTCGTCATGATGATGATGATCAAGTAAGAAACAAGCTGTTCAGTGTGCAGCCAGGAGAGAGCGGCGGAGGACCCAAGAAGCGCTCGAGAGAGAAGAGGATCGAGAAGCGCGCTCTGGCGGAGTATATACGCCTGCGGGGAATGCGGGGATCCCGCTGCAGCTGCAGAATCGCCATTTTGTCCGAGGCCAGTCAAGTTGTCCAGTCCGTTTACTTGCTCACTGCTCACTCGGATCTCCGATCGCGCTATACGCTGCTGCGCTGGCGCGTTCCGGGCCTTTCTGCTTCTCCAAATCGCTCCGCCCGGGCGTTGTCCCGGCGTGCGGCGCGCCATACAGAGCTTCTGATAGTCACCTCTTGATTGATTTACTGCTATATACACATACACATACACATACACACACTCCTACTAGTACAGACGCGCAGGCATAATCACTGAGTCAAACGCGCTCATCGTGAAGTCCGTCCAGTTCTCGTCGAATCCGAATCCGTCGAACAGCGTCTCATACGACACCGGACTTCCTGCAGCACCAGCAGCAGCACCACCACCAGCACCAGCCCGCACAACTGCAACTGGTGACTGCGCTGACTGCACTGCTGAAGGTGGTCCTCGAATCGATGAAATCGGGAATGGTGATTGTCCGACTTGTACCTCAGATTGCCCGGGCATCATCGGCGACTCCCGCGGCTCTGACAGGATCGCAGACACTTCCATGGCATTGTATCTCGAAGGTGGTGGCGGGGGCCGCTGTTGTCGTAATCCATCAACCATCTTCTGCAGACCAGCTGCAATGTGATATGCAATGTGCTTTTCATTCGCTTGAGATCGCGTGGACAACAATGCAATAATCCGCTCCACCAGATCCTGAACCTGAGCTCGGTCTATACTCAGTGACCCGGCTGGCCATTTCCACGCCACTTTCAACAAGAACACTGCCGAGAATACAATCATGGCATGCGTGTATAGCGGTACTCCAAAAATGGCATCGCGCACATCAGGCTCGTCAAGTACAATATGCAGAGTGGCCATTGCAGAAGAAATCGCCGTGTTGGCGAACTCCCTTCGTTCCGTCGACAATGCTGAATCAGGTCTCGCTGTTCGAAGTGCTAATCCATTCAATTGAAACTTTCCAAAATGATGATGAAGTACAACTCCTTTCTCAGGGAAGCTGCCGCAGTACGGGCTCTCTGGTTGCAGCTGCGGTTGCCATCGCATGCGCCATTGATCAAGTTCAACGTTAAATTGCCGAAGAGCTCCAAAGTCATCTTCCGCAATAGCACTTTCTGTATCAGCACCGAATCTCTCGTATGCACGACTCAATATTGTATATATAGCAACTTGACAAATCATACGCCAATCAGACTGCGTGGAAAATGGCAACTGCAAATACTCTTCATAACTTCGAATCACGGCGTCTTCTTGAATTAACGGTGGCCGGCCATATGCAATACTGAACTGGTGGTCAAGTACGTAAAGCAAGTACCACACCTGTGCACCTTCGAACATTGCGCGACTATGTGCAATTTCTTTGCTTTCGGTGCGCTGCAAATGAATCAAGCGTCGCATGCAAACGTGCAGATTCATCTCGGTAGCAATACGAACTGCCATACCTGACAATTTCCAACTTAAATCTGATAACCAAAATGCGCCAATTATCAGAGCACGAATGTCATCAAGTGTATGCTGTCGACACAGGAAGCACTGGGATATCATTCGCACGTACTCGGCATAGCAAATATCCAAAACTTGAGCCTTTTGTGGAACATGCAGTGCAGCGACAGTTAGTACCACTGTAGCAAGCATTGGACATGATCGTCGCGTCGACTGCAAATCTGGATGAACGAGTGCAATACCACCCCAAAGATAATGGTTCATTGTCCGGTTGTAGAAAGCGAATAAATTCTCTGCTTCGTCCAATGGAATCATCCCTCGTGAGATGAAGTCCTTTTCTGCATAATCCCGCTCATCAGAAATAGATGTATTGACCTTCCCTTCCGCCTTGATAGCGCCAGCCGAACCAGCCATGCTAACAGGACTGAGGCTGCCGCGCAGCTCATCTTCCGAAGCACGAGGTACTGAATTGCAAAGTGTGCGTAGTCTCGTCACTTCATATAGACTACTCATTGGCGCAGCAACTAGATCTGGAAGTGTACTGCTTTCCGCATCGGGATACTTTTGCCCTTTCGTATTGTCTTGAACCGCTGCGATCGGCGAAGGTTGAGTCACTGGCGGAGGCACATTTGGCGAGGAAGCAGTGAGCGCAACCGGCGAAGGGGCAACAGGATTACTGTCGCCATAACTCGATAACGGCGGTCGTGAATTGATACGTAGCAAATCATCAACAGCTGTCTGCAGCTGGCGAGTTTGTGCGCCTTGAATAAGTGTCCATCTGACTCGTTAGCATCCAGCCGTAGTTGAGAAGAAATGAAAAAAAAAAAAAAAACACTTACTCTGATAGGTCATCGATCAATTGCTTCGTGTTATTGCTCTTGACGCATTGCAAGTTGTATCGCGCGCATCGAGAACACTGTTCAATGCCGTCTGCCGATGGCTCACATTTGACCTTATGGCGCTTGCACTCGGTGCCTGGAGACTGGTTAGTTGCACTTTCTCCTCGACATGCCGGTCTTGAGAAACTTACAAACTCGTGCCTTCGACACACGCACGAAATCCGAGATGGTGAATCCCGATGCAGCGGGCTCTGCCTCGCTGTGAAGGCGCTTGCGGGCCATTACTCGAGCGGGGTCGCACAAATGACGGTGCCGGAGTTGGATTGCTGTGCGACGGTCGCACAGATGCTCGGCGCAAAGGGCGATCTTGGTCGAGTCGGCTTCTCCTTTCTGGCGATTTACACGGCCCTCTTATCGCCAATTCCTCCGGCGCACGTGACCCCTGCCCTGGTCCGATCCTTCTCGGTAACCCCGCCGACGCCTTTCAACTCAACATCTGCCATGCATATATATCTTCTGGTTGATCGTCCTGTGCGCAAAACAGATTTTTCGTTCACGATGCAACCAAGAGATGAAGGTACTCATCACCGGCGCTGCCGGCTTTGTCGGCCAGTTCTTAGCTCGCAAGCTCTTGATTGAGACGGACCATGAGCTGGTTCTCGTTGACATCATCTCGCCTCCGTTTCCAAGCGGTACCTCTGCTGCCTCGAACAGAGCAAAGCTGGTTCAAGCGGATTTACTTAAGCAAGCATCCACTCTTGTTCACAACACAATTGATGCGGCATATTTTTTACACGGCATCATGTCTGCCGGTTCCGAAGCTGACTTCGAGCTCGGCATGAGCGCAAACTTCGACGCGACTCGTGCATTACTCGACGCGTTCCGACTGAATCGGCCTGGCGCACGCGTCATCTACGCGTCCGGAGGTGCGGTCTACGGTGCGCCGTTACCTGATGTGGTTAACGAGAACGTGCTTCCAACCCCAGAATCGTCATATGGTGCAGAGAAGCTGCTCATTGAGACGCTGATCAACGAGTACACTCGGCGCGGATTTATCGACGGGTTTGCGCTTCGTTTCCCGACAATTACCGTGCGACCAGGAAAGCCAACTGCTGCAGCATCATCATTCTTGTCAGGCATTGTTCGGGAACCATTGGATGGAAAGCAGTGTTTGGTTCCAATTAAGGATAGATCATTTGAATCAACCATCTCTTCGCCACAGTCACTCTTGCGCAACTTGCTGATCGCGCTCACGCTCCCTTCTGAGGTCCTACCTTCACATATTCGCGTGGTCAACCTTCCTGGAATCTGTGTGACAATTCAAGATATGATGGATGCTATTGAGACGGTCGCCGGTAAAGACAAGCTACAGCACATTGTCGAGAAAGCCGATCCAGCGCTAGAGAAGATTTTAAGATCCTGGCCTGCACGCATCGACTGTTCTCTGGGATTAAAGATCGGATTCACGCAAGACGAGTCTTTTGAAAAGATTGTGCAAGACTACATGGATTATCTCAAGTCTACAAAGTAGGAGATTTACGAAATGTTTCTAGCAATAAGTAACGTCAGTTCATTTATTTTATTATTATTGCTATTATTATTATTATCATTAGTATTGTTGTTGATAGTACAACAGACTAGCCTAAGCAAACTCCTTGACATCACTCTCCAATCTTGCCCACAGCTTTGGTCCCAATACACCCTCCTTAAGTACAACAGCAATATCCGACCTCATCGGTCCAATCTTACCCCAAGGTGTACAGTATGCAAAGTTATCTTCGGTCCTCTGTGCCACTTCATCAGAGAATGCAGCAAACAGCTCAGTATAAGCACCAAACACTGCAGGCTTGAGAATTATATTAGGTACATAACCATGGCGTTGCAGATTTGATTTAAGTCCACCGGGATTCAATGACAAACTAAGAAGATTTTTACCCTGCGCACGTTTTCCAAACTCATGTGCAAGAATAAGGTCCCCGGCTTTAGACTGTCCATAGAGTGCAGGGTTGGATCGCGATTTTCCATTTTTGTCTGTACGAATATAGTCCATATCCACCCCACCTTTAGGAGCGAAAGCCATGGCCGCGTTCGAAGATACCCAGATGACTCGAGTTGCGTTCTCTGGAGAGGTGGCAGCAGTGCGCAAGATCAGAGGCTCGAGCTGCTTGTGAAGAAGAAAGTGACCGATAACATTTGTACCCCATTGCATGTCGTGCCCTTGCTTTGTGAGCCAGTCTTTAGGAGGAACCATGACACCGGCATTGTACCAAGCCACATCGAGTCTATCCATCGTGGCAAGAACCTTTTGAATGGCCGGTTTGATGGTCGAGAGATCGCTCAAGTCGAGTTTGACAAACTCTAGACTTCCAACTGACTTGGCACCGGCGAGGCCTTTGGCAGGATTTTCAGTGATGTCGGCATAGGCTTCTTGGAACTGCTTCTCCGAGCGAGAGGCGACGATGACACGGGCCCCTTTATAGTAAACAATACGCGAAAGTTCAAGACCGATTCCAGAGCTGCCACCAGTGATGAGAACAGTCTATTAATTAGCATGAAATTATGAGTGAGTGCAGTGAACAGAATCAAGAGTACGTACCTTGCCAGTGAGATCAGGCGTGTTCAGCTCGGTGATGACTGGCTTACATGGGCGAAAGTTGTCGCCGAGCGAGCGGATTCCATCGAAGTAGCGGTTCAGTGATATTGCGATACTCATGGCTGCTGTGTGGAAACTGCGAGAACCGCAAATGGCTGCTCAGAATCTGCCGAGGAGGACATTTCGAAGGAAGCTCGGGTAAGAGGAGCAGAGGTTCCACGGCGCGCTTTATACGTAGTCGTAAAGAGCAGAAGAGGCGCGTCGGCGAGTTTCGGGAGTAGACGCGCTCGGACGACTGCATGCGCCAGCAAGCGCGGAGGTCACGGCTGATGTCCGGACTGCCAGGCCTCCCTGGAACTATATCTGGATTGACTGTGTGAGCGCATGCTGGGGAAGCTCTGGCCGACGCGGCTGAGCGTGGAGAGAGAGCGGAGTCTCAGAGGCTCGTCGCTGTGTTTTGGTGCCATCCGAGACGACGTCGGAAAAACCAGGTCTCAGCCGTGCGGCGCGGCGTGACGTGGCAGACCATCGACCCGCGATCATTAATCAACTTCCAGGCCTCCCTGTAAATGCTTATATCATAAGGCTACACGCCGCCGGAACCATCAGTACAGAGTGTTGTACTGTGCGGACTTCTTCTCCATTTTTGCACACAACCCTGCATTGCTCGACCGATCACAGACGCCCGCTCGTCGACGCTTCCCGCAATGAGCTATCCGTCGCCGCTCTCGCCGACGCTCGTCTTCCGCGACTTCGTGCCCGGCCTCGTCACGACCATCAGCTGCCCGCTGTCCATGGCCGGCATCCTGCACATTGGCGCGCGCTCCACCATCATCCACGCGGCATTCAGCGACGGGCCCGGTGCCATTCTCGTCGCGCCCGTGCCGTTCACCAAGGAGTGCGAGGCGGCCCTGAATGGTGCTCCTGTGCGCGCAGTCATAACGCCAAACTACTACCACCACATGGCCACCGCGTCGTGGATCAAGCACTATCCCGACGCAAAGGTCATTGGCATGCCGGGCATGCGCAAGAAGAAGGCCGCAGAGGACGAGCCCGTCGACGTGGCTGTGGAGATCGGCGCCGACAATGACTCTGCGCCGATTACCATCGATCCAAGAGTCCAGTACCCGGACATATTCGGCAGTCTGGCCGAAGACGAGAACCTGCGCTTCTTGTACATGGCCGGCACTCGAAGCAAGGAGCTCGTGACCTACCACGGCAAGTCGCGCACAATCGTGGTCGGAGATCTCCTGATCAATACTCCAGCCACCGAACAGTACAGCAAGGTGTCGTCTCCAGGGTTTCTCAACAATGTGCTCTCGTACATATAGGGCTTTGATAGGGCTTTGATAGGGCTTTGATAGGGCTTTGATAGGGCTTTGATAGGGCTTTGATAGGGCTTTGATAGGGCTTTGATAGGGCTTTGATAGGGCTTTGA